>BHDV01019921.1:85983-184691 GCA_005406045.1 Adoxophyes honmai
AAAACATTTTTCAATGGAATACTATTCAATCCTTCGTCCTTTCTTTGCTTTAAATACTTAATCGTATTTAAAAGGTTTTTCTTGCCTCTTTTGGAACATTTTTCGGCATTTTTATAATAAAATCGTTTAAATCACGATATATTTTCGTTTTGTTTACATCGGTGACATTCGATGACATCCAACGTCTGATCTCAAAGTGTAATCATTGCCAGTAAAAGAAATTAATACCACTGAAAATACGCAACATGGCGAGGGCCAAATAGATAGTTGTCAGGCTATACATAAAATTACTAAGAAAAAAGGCCCACTATGTAAATCGGCACAGCTGACAGTAAATGTGAAATCGCTCAAGGCCAATTGATTCTCAAGTGCCTTGCGTCTTTAGATTTAAAAAAGGTAACATTTTGAGTTAAAAAAAAATGACGGAAAAAACCATGTTCCATGTTCAAAGTGAAACAAACAGAAAATACATACCAGTGAATCCAAAGAGCTTGCTGATCAAATCCACGGCAAAATCCTTGATTCCTTCGATAACTGAAAAATAAACACGTATTTTAGACAATAACGTCATTAAAATGGTTAGCAATAACACATAGGTACATACATACATATTCTCACGCCTGCATTCCCAAAAGGGGTAGGCAGAGCACATGAATTCAAAAATCCAGTGCCACATTTAGCAATTTCAGGGTAACCAGATGGTTAAACGTGACATTGCAGTGACAGGTTGCCAGGCCATCGCCCACAATACACCAACCCCTTCCCAGAGTCGATTCCTACGACATCCACGGGAAGAAAGGGGGAGGTGCTATTCTAACCCGGCACCACACGGTTAGCAATAACTGCCTGCATATTTTAAATATTTGTTTTATTTATATTTAGTAAATATTTTCATGGCCATGTTAAATACAGAGCGACTTCAAATTGATGATTCATTCACTAGACCAAAAAGGCACGCTATTGTATCAAAACTTTACCGAAACGTTACCAGTAGGTTTAGCACAGCACCATGCACGAGTCGTATTGCGCGCGGGATAGGCTACGTCGCTTTCTCCGTCTCTAGTTAGGCAGAGACAGTCTATCTCGCGTGCCACCCTCGCGCCCTGTCGTGCTAAACATTATCTTACCTGGCAAAGGCCTGATGGGTATGCGTGGCAGGTTAACCTTCGGAACCTCGACTTGTGGGAGTTCAAGGCCAACTCCTGGCAAGCCAAGTCCTGGCAGGCCGAGTCCGAGGCCTGGCCGCACCACTGGCCCGTGGCCAAGAGGGATGCGAGGACCGGGGCCTAAATGCGGCAGGCCAAACGGTGGTCTATGGCCTGGCCCTGAAGAAAAATATTCAAGTCAAGTCTTTTTTATGTTTTATGAATTATTCAACACTTCAGCCATTATTGTTTCTTAATTATTTTCTGTCTTTAGAAAATTGTACAGAATCACGAATAAAAAGAATCAATAATGGCTGAAGTGTTATATAATCCTAAATTTTTGATTTAATCAAGTCAAGTATTTAATATGTTTTAATTTTATAGAATTTGTACGCAGCAAGGTAAAACATGCAGGACTTAAATAAATAAATAATATAAATAAATATCATTGGACAATTTTTTACACCAATTACCTAGTCCCAAAGTAGGCAAATTAATGCCTGTGTTATGGGTACTAGACAACGGATAAACTTACTTATATATAGATAAACATCCAAGACTCGAAAGCAAACATTCGTATTCATCATACAAACATCTGCCCCGACCGGGGATCGAACCCGGGACCTCAAGCTTCACTGTCAGGTTCTCTAACCGCTGGGCTATCCGGTCTTCAATTATATTTATGGACCAACAGTAGATATTTTATTGTAACTCATGTTTGAACAAGTAAACATTTTATCTTATATCTTTACCAAGTATTCAGGTCACTGGTAATCCTAAATGCGGCATTTTATGTTTTAGACTTAAACCTCACGATCGTTTCAACTCGGTTGCCAGAGGCATGTTACCTTCTTCATGCTCGTGGCCATGTCCCCGGGAGTGCTCGCTCTCCCGTTCGCTGAAGCTGCTGGACTCTTCGGAGAACTTTTCTTGCTTCACTTCTTTCTCTTCTCTCACTTCCTGTACTTCTTCGACTTCCTTCACCTCCTTCTGTTCAACTCGGCGGTGTTCCTCTTGCCGGCGACCGCCTAGAAGTAGGTAGAGTTTGAAATTCCTGATAAGATTTCTTAGATCGATGCAATCGTTCATAATACCTATCCTATATTTATTTTATGTCGTCATGAAACATCTACAATTCTTCAATAATTGTATTCACGTCACTAGAAAAACTTTAGCTGGGTTAATGGCAGCCCCCGACGGATATTCCTCGGTTATGTATTATGGTAAACTTACATAATAATTGGGTTAAGTCGGGGGTTTTGAGTTATTTTATTCTTTTTCGATAAGATTTTTACCGTCGTGGGTATTTTTAAATTTTTTAATTTTGTTTTTATAAGTATTTTAAGCTTACCGTTGAACTCGCGTACAACATGCAGCCCATGTGGCACCCCTGTCATAATAAGACATGTTTATTTTAATATTCAAAATTTTACTTCTGCACTCAGATAAATATACCATGAAAAATTTTTTTTTTACAGAATAAAAAGGACAATCGAAACTGTAAAAGAACGTCACAAAATAAAGTCAATGTGAAACAAATTAACAACTTTTAGAACCGGCGGCGACGGTTGTCATAGATGGTAAAGTTGTCAAGGGTGGGCAAAGTTGTTTGACTGTAAACGCGACAGCTGGAAAATTACACTAGGGCCAAGGGTCCACTCCGGAGTTTAGGCACACCCTGCCGGAAAGAGTGAAATACCTCGTAAAAGGTCTACAGTAGCAGGCTGGCACCAGCCGCACAGCGAACGTACATAACATTAATTTTTGGCCCTCTGTCGTCTTGTTTGTTTCCGCTTAAGTATTAACTTTAGATTTTTGCGAAACTGACGCACTGGCAATAAAAAATAAAGTTATTGTTATTTCTATTACAGTTTTCCCAAGAAAATAACTCCGATCGGCTGTTACCGTCTGCGCCGAGAGGGACAGAACGATATCCGAGAGTAGCCGAACGTTTTAAGAGTCAGGACTCCCATCCTAGCTAATGGAATCAGTTTGCGTGGCTGATCATTACCAACATGACGAACCAAACGGGCGGCTGTCATGTTGACGTGACATCTATCAATCAATAACCAAAAACAACGCAAGAGTTTAGCGCGCGAAAGTCTCTTTTATCATTATTATTATTTTGGTAATACTGTAAGCTAAGTAAAACCGTTTAATATGTAATAAACTGTACTGACGTTTTGTTTTAGTGTGATGGTAATGATCTGCCACGCAAAGTCCATAGAAAAGGTTTTTTGTTCCTAGTTACGCCAGCCTGGACATATGTCATGAGTCATCTGTCTGTGACATCATCAATAACCAATCAAAACTCGAGTGTTAAAAATCTTTTTTATCATTGGTAGATCGAAGTTTCCCGCGTCACAAAACTCGTCAACTGCGCAGGTATGTCCAGAGGAATTCTTAGTTCGGTAATACTGTAATTTATTACTTTAATATTAATTTTGTCGAGTGGTAACCCTATGCTACAAGACCGGGTTTGCGTCAGCGACGTCCAACGGAACATGGACGCTCGCGTCACGCAATAAGTTTCAATTTCGCGCGCAAGCAGATAACGGTAGAAAAAGACAACAGTATTTTATGTCTAAACATGACTTTTGTTTGAGAGTGGACCTTTTGTACGTAGTAATATTATATTATATTTATATGCTAGAGCTACTATACTGAATTAGTTGGGTGTTCGAAACAAGGTTTTATTCGAATTTCTAATTAATTAAGTATCTGTGGTAAAACTACTTACGATTCGGGTCGGGTGACGCTGCCGTTAGGTAGACCTGGATAGAAAAAATAAAATAAACACAAAGTTATTTCTGTTTGTGCTAAATTAACATAAAAAACGTTTAATTAGCAACTAATTTACTTCACTTTACGACAAGTATTAATAGGTTCCGTGTGGTGTCGTATATAGAATAACACCTCGCCATTTCTTCCGTGGATGTCGTAAGCGGAGATTATGGAAATAATCCATAATCCAATAATTGCAATCCTAAGCAGGCGGGTGATCGTGAAACGCGCGTCTACTGCGCGTATACGCAAATACAGCGATACAGGTAGGCGCTCGTAGCTTTAATGTTACGTTTTACGTTTTAATCCGCTCCTCTGTCCCGCTACCCGTACGCGCTTTAAACGAGTTGCAAGCGCGCTTCACATACGCGTTTGTATCGCGTTTTACGCGCGTCGTCTGCGCGTCTAAATACGCCGTCTGCTAGGGGTCTTAACTCCATTCCGTTACATTTTTCTAGGGGCACAAAAACTTAGAGCCTACAAGTATATAACAAGTGAGTAAATTTACTCGTGAATAGCTAAGTCCACACCAGTGCGCTTTCACGTTCACCTTGCGTCTTCCTCTGACGCATTCCCGTGCAACCACAGCGCATGCGCTGAAACTAGATCCGTCCTCAATGAAAACGCGCTGGCGGCATGCGCTGTTGTTGGTGGTTGCACGGGCATGTGTCAGAGGAAAAAGCAAGGTGAACGTGAAAGCGCACTGGTGTGGATTAGCTAATAAGATAAAAAAATTGTCTTGTCTTTTTATCAGCCCTAAGTCATAGTTATGGATGACCAATTTTCAATTTTGATGTCGAACAGAGACGGTTTACCCGATTTAGTGCGTCACATGAGATTCGCTACGTGTTCACAAATGTTACACCACGCCTGTATTCCCTGATGGGGTAGGCAGAGCATGCGAAACAGCCACTTAAGTATTTTTGGGTTTAAGTTAATAGGTACAGTGACACGATGCTAGCCTGTCGCCTAAGCATACAGATATACTACACCTTATGTTATACCTACACCTAGTCGCTTTACGACATTCACAAAAGGAGTGTTTGAAGAGTTGTCATTCTATAACCGACACCACACTGTTCACAAATGTACTCAAAATCACTGTTCCGTGGAAAAACTTTCTAGAAAACGGGAATTCGTCACATACCTGTTGTCAAACACGCTCGCTTTAACGAAACCAATCCAGCAAGGCCAGTGCCGTAACTAGCCTTTTATGCGCCCAGTGCGAGCTTTAAAAACTGCGCCCTTGAAGATACAGATGGTCTGGTAAATTCTGCGCCCCTCTAGGGTCTGCGCCCTGTGCCTGGGCACCGCTGGCACAGCCCTAGTTACGGCACTGAGCAAGGCTATTGTCTAACGCACTAAAAATGAACTTCGGGTTCGCCGAGAAAAGGGACCTAGATCTCAAGCGTCGCGGTAAAGTGCTTTCGTGTAAAAAACTGGATTACGATTGTAAGAGCATTTCTAGAATTTACGCAAAACCAAATTTTTTGTAAATTTGCCTTCGGTTGCGATGACGTTACTTGATACCAAAAGTTTCAATTTCATAGCGAGATTAGGTTTCAGCTGTCAAATTGAAACCAATGTTGATTGTTAGACCGTTAGACAATAGCTCTGCCTTAAATTGAAACAAAATACCGCGTGACGTCATGACAAAACCAGGCACATTTGAAGCCAATCTAACATTTACCAAAAAATTACAATTCTTTGACACGAAAGCGTTTCACCAAGAAGCTCGTTCGCTTTCCGCCGTCAATTCCATCCGAGCGCATAGACAAGGGATGTAATTATTCACGAAATTCCCGCGGGATAAAGAACTACTCACGTCACAGAGCGCTATGAGCGCTAGCCCCAATATTAACCTCATGTCGCGTGTCGCCAAACCTTAGTGGTCAGATTTCTGCCTCTGAGTCCACTAAATAACTGAACAACACAGCTCCCATTTATATTAACTCGCTAGGAAAATATAAAAACAACTGTGCTAATACATTTTGTTTATTTTAAACCTCATTAAATAAAATTATAGTGCCGTAGTTACAATTGTTGGGCTTCCATTGGCTGGAAGGCGATGGGGCGTCGAGCCAAGATCGAGTCGTGTGAGTATTTTATCGATTTAAAAATCAATAATTAAATAGTAGTTTATAAGATCGATGCGTAATAAAATGCATTAAAAACTAGTGTAGCCTGAGTTAGAATGAACTCGAAATCTAAATATGCTAGAAGTTGCTACGGAACGTGATATAGTCGTGAATTGTCTATGTAGCGTTTCGTGTTCCCTGGCTACCCCATTTATAAGAACAGGCATGATGTGTGTGTGTGTGTGTGTAGTGAATTTCAAGGTCACGAGTATTTTAATGCCTAATAATGTAATCCCTTGTATAACTTTATCTACATTCAAATATATATTTTTTTAAATGTTCAAAAGATATTTCCGAGTGGTGTCGGGATAGAATAAAACCGCTCCATTTCTTCCATGTATGTCGTAAGAGGCGACTAAGGAAATAGGTTTAGGTATGCTTTAGGCGACAGGCTAGCAACCTGTCACTATTCTACCTCTTCTATCATTGCAAACCTTAAACAATGCTAGAAGTAGCTGCGAAGCGTGATATAGTCATAATAATGGTTTTGTCTATGTCACGTTTCGTGTGCTCTGCCTACCCCATTTGAGAATACAGGCGTCATTGTATGTATGTACGTTCAAAAGATAATTGTTAGGGCTGAACCCCACTGCGGCACACGCTCCACAGAAAAACTTTGCTGTCGCATGTCGCATGTCGATTAATATGAAACGTGCAGCGCGCGTCCCGGTGGGGTTCCGGCCGAAGTGTCGCTGCACACGCGCCACCGGCCACAGCCACAAACGTCACGAGAAGCTAGTCGCAGCTACAGAAGTAATTGAAGCGCGACAGCCACTGGTTTAGCTCAGACAGCCGTTTAGTGGCCGGTGCGGGTGAGAAGCGAGCTGCGACGGTTGTAGCGTGTGGCGGCCGGCGTCAACCGTGTGCGGCGAGTCCAAATGAAATGTATGAAACCACTGGAAATATGCCGGTGGTGGCGTTTTGTGGTTGTGGCCAGTGGCCCATGTGCCCCTTAGTTAGATGAAAGGAATAGCACAAACAATTTGCGCATCGGCGTCACAAGCTAGAGCACCGTCAGCCACGCCGTCTTTCAATGAAATAATTTGTTTTCTTTTTTGAATTATCATCTGTTTTAAGATGTTCGAGAATGTACCTAACAAGAGCATTGATATTGATTTTATGATCCAAACATTATACTACAACAGGATATAAGGTAAACGTCCCTGTGCTGGACACTGACCCAATACTTGGCACTTGCAATCTTATGTCATAGTAAGACAGGTGACAGATGGGTGTCATCTACTGGGCGTTGAGGCGTCGAGCATTGGTACTTTTACCTTACGTGTCTTAATGTAGGCCATTTGCTATTTACGTCTGAATATATTATAGCGCCGTAGCGCCACCTATCGTTGAGTAGTAGAACTTCAACTGTCAAAGTGGTATCCTACATCCCGCTAACGGAGTTTCAACGATCAGTTGCGTAAATACAACTTCTAACTTTCTCTCTGTGGATTTTGGTCCCCAGGCATAACATCTGCCTGGAGAGAGATCTCTCTATTGGAGTCTTTTCCACGGCAGATTCAGATTAGGCTAATAAACGCATCTCGATTAATTTTTTGCGACACGATTTTATTCCTGTGTAGTGTCAGTATGGAATAACACCTCACCATTTCTTGCGTGGATGTCGCAAGAGGCGACTAAGGCTAAGCGCGCACTACGACTTTTTGTCGCAGAAATGCAACGTAAGGGTTTATATGTCATCGCGCGCACTATGATGAAAAAATCAGTATGGACAGCGCTATTTTAAAATCGTGTCGCGCGACAAAAAGTCGTAGTGCGCGCTTAGCCTAAGGAAGTAGGTTTAGGTATGCTTCAGTCGGCAGGCTAGTAACCTATCACTATTGTAACTCCTTCCATCTATGTCTAAACTATAATAATAATCGAGTCGTGTATGTGTTTTGTCTATGTAACGTTTCGTGTGCTCTGCCTACCCAATTTGGGAATACGGCGTGACATTTAACAATCCTTTGACAACAAATTACAAGAGACAATGCTCGCACGAGTCTTGAATAGTTTGGACAGTTTTTGATTTATAATTATAATTGTAGATGGTAAAACAAAGAAGATTACACTTATTAAGTACTTACAATACGTATTCGATTTACGTCGTCGATTGTTGTGTAGATACTATTGTCGTATCGTATATGTATTAATAATATTACATATAATGTATAATGGGATAGGGCAGGCTCACAAAATGCTCTATATACGAAAACATTACTATTTTACGTTCTACTAAAATGTTGCGCAGTGCGCGTTTGGCAGCCGGCGGCTCCTAGATGAAGGGGTTACAAAAAGTGCTGGGTTCCTGGTGCCTTGGGTTCAAACCCACGACCCTCTTGAGAGGCCACTGGGTACTATTATCTATTCTGTGCCACTGGTCGGCGTAAATTGTTTAATATTATTATCATTATAATAATCAAAATAATCCGACTATACCTTATCGGTTTAGAGGTAGTTAAAACAATGTAAACAATCTAGACGTGTCTTTTTATTTAAACGTACACTTTATAAATCGAAAACTTTACATTTTACAATTTAGGTATGAGAAAATCCTTTATTTTCATAATTGAAAACCATAGTGTAACGATTTTCATTTTTAGACTGTGTATTTCCACAAAAAGACATGTCAAGATTGTTTATATTGTTTTAACTACCTAAACCGATAAGGTTCCGATACAATTTCCAAAAGTTAGTAGGTAGAGATGGGTAAAATTTCGGAGACAGATTCTACAATACTCTAGCTAGGTAGAGGGGCTACCTAACTTCTAGAGTGGAAATCCCCTTCTCTACTGTTTCCGCCTTTATTTTGATATTTAGACAGAGCCGTAATTGTATTATTCTCTAACGTAGGGTTTTCCAACCTTTATTTTGTTAAAGACTACCTAACTGTTGTCTCTGCCTACCCCGCAGGGAATAAGGCGTGACGGTTATGTATGTTATGTACTATTTATTACCTACTAATTTTCCCATAAAAAAGCACATTGTGTAAAAGCATTTTATTTTAATTGTAATAAACACTTTTTAAAAGATCCAATGTCAAAAGATGGAAGTCATCTTTCATGGACGAATCAGCCTTCATTTCTAGAAATTCTACCTGAACTTCTTTTGGTAACTGTAACACATTGACAACAAATGGATTTCTTGTCATGTACCATATTTTTGACCAGGAAAAACGAAATCACAAACCCTTTCCGCCCCTCTTGGGAGGCGCGCCCCCCTGGTTGGGTTAGGTTAGGTTAGGTTGGGAACTCCTTTTTTTTGACGGAGTGGAAACACCTTACGCATACGCCCGGGCATGGGGAGTGCCCGGGGTTATGTGGGGCTCTTTTCCCGTCCTCTTCCCGAATGGAAGGGGAGGGGGTATACACCCACTAAAACCACTCCGGTGTTGGCGGCTCGCCGGGTTGGGAGACGCCATGGTATCCCAGAGATTCTACCAATGACGTCTCCCCTGGTTCGGAACTCCTGCTCTATAGTCTGAGATCGAATTAGAGATCAAAAATGTGAACAAACAACTGTCAATATCAAAGCCTTTAAAGCTAATAAAAAACCTTTTTTGTTACTACTAATTGATAGAATTGATATCAGTATTACCGAACTAAGAATTCCTCTGGACATACCTGCGCAGTTGACGAGTTTTGTGACGCGGGAAACTTCGATCTACCAATGATAAAAAAGATTTTTAACACTCGAGTTTTGATTGGTTATTGATGATGTCACAGACAGATGACTCATGACATATGTCCAGGCTGGCGTAACTAGGAACAAAAACCTTTTCTATGGACTTTGCGTGGCAGATCATTACCATCATACTAAAACAAAACGTCAGTACAGTTTATTACATATTAAACGATTTTACTTAGCTTACAGTATTACCAAAATAATAATAATGATAAAAGAGACTTTCGCGCGCTAAACTCTTGCGTTGTTTTTGGTTATTGATTGATAGATGTCACGTCAACATGACAGCCGCCCGTTTGGTTCGTCATGTTGGTAATGATCAGCCACGCAAACTGATTCCATTAGCTAGGATGGGAGTCCTGACTCTTAAAACGTTCGGCTACTCTCGGATATCGTTCTGTCCCTCTCGGCGCAGACGGTAACAGCCGATCGGAGTTATTTTCTTGAGAAAACTGTATAATAGTATTAATTTTTTAACTACTTTTAGTTTAATGATCCATAACAATAAAGCAATGGCAACACGTTTGTTCACATTTTTGATCTCTAATTCGATCTCAGACTATAACATACCTAACTTTCCCTGTGTGAAAGAGGCTACTGTTTGTATGTATGTACGTATTTAGGAAAAGTGGTACTCAAGGCCTATTATAACTAATCGTCAAGCATAAAAGACAAAGCGCTGACGTCGGTGCGCACGCGTCAATATTGACTTAACGTCTGTGCCCGCTCGCACATCGTGTAATCGATTTCCATGGAAAAATATTTTCGCACTATTGTACACTTGTAGAAATTGAGATAGCTTATTTGAATTGTTTGGTTCGTCTATGCTAAAAATACGCGTGGAATTGCCTTTGGGCAGTGTGGTTACTATTCGAAGGTTGGCTGGCAGAGGTCCCTTTTGGGATAAGTCCTTTGTACTTTTATTTGCGACTTATCTGTAGTTTATTTTGTACTATTTTGTATCACTATTATACTACCTACCTCTTCCATCTATTTTCTAACCTATAATTATGGTAGAAGTGGCTGCAAAGCGTGAAATAGTCATAATTTAGATTTTGTCTGTATCACATTTCTTGTGCTACGCCTACCCCATTTGACGTGATTGTATATGTATGTAGGTATGCAATGCATGTATGTATTTGGTTATGAATATTTCTTCAAAACAAATCACTAATGTAGGAAGAAAGATTTCTCTCAAGGCAGATATTACCCAGAAAATATTGCCCATCAATCAGTCTTTTGTACTCCGGCTTATAGTCAACTGCGTAGAATCGCAATGTCCAACGATTGCAGGTGCGTACGAGCCGTATAACGTTATAGTAGTTCTGGAACTTGCACACGGGCCGTAAGGTAGGTTTTTACCGAGATTTTGATCCTAGCGTCTAGTATAATCAAATGAGTCACTCCGGTGGTATACAACGGAATGAATGACATTTTAAATTTAACTGTCCGCACATGATGTCGGTTAGCATTTTGTACCATTTTCTTTCTTTTTCAGTAGCTTTTTGTGAATATTGCGTGACCGTACGATAATACTTACTTATTTCACTGTTTATTTGCCTCTCTTTTTGTTGGCCTCAGTAATTCAGTTTCCTCTCTGTCTCTCAATGGTTGGCCAGACTTTACCATTTTGCTTGCATTTTTTTGTATGACATGTTTTTTTCTCGACGTTTCGGCCGCGTTACAGCACCCGTGGTCACGTCACGAGTAGAGTCTACAACACACTGTAGTAGTAAGTAGCTACTCGTGACCACGGTTGCTATATCGCGGCCGAAACGTCGACAGGCAGTTAAAACAAAGCGTCATTAAGTCCCGCGTATAGATAAACTAGCTTTTGCCCGCGGCTACGCTCGCGTTAAATTCGGGATAACACAGAAGAGATCTTGTTAGCCAGAGCCCGCATGCCAATTTATAGCTTATTACGTTGAAAATTGCGGAACCCCAGTATTTTTCCTATCGTCATATTTTGGCAAATTCAAAAAAAAATCTTTATAAATTGTAGCCTATGTGCTATTCTGATGTATAAGCTACATTACTGTAAAGTTTCATTAAAATCCATTGAGTAGTTTTTGCGTTAAAGATTAACAAACATACTCACAAACTTACACATTTATAATATTAGTAGGATAATTTATGAGTGAGAATCATGAAAAAAATGTCTAATTTCGACCTCTGCGCGAACAAGTGTAAAATTACTTGTCAAGTCTGCATCAAATAAGCTGAATTGCAAACATAATTTGACGTCAGCCCGGTTGACTAAATATTGACATTACATACTCGATAGTTACGTAAATATACCTTTTGAAATGCGACGTGGTTTCGTGGGTTTAGAGGTTTACATTTATTTAAATTTATGAATAGCGATGGCAATGAGAAAGTTATTGAGTTTTTTCGCGATTGTTCTGTGCGTTTTTTTTTTCATAATCTTTTTTAACACATAGAAATATAAATGTACTTACAATTTGAATGTAAATATTGTATAAGCCGTGGTAGCCTAGGTTTGACTTGTGGGCTCTTATGCAGAGGGTCGTGGATTCGAATCCCAGGCTCGCACCTCTGAATTTTTCAGAAAAAAATTATGGGCGACATCGAATTAGAAAATTTACTACGAACTATTAGCGACGATGTAAATTAATGTTGTGTGAAGTTCCCAATCCGCACTGGGCCCGCGTGGGAACTACAGCCCAAACCCTCTCATAATGTATGGAACACTTAGTGTGATATTTACGTTGTTGTATAAACAAATTAATTACACTTTCCATTGTAGGTGTCGACTCTGGGAAAGGGTTAGTGTATTGTGGGCGATGGGCTAGCAACCTGTCACTGCAATATCACGTGTAACTATCTGGTTACCCTGAAATTGCTAAACGTGGCACTGTATTTTAGAATTCATGTGCTCTGCCTAC
Source organism: Adoxophyes honmai (assembly GCA_005406045.1). Lineage (NCBI taxonomy): Eukaryota > Metazoa > Arthropoda > Insecta > Lepidoptera > Tortricidae > Adoxophyes > Adoxophyes honmai. Next base: position 98,641 of record BHDV01019921.1, read on the forward strand.
CTCTCTTGGGAATACAGGCGTGAGAATATGTATGTATGTATGTTCCATTGACAGCTATCACGATTCTCAATAAAAAAAAACCGACACGTAAGGTCGAATCGAAAAAAAAAACACCACATTACATTTTAAAATAATGTATTTCTTTTACCATACATGTATTTATTACCGCTAATAATAATATACTTTGGTACATTACCTATACATACACAGCTATTTTATATGTAGTAGTGTCTTCGAAAGTTGTCACGAATAATTGTTTGTCGAAATAGGTTATTAAAACAAAATATGCCAAAAATAAGTTCTAGTTATGTTACAGTTGGTGTCCTAACGTACGGCCTCATGGCTAAACGATCTCTCTCAGGCAATGTATGTTTAAATTTTAATCTAAAAGTCAAGTTCAAGCATAAACATTTTTCATTCGTGGCAACTTTAAAGAAATTGCAACTTGGAACTATACATATGGTCATATATTTAGGAAAATTTCAAGCAATATAAAGAAATATCAGCAAAAATATGTTTTCTCTTAAATATATGACCAATGCATCGGGCATTTTAAAAAGAATGTGTTCCATTACATTTATTACAGAATCATGTTTATTTTTTATAAGGTCCTTCTAAAATCAAAAATGTGTTTATAAAATAAAGTTTCTTCTGTTTATAATCATGATTTCGATAACAAAAAACAAACATTCAAAAAAGGGGCACACCTTTCCTAAAACATCTATCTAAAACTTTTGGATATGACATGATAGTTTATTTATTTAAATACAATGTTTATTTTACGTATAACTCGAGACATTCATTTATTTTTGTATATTTTAAACACTTCATTAATCTAATACCTTATACTGACAATGTGACCAACATATTCGACTATACAAAACATTAATGTGAATCACTGCATTTGGCCGCACCCAGAGTCGATAGTTACTATATTACCTATGAAATTGGCGATATTTTTTTTCGTGCTTCAACTATCGCAACGCCCATAACATAAAAACATATTACACAACTCAGTATTACAAAAGATTTTGTCTTCATCGTGCTAATTGACTGTCATAAATCCAAAGCATTTATTATAAAACAAAAGTATAAAAAGTATTTTGAAAATTAGTTTCATTTGTTTCCAGAATTTTGTATGTAATTGTGTGCAATAATTAATTGATCCATTTTTTTTATTAAAATTGTTTCTCATAGTTTATAATTGTCTTTTGATATATAATCTCCTTACTAGTGCTAGCCTAAATAATTGTCGATGACTGTTTTGAATTGACTGCTAAGTTGTCAAATGTATCTTTCACATATCGTATGTCGGATTCAAGTTAATTAAAGCCAAATATCTATTGGTTTGTCTTTACTATGCTACAATTTAATTAACTTCAATTATGCCCGACTCTGATACGAAAATCTGTCACAATGTGGCACGGTACTTACGACCCGAGAAGTTTGATGTGGAGCCCACCGCGACTGAAGCGGACCTAAAGTGGACCCATTGGAAATTTGGACAACCGCAGTACGTTCATAGTGACAGAGGAAGCTCGTTTATGTCCGATGAACTAAAAACTTTTTTAAGAGCTAACGGAATTGCCTCATCCCGGACTACTCCGTACAATCCCCGGGGTAATGGTCAAGTCGAGCGCTTAAATGGAACACTGTGGCGCACCGTTCAACTGAGCTTGCGTTCCAACAACATGGCAGCAGAATGCTGGGAACGCGTTTTGAAAAACGCCCTCCACTCTATCCGCTCACTACTCTGTACATCCATCAATGCGACCCCTCACGAGAGACTATTTAGCTATGCGCGGAGATCGCCTAATGGAGAATCTATGCCCACATGGCTAGCGCCGGGACCGGTTCTCGTAAAGAACAATGTGCGCTCGAAAAACGATCCCTTGGTGGAGGAAGCGGAACTATTGGACTATAATCCGTATTATTCATTGATTAGAAGGTCCAACGGTACGGAAAGTACAGTGTCTAACAGACATTTAGCCCCACTACCAAATGATTCTCGTCTTTCCTTTGACCAGCACGATGAATCATTCGAAGATGCTTCCGACTCTTTGGCGAATCCAGACAGCATTGCCTCAGATCGACCTCAACCAAATGAAGGAAGACAAGAACAAACCTCTGCCATCGAAAGACCCAAGAGGAATCGCCGGCTACCTTCTTATCTACAAGATTTTGTAGTGGGAGATCAAAACATAGACGGGGAGAATGATATATAATCTCCTTACTAGTGCTAGCCTAAATAATTGTCGATGACTGTTTTGAATTGACTGCTAAGTTGTCAAATGTATCTTTCACATATCGTATGTCGGATTCAAGTTAATTAAAGCCAAATATCTATTGGTTTGTCTTTACTATGCTACATCTTTAAACACGGACTTTAACTAAGAAAAGAATCTACTTCCATCAGTTTAATCAAAAATAATGACCACTTAGTTAACAGATGACTCTGGGTGTGGCAGTTAGAACCAGTACTATGACCTATTGTACTTTTAAAAATATCTAATAGAATCAAGATTCTAGACTACAGCCTCATGGGAAAGTGACTTGAAAGATATAGAATGCCTAGGTTTTGAAATGCTATAGTAAATTAAGTATATAATATGGCCCAATTATACAAAACATTAAATACAGAAGTCAATCAAGTTTATGTTTTTAAAAAAAATATACTGTCACTTTGGGATTGTGAGTTTTCTATGTTAATGACATATGCACATAAAACTATTGTTAGTAGTAAGTAAAATATTTCCATTTTAATCACTATAATAATTATATAAGTCCCGTGTGGCGCCGGGTTGGAATAGCACCTCCCCCTTTCTTCCCGTGGGTGTAAGAGGCGACTCTGGGAAAGGGTTAGTGTGTTGTGGGCGACGGGCTAGCAACCTGTCACTGCAATATCACGTTTAACCATCTAGTTACCCTGAAATTGCTAAACGTGGCACTGAATTTTTGAAGTCGTGTGCTCTGCCTACCCCTCTTGGGAATACAGGCGTGAGAATGTGTATGTATGTTCACATGCGCGTCTCAAGCGGACGGCCGCTCGGACTGGTCCCAAGTTCCGAGATATCGTGTCTGTGCGTTGCTCGAGCACTTTGTATGGAGATTGACTTCTCTACCTATGTTTTGTGCCTTATGTAAATCGGTCGGTATGTCTGAAGCCATAATACATTCAACCATCTGTTCTTAGGAATTATGACATCGAATATAATAAGAGAAACTGCATTCATACATTCACTAATTAAAAACTATGTTACAGATTCATAGATGGCACTAAAGTAAAGACTCAATAAAAAATTAAACAAGTACAAAAATAATGAACACTTATAATAATTTTATAATTTCTTGTCTGCAGCTTGTTTTCATAAAAGGAATAAAAAATAATCTAGTACTTTAAGACATTGTACCGTATGTCCTTCATAAAGGACAAAAATAGCTATCCTCCTAAATCAAAGATCGAGACAAGAATATAGATGTTTTCATAATCATTAAATTTTATTTCCATTGTCAAAACAACATTACGAAGTACATTCGTCCGTTCTTAGACTTAGGAGGCAGTACAAAAAACAATAAACGTTAGATTAGAAATCAAATATCTGTGAACCAGCACTAGTATTACTTGCACAAACTGTCGACCACGTATCGAAACCTGGACCAATAGCTTCGTAGTCTGCTTCTTTAACCACAGCCTTAGAAAATGTAGGTTCAAGTCGAATAGCAGGCAGCACAGCAAGGCGCGAGAAGAGATGCGCGCGAGATAGACTATACCTGTCACTGTCTAACTAGAGACGTCAGAAATAGGCTGGGTTAAAAAAATGACATTCTAATTAGTCCGTTCGTTAAATTATGGTAAAATATGTCACACATATTTTTTCTTTTATCAAATGACTAAACATCGACAAAGTTATAGATCATCAAACTTCCGGAGTCGGGGCTGGTGACGTGACGGCTCGCTAAAAATTGTACCGACTCGTGACGTCACGCGAAACTTTCAAGGGTTGTAATAGCGTATTTTTTCGTTTGTCAAATAAAGGAAAAAATATGTGTACAATATTTTTTAGTAATGTATCTGACGGTCTATATAGTTTTTCTTGTCAACTAGCCTATTATCAGGTAGTCTAACCTAAATAAAGTCTTGCTGTGCTAAGTTTACAGGTGTAGTGATTTGTGCTCTATGTATAATAGCGTGCAGAGTATGTAAAAAACAAAAATATAACTAAATAGCTTACCAAAAAAAACTTAAAAGAATACAGATTAAAAATACACAGTCTTAATAGGTTTTTAATTTGGCTTGACAGACCCGAATTGTTTATTTTAAAGCTTTCGATTTGAAGTTAAACCGAGTGTCCTTCGTAGAGGACATTTTGTTAAACCGTGTCCTATATAAAGGACAATCAAGCCAGAATGGTGGCTTTTTTAACAAATGTCATGGATTTGTGCTTATACCTTAAATCATATAAACATAAGTACTTATCATAAAATTAAATGCGTCTTTATAATCATTACAAAAAAAGTAAGTTTTCAAGTTGTCAACATTTTTTGTGAATTTCAAATCAATACCAGATTTTTAAATGGCAACAATCCTTACTTAACTATTACAAATATTATGATAACATTCATAGTCTATCCTATTAGAGATAAAATGTATTTACAACAACATAGAGGCGGCATTTGAGCGACAGTCTTAAAAAAAACTTTGGTAGGTGATAGAAAAAAAAACAACGCGTCTAACACCACCAACTGACACAAGCTCAAAAAATACCGTTCAACGTAAATGTGACAAACAGACAGTTGCCAGTGGTGAAAATCAATTTAAATCAAGTCATAGGATTGACAAATTTTGACAATCGTTTATTATTTAAAGAAGACATGTCAAATAGAATAAAATAGAAAAAAAATTAAGCCTAAATTTAAGATAGTCGACAGATTGGTAAATTTCTTTTCAAATGAACCCTAAGAAAGTGTTGGTTTATCAAATTAACTAAAATCGACGAATGTATCTAGATCATCAAACTCCCGGCTTGTGACGTCACGTCGAGGTAAAATTGTATCTACGTGACGTCACGCGAAACTTCAGAGCGCTGTATCCTCGTCATTTCTCGTTTGTCAAATAACAGAAAAAATACGTGTACAATATTTTTTGGTAACCTATCGGATGAACTAATTTTTTTTTTTTTTAGTTTAAAACCCAATTTTCTTTATCGAACGTAAGGCGTTAGACAATTTGAAAGATGCCGCCGAATATATTAAAAACAACGATTCAAGTAAGAAAGATGAATATTTAGGAGATTTGGCAAAGATCTATTACAAATATACATATAGACACAGGTCTACTCGTTAAAGAATACTACTATTTAGGGCTATTATTTCTTTTTTCAAACGGTTGAGAACCTCTGTGTACCTATTAAGGGGTAAAAAAAACCACGATCGCTTCTGTTACAAAAAATACTAATACAAAATGTGTGTTACCATAACAATTAAGTTTTGATTTTATTGAAGACCTTACAATCCTCGGAATCTGACTTGGCAAGACTTTAAGTAGAGGGGGAACTCTCGCACCGCTTTTTCCATAGAAAAGCGATGCGCGAACTTACCCTTAAAATCTTGCCACTTTAGACGCCGAGGACTGTAACTAGGATTAGGTTTTGAGTCTATCGTCAGCCGGCTTGGCACGGAAAACACGCGAGATTAACTCAATGTCTAACTAAAGGGTGAAATATAAGTCGTGAATAGAAATATTTGTACCTTACTTTTTAAAACTCCCCCGTGTGGTGCCGGGTTAGAATAGCACCTCCCCCTTTCTTCCCGTGGGTGTCGTAAGAGTCGACTATGGGAAAGGGTTAGTGTATTGTGGGCGATGGGCTAGCAACCTGTCACCGCGATATCACATTTAACCATCTGGTTACCCTGAATTTGCTAAACGTGGCACTGGTTTTTTTTTTTTTAATTCATGTGTTCTGCCTACCCCTCTTGGGAATACAGGCGTGAGAATATGTATGTATGTATTTATGTACTTTTTAAAAGTTATAACGTTTGGACGTAACAGACAAAAACATGAACGTTGTTATTAAATGTGTTAATAAATTTAGTTACAACACTCAGTTTCATGGTCACCCTTATTGCTAAACTTTCGTCATAGACCTACACTTGAGACTTATATAGGTACTTAAAAAAAGGTAAACAAACAAAGCCAACCCGACAAAGTCCAAAATCACGTAAGGTATGTGTCGCTGCATTAAATACGACACTTTCTATTTTAGTCGCATTACAAGGTGAGTGTAATGCGACTAAAATAGAAAGTGTCGTATTTAATGTAGCAACACATATCTTACGTGATTTTTAACTTTGTCGGGTTTGTTTATCTTTTTTTAAGTACCTATAAGTTTCAACTATAGGTATATAGTACCTTACTCAGATTACACATTCAGTCTCCTTGTACTAGCTGGTAAGAACAGTAAGACAAATTCAAGTCATAAAATTTCTCTACGATTATCATTAAAGTTCAGTTGTTTTCTTCCAGTATCAGTGCAAGGAATTTGCCTTAAAATGGCAACAAATATTTCTGTTCATGACTTATGTAAGTTATGTGTCACCCTGTAGATACGTAATATGTTTTAAGCCTGCATGTTTTAAATGTGTCTTATTAAAAAAAGACATACCGAAAGTAAGATCCAGATAGATAGATTCTTAACACGAATCCTCAGAACCACCGAATAACATTAAATACATTAATTGTCACATATTTGTTACATTTTCAACACTTCCCATCACATTTTTTTTTCCAATCACATTAAATATTATTATTACATACACTAGTATTATAATAACAACCAATATACCTGTCCGGTTTGGTGAGTTAAAAAACAGAATCAATCATTGCCAGCAAATTCCACACTTCGGTTATGTTTGTTAAACCTGTATGGTGTCTTCAACACTTTCTCCATTTCATCCGTAGATGTCGTAAGAGGCGATTGAGGAAATAGGTTAAACCCGTCAGTAATTATAACTTTTAATTTTGAATCTAAAATTGTTTTAAACATGGCTACGAATCGAGAAATCGTCGTGGTTTAGCTATTTACTCCATTTGGGAATACAACCTTTATGTATGTAAAGTGAAATTCAAAGCAGAAATTGTCACGATCCATAGCGTCTTGTATCATATTTTTTAGATTTTAAATTAACACGTATAACAGTGACAGGTTGCTAGTCTGTCGCCTAAAATGTACCTAAAATTCCCTTAGTCGCCTTTTACGTCCACGGAAGAAATGGAGAGGGTTTATTCTAACCACACAATTAAAATCTTAAAATCTTGCCATGATAAACACCGGGGACTGTAACCCAAGAGAAAACAGCTATATTTTGTTGCAAAAAGGTTATAATAAATATAATAATACAGTCAGGGAAATTGGATATTTAGCAGGTCGAGATACTTCTAAAATTGGCCTTATTACTATTTCTGCCAGTTGCATGACATAAATACTCAATATTGAACTTCATGGTGAAGTTTGTCCTAAAATGCGAACAAATCGTGAAGGCGGTCAACCTGCTAAACATTCAAATTCCCTGACTGTACATAAATGAGATTTGAAGGAATTTGCTTAACATTGTAACATACTCATGGACTAAGACCACACACACGGCATATTTAAAACGCGCAATGCGTGGCCGGTAATCGACCGTGAACATTTTCACCAGTTAAGATTTTTCCCCACAATTTTGTTTGGTAAAAAAAATAAGAAAATCTGAAAATAATCCCCAGTATTTTGTACTGCTCTTAGTCAACCGCGTAGCATCGCAATGTCGAACGATTGAAGGTGCGTACGCGCCGACTAACGGTATTTGTGTACGGAACGTTAGGTAAGTAAAACACAGGGCGTAACACAGACTTACATCGAAATAGATGACTCAAGTGTATGTACTTCGCGCGCCAAAAGGGAGAGCAATGCTCTTCCTTTGACGCGATTTCATTTAGTTTTGTATCACTTAGATTAGGTTTAGCTTCCTAGAGAAAGAACTTGAATAAGGCGGCGTCACCTTTGAATCGGTTTCACTCGGACTGTCAATTCCCATCACTAAAGCGCTCGTGACGTTACAGTAGGTAGAGAAAAAGTGGCACGCTTTCGTACAAATGCAGGAACTCGCGGTATCTATTTCGATATAAGTCTGTGGGGCGTATTGAACCGAAAAGCGATGAAACATTTGCCTCCCACAGGATGAATAAAGGTCCGACCACATCGCAGCTTAAAAAACGGCCACGATACGGAATAGCAGCGACGCGGCGTATGCGTACCGTTTTTGACGCATGCTACCCCACACATGCTTAAAAAACGGTGACGGTACGGTATGAATGTATGGCGCGTCAGCGTATTTTAAGCAGCGGTGTGGGGACCATGCGTCAAAAACGATACGTATACGACGCGTCACTGCGATTCCGTACCGTGACCGTTTTTTAAGCTGCGGTGTGGTCGGACCTTAATGAAATTCTTGTATAGAATGGACTCGTGCGTCGTGCGTGTATAGAACGCCTTATCCGGAATGACTCTATACAAACTCAAACATCAACATCTACGCGTTTTAAATACACCATGCCTTAGTCCTACAAAAATCACTTACTGTTAACCCAGGAGACGCCATCACGCGACCACTAACAAAAAAACTGACCGGTTCTTCAACTTCTGCCAACAGGCCTCGCCGTGCGAGTTGAGACCCGTTCCCATAGCAACCGCAGCGCGTCCCAGCGGAGCCGCCATTTTGTGCGTCTTTGTTAGTTGCTGGCGGTCTCCTTGCGAGCGGTGAAGGAGACAATCGACCGGATGCCTTTCACTGAGGTCTGCGGGAGAAATGGAGAGGTTGTTTTTATAGTTAAAGACATACATACAATCACGCCTATGTGCCAGAAATAGGCAGCGCACACTAAACGTGACATAGAGAAAGCCATGATTAGTACCCGTGTGGTGCCGGGTTAGAATAGCACCTCCCCCTTTCTTCCCGTGGGTGTCGTAATAGTCGACTCTGGGAAAGGGTTAGTGTATTGTGGGCGATGGGCTAGCAACCTGTCACTACAACATCACGTTTGACCATCTGATTACCCTGAATTTGCTAAAGGTGGCACTGGATTTTCGAATTCATGTCCTCTGCCTACTGTGTGTGTGTGTGTATGATTATGACTACACCACGCTCCGCAGCCACTTCTAGCATAGTTTCAGGTTTGCAAAGATGGAAGAGATATAACAGTGACAGGTTGCTAGACTGTCGCCTAAAACATACCTACACCTATTTCCTTAGTCGCCTCTTACGGCATCCACGGAAGAAATGGAGTGGTGTTATGGTATACTATTAGGTTAAAAAAATGTCATTACCTTTTTCTTGGACCCGTTGAGATAGTCCTTGTACATTTCGGAGCGCAGGTATCTCGAGTAGCTGTCGGACTTCATCAGATGATATACGTGGGCCTGGAAGGAAGCGCGATACGTTAGATGCGGATAGGCAGAGCACAAGGAACGGTACATAGGCAAACCCAACAAAGTTTCACGTTTCGTGACAGCTTCTAGTAAATTTTAGTCATGTGTTTGTCTATGTAGCGTTTCGTGCGATGCGGATATGAGGATGTATGATGATGATGATGATGATGACGACAGTGGTGGTGGTGGTGTTGTGATGATGATGATGGTGGTGGTATTGATGGAATGATGATGTTGGTAGTAGTATGACACAGGAAATGATGATGGTGATAAATGGTGGTCGTAGCAAAGATGTCGGCATGATGATTATGATGATGATGATAGTAGTGGTGGTGGTGATGGTGATGATGGTAATGATATGATGATGATGATGATAGTAGTGGTGGTGATGGTGGTGATACGATGATGATGATGATAGTAGTGGTGGTGATGGTGGTGATACGATGATGATGATGATAGTAGTGGTGATGATAAATCGGCTCACCTGCGCTTGATCGAAGCAGTAGCGGTCGGCCGTGCCCGACTCTACCTTGACGCGTGTCAGTTCCCTGTAAAAAATACAAATGTCACCACAGCACATCGAACATGCCATAATTTGTATGGTTAATATTGGAAAAGTTAGCAACAATTTTAACTACCGCTTAATGCAAGTTGAACTTTTAGATCGTTTTCAATTAGGCATTAAGATACTGGTGGTTATTTATGAAAATCGCCTTTCGGGCTTATTTCGTAAACGACACTAGTATACATTTATGGGCCATTTTAATAGTCGAAACAATGAAACAAGTCTTCATATCGACATTAGCTCGACATGTTTCGACCCAATTCGTGACCCATCATCGGTCGCATGGTTCCCTAAACATAAGAACTCATTCTCACCGGCTAGCAGCGTCGATGTTGACAGGAGAAGGAGCGTCAGAAGCCAGGAACTCTTTCCATATCTCTTTAGCGCGAGAGGCGACGCGGCGAATCGGCTGGGCCTTTAGATCTTGCACCGCCAGCCAAAACCTGTTAAAGAGAAACCAATTAATGCATGAGTCACCGGAAGATAACAAAATCCGTAAGTTCATAAATTTATTAACATTCCATTCTAGCATACTTCTCTCGTTTCACTCACATTCTTCAGCAAATTAATGCGTCTTTTCAAAAACGGTTCTGCACGTCTAAATAACATTTGTTGTGCAATACAAAAGGGGTTCTTACGATGCAAGGAGTCTCACTAAAAACACAAGAGGCCTCATTGACCTGACTTATGATGGCAGGGGTCTCGCTTACGATGCAAGGAGTCTCACTAAAAACACAAGAGGCCTCATTGACCTGACTTATGATGGCAGCGGTCTCACTTACGATGCAAAGAGTCTCACTAAAAACACAAGAGGCCTCATTGACCTGACTTATGATGGCAGCGGTCTCACTTACGATGCAAGGAGTCTCACTAAAAACACAAGCGGGCTCTCAAAGACTATCAAACGTCTCCCAATTGAGATGCAAGAGGGGTCCATGGCGCTCGCTAAAAAATGTTAGCTCTCAAACGCTAGGGGACTCCTTATCTACAGGGTGCTCACTTGAGGTTCTCCCCGCTGAACTCCTTGCTGAGGAAGCGCGCGAAGTGGTCCTGGCCGGCGGGGTCGCCCAGCAGCTCGCGGAGCCCGAAGGCCCAGCGGCGGACGCGGCGCAGCGGGAGAGGGTCCTTACTGCAATAGGGATGATGACAGGGTTAAAATATATCATTCTAATTAGTCCGTAAGGCTCAATTCACACCAGAAGAGCGGCGAAGGGCGGCGACGCGCAGCGACCCGCTTGGTAGAGAACCCGCGAGGTTTCCCGCGACTGCTCGAGAAGTCGCTGGAATGCGCGGGAAATCAAGATCTCTGGGCGAGATACTACCAACGGCCACTCGCGACTGCTCGAGCATCCTCGGGCATTCCGCGACGTCTCGCGCAGTCGCACGGCTTTGTTTAAGTAATTCGCCGGAATTCCCGCGGATCCGCGAGCATACTCGCGCCTCGTTGGAGTTTCTCATGCGATAATAAGTCTTATTGTAATGAAAATAAAGTTAAAATTCTCATGACACTGAAACTGCGCTCCGCTTCGCCGCCCTTCGCCGCTCTTCCGGTGTGAATTGAGCCTTAGTTAGATTATGGAAAAAATGAGACACATATTTTTAGTTTATCAAATAATTAAACATCGACAAAGGACCCAACTTCAAAACAAAAGGATCAAACTTCCTGAGTGGGGGCTCGTGACGTCAAATTTGAGTAAGAAATCAGTACAATTTTTACTCAAACGTGACGTCACGCGAAACTTTAGGCTCTGTATTATCGTCATTTTTTATCTATCAAATAAAAGAAAAAATATGTGTACAATATTTTTTCGTAGTCTATCTGACGGACTAAATAGTTTTTTCTAGTCATCTAGCCTATTAGACAAAATGATATTAACTCACAACCTAAAAATATGCTTTTAGGTTATAGTCTTTGCCTACTCCTGTGGGAAAAAGGCGTGACGGTGTGTATGTATGAATGTATATTTTAGGCCACTTCTTTCGTGAATGTCGTAAGAGGCGACTAAGGAAACACGTTAAGGTATATTTTAGGCGAGAGGTTAGCAACCTGTCACTATTATACCCGCCAACTCAAAACCCAAAAAAATATGCCAGAAGTGGCCACGAAACGTGAAATAGTCTTAGTGTTGTCTATGGATCATTTCGTGTGCTCTGCCTTTCCCATTTGGGAATACAAGCGTGATGTATGTATGTGTGGATATTTCAATCGTTTGTCAGGCTTGGACAGTGACAGTTCAGTCAAACGATGCTTACCACTGCTTCTCCATCTCCCAGAGCTCTGTGGTCTCGTGGATCCAAGGGTTCGAGTACAATGCAAGGCGGCACAATGCTAAGGCCGCCGTTTCCAAGCTTCCAAAATCCCTACTAATATTATAAATGCCAAAGTAACTCTGTCTGTCTGTTACGCTTTCCCGCTTAAACCTCTCAACCGATTTTGCTGAAATTTGGCACAGACAATCTTTAGACCCTGAGAAAGGACATAGGCTACCCTTTATTGCGAAAAAATAACGCACCCAAAATAACTAATTAGTGGTAACAGCTAGTGGACTATATATGCTACCGCGGATAATTTGGGCTTTTGACAGGCTTGGACAGTGACAGTTCAGTCAGACGACGCTTACCACTGCTTCTCCATCTCCCAGAGCTCGGTGGTCTCGTGGATCCAAGGGTTCGGGTACTCCGGCGGCGTGAGGAACATGTCGTACTCTGCGTACTGCTCGCAGTACGCTATGAAGCTGGGGACAACACGGCACCATCAGTGGGGATTATTTAAGGAATTAGGCTGCCTGTCCACTGGAGCGGAGCGAGGCAGCGGAGCGGTGAGCGAGATAAAAATCCACCAATGTAGTGAACGAAGAGGAGCGGAGATTTTACGTAATGTAAATTATTAAAGCGAGAAATATTATGTAAGCTCATCTTATAAATTACGGATAACTCACGTATTAAATCGAGTTTAGCTCGACATCTGTCGAGCACAAGCAGTCGCGCGAAGAAAGCGGTTGCGCGCAGTGCGCGTCTGGCAGCAGCAGCCGCCGCGGCTCCTAGATGAAGGGCTACGAATTAGCCCGAAACATGTCGAGCTAAACTCGATTTAAAACGTGAGTTATGCGTAATTTGTAAGATGAGCGGTAGTTTAATGTGTAATATTATGTAAGCTGTCACTTAATATAACTGAAGTTAACGTAGATTATTTAAGAGAGTGTATTCTATGACGGATTTTTTTTTAAACTCAATAAGAAGAATTAATGGCTTTGTTTTTCAAATATTATTATATAACCTTTTTGCTTTACTGTTTTTGTAACACGTTGTATATGGGTTCCGTTTTGCCATTTGGCTACGGAACCCTAAACGATGGTGACTTACATGTCAGCGACTTTGCTGACGCGGACATTCCGTCGCTCCATCCTGGCGCGTAACATGGCCAGCTGCCGGCGGGCCGCTTCGATCTGCCGCTCTATGCTCGGCTGGAACATCAATCGGAGATAGATAGATGGTTAGATTAGTATTTCTTTTTGAAATCACATACAAGCATTTCACACATTAATAACAATAGTGTCAATAACCAAACAAACAAAAAAAAAACGATTTCAATACAAAAGTCAAAACAAAATCTGATCAAATAGAAAGTATGAAAAATGACGAAGTCATTACAGGGGGGAAAATAGCCACAAAACAATGTAATCTAATCTAAATAAATACAAATACATTATGTTCCCAAATGCCGTAGGCAGAGCATACGAAACATGACATAGGCAAAACTATTTCACGCCTCACAGCAAGTTCTAGCATAATTTTAGATTTTTTGAAAACAGATGGAAGAGGTATAATGGCGAGAAGTTGCTAGCCTATCGCCTGAAGCATATTTAATCCTGTTTACTTAGTCGCCTCTACCGACATCCACGGAAGAAATGGAGAGGTGTTATCCTGACCCGACACCACACGGGTCTAAAATATACACGAACATAATATCTAATAATTTTAAACAAAAAAAAACCGACTTCAAATTTGGGCTATACTGAAAGCATTTGTCTAATAATGAGGGTGACCTTCCATCACCAGCAGGCCTCACTAATTACTGAAATTATATTTTCCAGTCTGCAGGTGCATTCAGTATTGAAAGAATTATCCTTTAACTCCTAAGCATTAAGGAGTTGACCTTCCATCATCAGCTCAGTCATATTTTTTTTACTGCCAGACGTAAATACTGGTGTAGCTTTGAAAAATGTACTAAAAACATTACCTGTGCCAATAAAATTTGAGGGTTGCCCTCGATTTCCCTCATATTCCATCACCAGATCAAGATATGCTGGCAATGGGACCACCTGGAAACTATACCCTTTCAAACAAAAAAAAAATTTTCCAAATCGGTCCAGGCGTCTTCGAGTAATCAGCGAACACACATAAAAAAAATAATAAAAAAAATAATAATGATAAAAAAATATCCCGACGAATTGAGAACCTCCTCCTTTTTTTGAAGTCGGTTAAAAATACACTGCCATGTTAAAGATGATTTACCTTATTAGCGTCAGGAATGCAGACAGCTACTTCAGGCTGAGAAGTTTCACCTGCAATAATAAAAATAATATGGTTTATAGGTCGTTCTTTTTTATAACTACAGTAATTTGTCCGTTCTTGTAACAAGCATCCCTTTAGAATTTTAGTTTTATATTGCATAGACTCTAGGCCCTAGAGGAAGTCGGAGAGAATCAACACAGCACACTTGTCAATTCCTCTGTCGATGAATATAAAAACACACAATAATGTTTCACTAAAAATTGTGACACGGTAAAGCGAAATATTGTGTCTTATGAAAACTACCACTCTGTCACAATGTTTTCTCATAAATCAAAACGAAATGCAATAGGTACGTTACCAACTAACAAATTAACCTTTTGACCGCCAAAGACGCCATATCACGTCATCGCAAGTCAGTGCCCGTGACGCCACGACGTTAAATAGTGCGTCGAAGTTATTGCGAAAGAACTGAAATATAAAACACTGCAACATTTTTTCTAGGTTGACTTTATTTATAGGTAGTGTAAGTTATTTTATACCTAATTTAAATAAAATAATACAGCACCATTCGAAAAAAAAACAAGCATTATCTAAGAGCCGACTCACGTCTTTGGCGTTAGGAGCACAGCGTATCACTTCGCGCCTTGGCGGTCAAAAGGTTAAGAAGCATTGGGTAGTCATCTGCAAATTCATATGCATACATATTTATGTTTCAGGGGTTTTTTGTTTTTTTTTTATCAACAGAACTAAATACCCTATTTCTAGACCATGCGCTTATGATGCAAGTTAAGTAATGTAATTGGGAGGTTGTACATAATCGTTAAGTTACCATTCTCTTTGACTGCATTTTCAGCCTTCTTCTGTATTTCTTCTTCACTCTCCTCAGGATTGGTGATCGTCACAATCGGGTTGTTCTGAATTAAAAATAATTAAAATTATTATTCAGTGGTGAAAATGGCCACGGGTGCTACATAACGTCTAGAGGGGTGCAGAAAAACGTTAAGGCGCTTTACACACGAAAATTTTCAAAAATTACTTTACGTCAGCAGTTCTCAAAGTCTTTTGGTGACCGTGTCAAAATGTTTGACCAGAAAATAATATTCTGTTTTTTTTTCTAGATTCTTGAGGAACCCCTTAAGGGGTATCCTTACCTTCAGGTTGTGTTGCTGTATGAGCTCCTGGCACTGCCTCATTCGCTTGGCCTTGAGCAGGTTGATGCGGGACAGTTTCTTCGGGTCCAGCTCCGTAGTGTTCACGCAACCGGGCTGCAAAATAAAATAAGCAACTAAGTAAATAAATCAAATGTTTGAAAAATAAATATAAATCTATGAAGAGAACCTTTATTTCTGGTAACATCTTAATGTGTACATTTCAGAATCGACATCAATGCTATAATTACAAACAAATTTTGAACATATTAAATCACGAATATCTGATGATTGATGATTCAAAGAAAATAAACCACTTCGAAGTTAGAACACAGCGGTTGACGCCGATCCGCAATTGTTTGTGCAATACAATTTTGGCGTAGTGTATACCTTTGAATATATTTCAAAATTATTAGAAGAATTTAGGTAAAGTTGTATACGCGGATTAGGCACTGAAGTACTAGTGATTCGTTATGAAATTCTCCTTGCGGCTCATTTTACAAACATACCTCGTGTAGTGTAATGCCTCTCATTATACAATCCTTACTACCTATAATATTGTAAATCGGATAGTGAGTTTGTTTGTTTATTTGTTTGCTCCGCTTTCACGCCGTAACTACTGAACCGATTGCTTTGAAATTTTGCAGACGTAAAGTTAGAAGTCCGGATTAAATAATAGGATACTTTTTATCCCGAAAAAAATTGATGTTCCCGAGGGAATGTTCGCTTTATACCGCAATATAACCGAATTCCACGCGGGCGAAGCCGCGGGCTGAAAGCTTATAGTCACATAAACAGCAAATTAACTCACCATGGGGCGATGCACATCCCAGAAAGCCCTCTCTTGGCTGTCCAGGACTTTTCTCTCTAGCTTGTCGCGCTTCTTATCGACCTGCGAAAAAGTGTATACGTGTCACACGCTAAGCAGATACGGTAAGATATCTGTTACCGAACAGATATCTGTCAATATCGGTCGTAACGGAGTAGGCAGAGCGCAAGAAACGCTACATAGACAAAATACTATTTCACGTATTATGCGTATCATGAATATTTTTTCAGGTTTTGAGTTGGCAGCTAAGTAAGTAAGTAAGCAAATAATTTACTGTAGAAAAAAGGACACAAAATAAAATGTATTTTTGCATTCAACCCGGCTTAGTAGAATAGCGAGTCTCGCAGGAGACAGATTCTATACCTGTCACTGTCTAATTTTGATTTTTTTTTGTATTTTGTGTTTTTTCCTCTTGTACAATAAAGTGTTTACTTATACTTACTTACTTACTGTCTAATTAGACACTTCAGCAATGATATGACGATCACCAAATATAATTGTGTGATACCATGTATCTTGTGTGATGCCGTGTATTATTGTGTACCACACAATTATTGTGTGATACTGTGTATTTATTGTGTGATACCGTGTATTATTGTGTGACACCGTGTATTATTGTGTGACACTGTGTATCTTATGTGATACTGTGTATTATTGTGTGACACCGCGTATTATAATAATACTATTATTGTGTGTTACCGCGTACTTGTATATCACTCTACCAACCTTGCTCTGCGCCTCGGCCTGCATGAATATGAACTCCCACTTGCGACTGAACATCTTCTGCAGGCGTGCGAGGGACTCCGCCTCGTAGTCAGCCAGCTCGAGACGCGCCTTGTTCTGCATCGTGCGCTTGCACAGATACACCGCTGGGGACAATACATACATACACTATTGACACTTAAAACAAATATATACATACATACAAACATATTCTCACACCCGTATTCCCAAGAGGGGTAGGCAGAGCACATGAATTCAAAAATCCAGTGCCACGTTTAGCAAATTCAGGGTAACCAGATGGTTAAGCATGATATCGCAGTGATAGGTTGCTAGCCCATCGCCAACAATACACTAACCCTTTCCCAGAGTCGACGCTTACGACACCCACGGGAAGAAAGGGGGAGGTGCTATTCTAACCCGGCACCAAACGGTTATAAACAAATATGTATATGTGATACAAAAATACAAAGCAGAAAGGGTTTTAAGTGAAAAAAACCGGCCAAGTGCGAGTCGGACCGCACGAAGGATTTCGTACCAAAACAGCAAAAAAACTAGCTTTTTTCTATTGAAGGCCCCACTTTTTTTTGTTTTTAGTGTTTTTTGTAGTGACAATATAAACACATACCTAATCTGCGAAAATTTGAACTGCCTAGCTATCACGGTTCTTGAGATACAGCTCGCAGAATGATAATCATTAAAAATGGCCAAAAACAAAAAGTAACACGTTATTGTAAAAATATTGTTTGTGTTGAGATCTTGAGATGGTCTTTCTTACCGTAATCCGTATTTTCCGGTTCCCACTGGTTCGATGGCCAGAAATACGGTGTTTGGAATCTGTAGAAGTAAAATATTGTATCATAATCATGTAAACTTAAGGTTGGTTAAACGAGAATAGCATCCAAGATATGGAACGACTTGCCGCCACCCTTTCGTGAAAATAAGTACCAACGAACGTAATGAAAATAGCTGCAACTGGCTATGATCGGTGTTGTTCTCAAATAAATTTTGGTATTAATATTTGTTTTCTTATTTTTACGTTTGTTTTTTCGTTTTTACGTTTCTGTTCTGTTTTTGATATGATTTGTATGTTGTTATCATACATTTTTACCTACATAATAACGCCTGTATCCCCAAACGGAGTAGGCAGAGCACACAAAGCGCAACATAGACATGACCTCTATATCACATTCCATGGCCACTTCTAGAATATCCTTAAAGTTTTAAGTTGGGAGGTATAATAGTAACATCCATGGACTTGAAAGGTATTATTCTAAATCGTGTACCCCTTTGAATCATTATCAGAGTCTTTTACACGTTGCACATGTCACTTACCTATAATAAGTGTTGTCGTTCCGGACAGTCAGGCAATGGTCATCGATGGGGAACAAGTAGCCGTGAGCCGCGAGCAAGTGAGCCAGGTGTAGGGCGTCCCGCTCTTCCAGGGAGAGGTGACGCATCAGCCAGGCCACGAGGTCTGTTCCGGTGAATACCTGTACAAAGACAAAACTTGTTTTTTAGGGTGGGGTCAAAACGAGCGCAATTTTGTGAGCCGTGAGTAGCAGAATTTCGGCCGCAAAAATTCTGCTGCATTCGGTTTCATACAAAAATGCAGTCGATGTCACACGACGACGAAAAATGAGTTTTAAATTCAGTTGAACGTAAGGCCGTGGTCGCCTTCACCCGCCGCCCGCGGCTGGCAACGGCCCGCCGCCCGCGGCGTCTGAATAATAGTTGTAAACGGAACGCCGCACGCGGCGGGCGAAAACGACCGCTCCCGAGCAATCCCGAACATACCATTCATATTCACATTCATAAATAAATGACCGAAAATACGCGACTCACAACTCACAAAATTACGCTTGTTTGGCTTCACCCTTACAGAATTATTCTTTACACCTGTAAAAGCTTTGGCATCTGACTAAAACTATTTTTTTTATGTACTCATTTATTATAATTTGCCAGACTAATTTGATTTGTGGAAGTATAACTTAGGGTTCCATATGCAAAGGGTGAAACTGAAACCCTACTACTAAGACTTCACTGTCTGTCTGTCTGTTCAGTGAAAAAAAACAATTCTAAAGATATTTATTTTTAGTAAAACAAACAGATGTCACACTAGACTATGGTGATGATGATGGGAGACTAACCGAGGGTATCTTGGTCATGAAAGTCTTGACGGTGCGGACCGGTACTCCAGTGTTCTCGTCTTGCATCTTTTCAATTATAGCCTCCATCTGAAATGAGACTCTTGTTTAGCCCACTGTACAACATCATTATTTCTTATGAAATACATGGTTAACTCATAAATACATACATACATACACATACATACAGAGGTACAAGGTAGGCAGAGCACATGAAACATGACAAAGACAAAACCATGATTATGTCTATTTCATGCTTCTCAACCACTTCTAGCATAAGTTTAGGTATAATAGTGACAGATTGCTAGCCTGTCACCTAAAGCGTACCTAAACCTACTTCCTTAGTCATCTTTTACAACATCCACAGAAGAAATGGAGTAATGTGATGGACTAAATAGTTGATTTAAATTAGATGAAAACAAACCTTTTTATAGATGAGGTAGTTGGGGCTCTCCTCAGGCGAGGGCACGGTGGACATGAGTGCCTGCACGGACGGCGGGATCTTTGAGATTATGTCCTTCTTGTCTTTATCCTTGTCCTTCTCTTCTTTTACGCATTTTGAATTGTCTCTGGAAAGACATACATACATCAACATCCAGTTTGTAGGAGTAATGCTGGCACTGTTGTGTTCTGGTACAATAAGAAAGAGAGTACAACTACAAATATATATAAGAAGGCATAAAAAACATGAAATCTTTGTGTAACAAAAATTACCTTTACAACATGCAAGTACACAAATGAATGAATTAAGTTTTGTTTTAATTGTAGCTCTATGTACATTTTTTTTAGTTAACTCTATTATCTTTTGTGCTACTTGCTTGTGTACTTTCGTTGTGGTAAAAATAATCACTCATCCACCTGTGGCTTTCAAGCCAAAGTTCAAAATGTTGCTATAAATGACAAATTTAATATTTCTTTATTAGGATATGGATACTAAAGTGAAATAGTCCTTCTAGTAGTGACTCCACTATTGAAAGTTAACAGTAAATTAAACTTAGTACTGATTTCTGTAGGTAAGTTATCCCTAAAATACTGTAATAAATACTGAACTTTCATTGACATGGGTAAACCACTATTATAGAGGGAGCAAACATAATGGATGGTTTTGAGAGCACCGCTAGACTATAAAATGTGGTATGGATATATGTGAATATAAGCATGCAAGTAAGCACTTCACCAGGGTTAGGAAAAGTTCAACAAATTAGAAAAACTAGAAGTTGGTTTGTGAAATGTTGTAGTAGTGTACGAAGTATTTTAGAACTTAGCAGAGATCCAACACCAAGTTTTACTATATTCTAGTTTTATCTTGGATGGGTTAGTTTTTTTTATAAATGCGAGGGTGCTTTACTGACCTGGATGGGCCCTGCTGGCAGGCCTTCTGTGCCTTTTCAGAAGAATTCATCGTAACCATTTTAAAATTAAAATATCACTCCTCCACTACACAATAACTTCGGTTTTTTTCACGCTAAAGAGTCACTATACATGGTTGTTTGTTGTTTGTCACTATCGCACTCTGTTTTTCACTTTTAACAATAAAACTTTACTAAACATGTAGCAATAACAATAGAAATAGTTTTTAATACTAATTTCACTTAGAAAGGAAGCTCTAGATAGTGTTTTGTTTTATTTAATTTTGAACGAATAGACTAGATACAGCACTAGAAAAATATGCCAAATTCGCACGATAGGGTTCTAGAAGTATTGTAGTGAGTGTTTTTACCAGGTAAATACGAAGAAATATGACTAAAACACAGTTTTTTCTAAGCTAAAACAGGAATATGAAGATTATTTTAGAGTCGGTTAGTTCTATCGATTGAATGGACCACGACGAACTTCCACTATTTATAACGAAGTGCACGTCAATAAATTTCATGTTTAATTCATGAAACGTAACTAATTTTAGCGAATAGTTATGAGATCCTTTTTAAAATCAAGAACGGGATGTCATCCGTTCGCCATATTTTTTACTGTTCCTTTTTGAAATGAGAGGGAGCTAACTGTAACTACTGCGCGTAAGAAAGAGATACGTGATTTTCCTGAATGTAACCCTACTAAGATGGCAAGTAATTATTTGTGCTGTCAAAGCAGGACATTGTAGCAACTTCTGAATTTTATCGGGGAAATGCTAGAAATCTAGGGCGCATGTGTTTACGAGTGTATTGAACGCCTTATTTAGGGCTATTTTTAGTTGAATCTTAGAGATATTAAAACTTTAGACTTTATCGACTTTATTTCCGTACCAATTAAAACCTGAATATTTTAAACCATAAAGTGTCCATAGGTACTTAGCGCGTCTAAAAAAACAGAAATTGAATTTGAATACAACAGCCTCTTTAAGTGTTTACTTTTGTTAAGAGGTGGCGCTACCTGATATCGGCAAGGCTTTTAAAATAGGTATTGACTTGACTTATTTAACCAAAAACCATGTTAAATCAGACGATTGCATAAACCAAGTAATCTTAAAAGACGACCGTGATAAAGAAAGAAAAGAAAGAAAGAAAGAAAGACATTTATTGGTACAAAATTTGACACAGATTTTAGCCTAAATAAAACAAATAAACAACAACTTAACAATTATGCATGCAAAAAAAAAAGGAAAAAAAAGTTCACATTTCCGTGCCAAATAGCACCAAAAGGACCGCACTCAGCATGATATTGAGGCAAGCCTCAATGCTGATTTTCAGTGCGACCCTGAAACTTAAAACTAAATAATAAAAAAAAACAAGAGTTAACATTTAAAAACTTAATTTGTAGGCAGTTGCTACGATTGAAAATGTGTGACGTCACAAAGGAACAAAAATGAAATAACATTAAAAAAGGTGGGTAAGCCCAAAACAATTTCACATTCAACCGTAATTTCACATAGACCGCGTCAGACCCTAGCACCCCTATTTACCCATCAAACAAACCCAAGGATTATGTTATGACAGAATTTTATCGTCTGTCGTCCCGAATAAAGTCCTTGAGAATACGACGGCGCCAAAAGTAAAAGTTTTGCTATTGCAAACTAGATGGAGCTAGTAGAAACCTTTTATCAATAAAATTGTACATTAGTTGTTATCACCATAAAATGAACATTTTGTGCATTGATAACAATTGTTATTGATGTTTAGGTTTTAATGCAAAAATCAATCTAAGCAGAACGTCAGGATTCTTACATCAATGAAATAAAACAAAAAAATTCTTTCTTTCGTGGGAGTCGTAAGAGGCGACTCAAGTGGCTAGGTTAAGAGAGATTATAATATTTTAGACTTTTGTTCTTCATAATCTCTTATACTAAGTAGACTTATAAGTAGAATGAGACACTACTCGCGACCATGGCCGCTGTAACGCGGCCGAAACGTCGAGGTCATTAAAACTATATTAAAAATTTAATCAACGTGATTAAGTCCCACTAAACGATAAATTTAGAGGTGATAAGCGGCAGGATGTCGTAAGAGGCGACTATAAGGAAAAAGGTTTAGGTTAGCTTTAGGCGACAGGCTAGCAACCTGTCACTATTAAACCTCTGCCATCTGTTTTCAAATCTAAAATTATGCTAGAAGCGGCTGCGAAGCGTAAATATAATAATCATAATCATGGTTTTGCCTATGTCACGTTTCGTAAGCTCTTGCCTACCCCATTTGAGAAGATAGGCGTGATTGTATGTATGTACTGTGTGTATGTAATGTATGACGAGTATTGAATGAAATGAATGACAATCATTCGGAACGTCAAAGCCCCGCTGTTACAGAACATGTTCTCGTGCATAGCTTGCAACAAACGAACAGTGTAACTGCCCCTTTTTAGGGTTCCGTACCCAAAGGGTAAAAACGGGACCCTATTACTGAGACTTCGCTGTCTGTCTGTCTTGTCCACTCCGTCTGTCACCAGGCTGTATCTCACGAACCGTGACAGCTAGAGAGTTGAAATTTTCACAGATGATGTTATTTCTGTTGCCGCTGTAACAACAAATACTAAAATCAAAATAATAATATTATTTAAAGGGGGCTCCCATAGAAAAAACCTGTTTTTTTTGCTGTTTTTGGTACGGAACCCTTCGTGCGCGAGTCCGACTCGCACTTGGCCGGTTTTTTTAATTATAGCTACTACGTGCCAATCGGCGACTTTATTTCCTCAATACAATGCAACTTGTCTTCCAATAAACCTGTATGAAATAAAAGTAACCGTTAAGGTCATTTACTTTCAAAACGGAGGTCACCAGGTTTGAGTTCAGGAAACCATTTTATTGCACTACTACTGCATTGTAGGGTTCCGTACCCAAAGGGTGAAAACTGCGCCCTTGAAGATACAGGTCTGGTCAGTTCTGCGCGCCCTGTGGCACAGAACCCGTGTGGTGTCGGGTCTAGAATAGCACCTCTCCATTTCTTCCGTGGATGTCGTAAGAGACGACTAAGGAAATGGGTTTAGGTATTCTTTAGGCGACAGGCTAGCAACTTGTCACTATTATATTACCTCTGACATCTGTTTTCAAACCCAAAATGATGCTAGAATTGGCTGCGAATAGTCATAATCATGGTTTTGACTAAGGTACCTGGGTCGAATATGGCCACGTTAAGGTTTGACACTAAATATAAAGCACTTGTATAATACTGGAAGTGACGAATCCCTATTTATTCGATAATGTGTTTATTTAGGTAATATATGGCAGGCACAAAAATATCTAGAATATAATAGGTCAGGGTTGGGAATTAATTTTTTGAAAGTTGGGAAAATGGCCATATTTCCGACAGTGTATGTGAATATGGCCAAGTGATGGGCCATATTAATCGTATGAATTGATCATAGAAGTAATTTCTATACGTAAGGGGTAAGTCCTTTGTACACATACATAACCCCACGCTTGCATCCCTAAACGGGTTAGACAGATCACAGAAAACTTTACATAGACTGATCTATGACTATTAAGACCTTTTGGGGCCACTTTCAAGTTTGGGCGTAAGGCTGGATATAAATGGTACAATACTAACAGGTTGCTAGCCCATCGACTACAATATAGCTTAACCCATTTCCTCAGTAACCTCTGGTGATATTCACAAACGAAATGGAGAGGTGTAATTCTAAACCTCAGACCACACGTGACTTAGTGCGATACATTAAATTAATTAATTACATAAAATGGACAAAAAGATCAAAAAAAAAAATTTTTTAACTAGTAATTAGTAACCTAGTTCCTCAGGTCTATTTTGATATGTATTGTGGAGTTATATAATATTCTGTAAGGAGAAAGAAAGAAATAAAATTGAGAAAGTCTGAAAACAAATATCTATATGATTAATACGGCCAGCTGCTGCCGAAACTCAAAAACCAATAAGATTAATATGGCCACATAGTGGCCATATTTGCAGTTGTACTCACATTTTACTTAAAAGTTAAAAAACAAAAATATACAAAAGTAAGCTTGAAAAAAACATACCCATATAATTTGCGATTAGTAATGACAAAAATAGACTACATAGTTTTAGCTAAAAGTCAACAGAAACCAAAAAAACATTAAAACTTATGTGTGAATATTTGCATCCGTGACACGTGGTTTCTATCAACTGCCATTGCAGAAACATCGTTGCCGCAGGGAAGATGGTGGCGACACTTGAGCGTTACTTACACTTAGACGTAACAGTGCATATAAACAAAGTTGTAGATCTTGCTATAGTTATGGCTGTGTAGGGGTATGGCCATATTTTTCGGCTGGCCATATTCGACCCAGGTACCTTATTTCACGTTTCGTGCGCTCTGCCTACCCCATTCGGGATTATAGGCGTGATTATATGTATGTATGTATGTATGTGCCTGGGCACCGCTGGCACCTCCTTAGTTACGGCACTGCAACGGTTGCCCCTTCCAAAGTACATACATACATACAATCACGCCTGTGTGTCCAAATGGGGTGCCCATCCAAACTGTGCTAGAAGTGTCTGCAAAGCGTACTATCTAGGCAGAACAGACGAAACGCGACATAGAAAAAACCGTGATTACGACAATATCACGCGTTGCAGCCACTTCTAGCATAGTTTTAGGTTTTAAAGCAGATGGAAGAGATAGAATAGTGATGGTCGCTAGTCTCTCGCCTAAAACATACCTAAACCTATTTCCTTAGTCGTCTAACATCCACGAAGGAAGTGGAGAGGTTTTATTCTATCCGATACCATACGGAAAATACATTATACCTACTTAAAGCTGAATAAAATTTTCCTGCCGTGCAACTGATTGGAAAAGCATTTTATTATCGTCGCTATACATTTACACAAATGTAATTGCAACATTACTGATAAGGACTGAAGCAGCTGCAATACAGGGTGTTACCATTAGTGTCCGAACGAAGGTACAATTTCGGCCGAAGCCGAAGCCGAAGCCGATTAATCGGTTTTCATCAAAACCTTCGGCCGAAGCCGAAGCCGAAGCCGAAGGTGTGTTGACCCCATGTTGATCCTAAGAAGTACGAGAATTTGCTAATAGTAAAAAACAAAACGGCAGTAAATTATGCGCAGTTTTCGCTTCTAAATCAAGTGTGACTATGTTGTTATGTTATGTGTTGTCAGTAATTTATGTAATTAACTGCAAGTAATAGGATTGGGCTGGCGAAACGCTGTCCTGCTAAGCGCTGCGCACTATCCGTCTCGCTCTGTCATTGTTTGTTCAATTTCAAGTCACAACTTGCAAACCTTCGGCTTCGGCCAAAGCTTCGGCCCAAATTTTGGCCGAAGCCGAAGGTTTGGCCGAAGGTGGTTTTTTTGGCCGAAGGTGGCCGAAGCCGAAGCCGAAGCCGAAGCTTCGGTCGGACACTAGTTACCGTACATAACAACGTCACGCATATATTTATGTAGTCCCAAATGGGGTAGGTAGAGCACATGAAACGCTACATAGACAAAAAATCGATTACCTACTTCAGTTCGCGAGTCCACCACTATAGGCTCCTTCAAACACAACTTGAAGAGGTTGTGGATTACAGATCTTTAGGTGTGTGTGTAAGAGGTATCTATTTATTTACTTATTGTATATTTAGGGTTTATGTTAATTAGTATGTGTATATGTGTAGTATGTGATATATTGTCATACTACATTTATTACAATCATAACATTTGTAAATAGTTAAAATTTCTATTTGTTATTACCTAAATTGCTGCTCCTCTCTACTGCTCAAAGGTTGGCTGGTAGAGATCCCTTTTGGGATAAGTCCGCCTTTGTACTTTGTTCTTTTTTTGAAACCTGTCTGTATCTTATTTTCTTTTGTACAATAAAGAGTTTTTACTTACTTTACTTACTTAAAACCATAACTATTCAGGACCAGGATGGTCACTTCTTGCATATTTTTATGGTTTCAAGTTAGCTGGTATATCTAATAGTGACAGTCTTACGACAAACACGGAAGAAATTGAGGAATGTTATTTTATTCTAAACCACACACGACACACGGTTCTGTATATTTTAATGCGTATAATTTGCCGTAATCTCCGTGTAGTGCCGGGTTACAATAGCACCTCACCCTTTCTTCCCGTGGCGTGGGTGGCGTAAGAGTCGACTTGGGAAAGGCTCAACCTGTCACTGCGATATCACGTTTAACCATATTATGTTTATCCTGAAATTGCTAAAAGTGGCACTGGATTTTTGAATTCACGTGCTCTGCCAACCCCTCTTAGGAATACTGGCGTGAAAATATGTATGTATGTATAATTTGCTGAGCTCAATACCAAAGGATACCTAATAATAATCACTATGTAGTGATGATGATGATAGTGAAATAAGTATTAGTAGATTTGTTTAGGTAGTTAAAACAATGTAAACAATCTTGACATGTCTTTTTGTTGAAATACAATACCTAGTCTAAAGATGAAAATTGTTTCACTATACAATTCAATTATGAAAGTAAATGATTTTTTCATACCTAAATTGTAAAATGTAAAGATTTCGATTTATAAAGTGTATGTTTAAATAAAAAGACACATCAAGATTGTTTTTATTGTTTTAACTACCTAAACAAATCTACTATACTTAGGTAAAGCCCTTTCAGGCGCATTAGGTAATAAAATAAATCAGTTTCTGTTTTATTTATCATTTTGTTATCAATGATCAAACAACGTAGTCGATAAATACCAGGTTTAATAGATATTGTTTAGTACCCTGCCTTTAGATATATGTAGTTGATAAACAGAAATTGAATGGATTGACATAATTTCGAAATCATTAATAATCTACCTATAGGTAGACCTAGTTTATAGTTTATTTCATGATAGGAAACTTAACGAATACAGTACGAATAATGGGTGTACTTAATTAAATTTAGGTAATTGTATAAAACGCGTGAATTATAGCCAATTTCCTAGCCTATTTCTTAGCCTTTGGTCACAGTTTAAACGTATTCTGACAGTTTTAGCTAAATTCTCAAATGACGTAGACAAACATTGAATATTCAACTGCCGTGAGACTCACTCAAGTTGAAAAATAAACGGATAACTGACGTTTTTAAATCGAGTTTAGATCAACATGTTTCGGGCTCATTCGTAATAGTAGAATAGTACTTCATCTAGGAGCCGAAACATGTCGCGCTAAACTCGATTTAAAAACGTGAGTTATCCGTTTATTTTTCAACATGGGCGTAGGCAGAGAACACGAAACGCTACATAGGCAAAAATATGACACTTATAGCATTTTTTTTGTTTAAAAGCCGTTGGCAGATTATAATAGTGACAGGTATAGACGACGGCCGGATAGCCCAGCAGTCAGAGAACCTGACTGTGAAGCTTAAGGTCCCGGGTTCGATCCCCGGTCGGGGCAGATGTTTGTATGATGAATACGAATGTTTGCTTTCGAGTCTTGGATGTTTATCTATATATAAGTAAGTTTATCCGTTGTCTAGTACCCATAACACAGGCATTAAATTGCCTACTTTGGGACTAGGTGATTGGTGTAAATATTGTCCAGTGATATTTATAATTTATTTATTTCTAGGTTGCTACCCTGTCGCCTAAAATATACCTTAACCTTGTCGCCTTTAGAACTTAACTTCTACGGAAGAAATGGAGAGGTGCTATTCTAAATCCGACACCACATGGAGTATAATACGTAACTCATACTTCAGAGAGAAAAGTCAACACAAATATGACAAAGTATATGAACGTAGATAAAAAATATACTCTATCTTTTCACTCCGCGTACGTTGATAGTTTTAAATTGATTTTAATTAATTGCTTTGCGTGTCTGATTGCTTTTATCACTTGCGTCACATCCGGGCGGAAGCGTGCTATCAACGAACCAGTTCGCAGAAACCGACAATTACTGTAAAATAGTGAAAATACTGAAAATCTAGCGCTCGGATAGATGATAGATTACGGCAAGGGTTCGCAAAAATATCATTGCTACAAGCTACGATCCGTCCGTACGATAGACTACCAAGCTCTCCATTTCTTCTGTGGATGGCATAATAGGCGACGTTAAGGTATATTTTAGGCGACAGGCTAGCAACCTGTCATATTGTACCCGCCACCTTAAAACTTGAAAAATATATGCTAGAAGTGGCCACGAAACGTGAATTGTCATCGTTTTGTCTATCTAGCGTTTTGTGTGCTCTGCCTACCCCTATTGGGAATACAGGCGTGATGTTATGTATGTAAAAAAATTAAAACACTATCCATAATATATGTATGTATGTAGATTCGAGAGCTACTTATGTATACCTACCTCTTTGAATTATCACAATGACGATCTGTTTACACCTTGTATAGAAAACAAACGTAAAAATAAGTAAGTGGGAGTGGCATTTTTCCGTTTTCGCCCCGCCTAAAAAAATGGAAAATCCGAGGTTGCTAGTAACAACCTGTCACTGTTGTACCTGTGCCACCTTAAAAACTGAAAAATGTAAGTATGCTAGAAGTGGGTATAACATCTGCCTGGAGAGAGATCTCTCTCTATTTGACTTTCCCACTCATGTGTGATGTATGTATGTATGTGAGAGTGATGATGATGGTTCATGTCATATCAGCATATCGCTATTGTCAGGCTTATTTTCTAGTGTAGTAGCGGCGAGGTAAGTAGCAAGGTTGAAAGGCAAATTGCATTAACCGGTTGCCAAATCAAAAATGTAATCAGAAACTAGATCTGTATTGAGTCATAGACCCACTTTATAACACAGTTATAAAACTGGTTTTGTTAAGTTACTAATTAATACTTAAAACAATGCAATACTGTCAGTTAAAACAATATTTAAAGTGAAAGGAAACGTCAAGAATTAAATGTTTCAATACGGGTCTAAATTTTTTGCGTTCCTACTTAAGGGTGTACCGAGCCTTGGACGCCGAAATTGCAATCACAAGATGTCTCATATTATTGCTACCAGAAAAGCCTTCGTTTTGAAATTCATACATATAATATTTGAGAATACACACTATAGCTTCTTACAAAACAAAACACGATTACGTGTAGTTCGCTCGATAGAAAAAAAATCCGAAGTTGTGTCTAAATTAAAAGTAAAAGTAAAGATACGGGGCGAATATTGCACGACAGGTCCTGAGATTATTAGCTTCAATAAAACTAGATGTTATCTAATGATTCTTACAGTTACATTATTGTGATATGCATTAGTTTTAGTAATATGACGAAAATACCTAAACACGCGCACGTTTCGTCCAACTTATCTTGACCTGCCGCGCTTCCTCCCTGTCCGTGAACGCGGAGCGCCAGTACTCGCCAGACTGTCGCACGGGGAACCCGTGTCGCTTGCGCTCACGCTCAGTTTGTAAAGAATATTATAGAATTGTGAGTTAATTATCTTAGGATTAAATGGCTAATAAACAAAATAAGTCAAAACGGGGCAAGAGGTGTCGGACAGACACATGGTAGGCTTCCGCAGCTAGCTAAATTTTATCTTGCGGTCATTGACTCCATACATTTTGTTCGACCACTGTAACTACAAACATAAGTTAGAAGAGTTGTATAAAAATAACTATTCATGGTACTGAGTCCGCTATAATTTTAATTGATAGTAGGAATTGAGGTACATACCATATTTTTTTCGGAATTATTTTAGTAATATTTCAGATGTTACGGTGGGGGGAAAACTCAAATTTTAACTTTTGTTTTAGATTATCTCAAGACAGGGGGTTTGATATACGTAGTGTTGAAGCATTTTTGTCGCATTTTAAATGACTTTTTCAACGATACTCCACACGTTGGGGTTAGTCCAATTGATTTTTTTTAATTCATTCTTCGATAAATTGGACGAGTTGTAAATAAAATAACTATCCAAGATACCTAATCCGCTATAATATTAATATGAATTGAAAGTACTTACTTTGAGGTATATACCATATTCTTTTCAGAATTACTTCAATACATAATATTTCAAAAGTTACGGTGGGGAGAAATCTCAAATTTTAACTTTGTTTGATCTACATGGTTTCAAAGCATTTTTGTTGCATTTTAAGAGACTTTTTCAAATATATTAATATTACACGTTGGAGTTTGTCCAATTTTTTTTTAATTCATTCGATTCAAAGTCACTTCCAGCTATTTTTAGCTTTTAGTTTCAGAGGTACTATAATGACAGGTTGTAAATATTAATTATGTCATGCAGTGTCATGTGTCAGATGATACAAGTCCAGTTGTATCCTGATGGACTCCTGTAGCACTGAAAATATCTCTGGGTGTAAACTGATATATATGAACTTGTAAAATGATATCTGTGCCTCCTGTGATAAGTGATACAAGTCTAAATTCGTCATTTTACATGAGAGCAAAAACATGATTTAAAAAAATCTGTTTCGTGTACCGAGGGGTCTAGCATATGTTGAAGTACTTTGATTTATAGATAAAAATATGTTCTATAAACGTGTATTTACGGTTTTTCTGTAAATATTGTAAGTTCGAAGAAAATCGCGAAAAACCTTCGACTTGTACCTTTTGAAATGTCTAATGCCAGTAAACATTATGTGTCAGATGACACAAGTTCAGTTATATCCTTTAACACCCCTGTAGCGCTCAAAATATCTGTTGGTGTAAACTGATATACATCAACTTGCAAAATGCTAAAACTCAGCATTAAATGTCCCCAGCTCAATGTTGCTTGAACTAAAGTAAAACATAAAACCCTGACAAATCGATTTTGAGACTTTGCACCTCGTTCCAAGTAAAATTTACCTGACTTTTGCAGAAAAAATAGCCTCAGTGTCGCTACGGCTATGATAAGGTGTGGTCACGTCCAAATTCACTTAGATCGACGCGTAAGTTGAGAGTTGTATCATTTTACACGAAATTTCATATATTAAAATTTTTCGTTTAAGTACTGAAATATGGCGCTTGACACGAAATACTGTTTAGTAAACGTGTATTCACTGCCAATGTAGCTCTTTCTTTCTGTTTTTTGCATTGTACATAAAGTATGTATCTTCTTATTTGATCATAGGTGTCATCTATCGTTTCAGATACTATGTCCGTGCTATGATTGATTTGATTACCTGTCTATCTAAGCTGGCACACATTCTTTTTAACTTAATTACATACATAAATACAGACATAATCTCACGCCTGTATTCCCAAGAGGGGTAGGCAGAGCAAATGAGTTCAAAAATCCAGTGCCACGTTTAGCAATTTCAGGGTAACCAGATGGTTAAACGTGATTTTGCAGTGACAGGTTGCTAGCCCATCGCCCACAATACACTAACCTTTTCCCAGAGTCGACCCTTACGACACCCACGGGAAGAAAGGCGGAGGTGCTATTCTAATCCGGCACCAGACGGGATTAACTTAATTAGCTACCAAAAAAAGCCAATTACTATCTTATTAGACAAAATAATATCAACTGTGCCATTATTTACGCTACTACTCTTAGGTAGGCTACTTATACTACTTCATTATCTACTCCTTATTACGA
This sequence comes from Adoxophyes honmai, assembly GCA_005406045.1. Classification (NCBI taxonomy): domain Eukaryota; kingdom Metazoa; phylum Arthropoda; class Insecta; order Lepidoptera; family Tortricidae; genus Adoxophyes; species Adoxophyes honmai. Next base: position 130,891 of record BHDV01019921.1, read on the forward strand.
ACTACTCTTGTTATTTGATATTTTCTTTAAGTAAGAAAAGTTTTATTTTAACAACACAAATATATAGATCATTTACTACGATAAAGTTATTCCAAATCGCTGCCAATCGGCAGGGTATCAAGAAAACTTGCAGCATTGCTACACTGAATGACAATGCGAATCTTCTGGGCAAAAAATAAGCCACCCCTGCGGGATGGGGTCAGGATATCCACGCAGGTTGTATCCCAAACCAGGGGCCGGCCCAGCTTCCACGGCATAAGCGTCATCCCGTCGGGCATCTTCCTAACTTCACGTGCCAAACCAGTTTGTTCAAGGACCGCCGGAACGCCGACACTCACGAGGGCCCAGCGGATGATAACATTCACTAGCGTGATGTAGGATGCGCCCTGCACTATTTCCAGGATAAAACGTGGTGACACAAAGAGTTGACTTGCGCACCACATTGGCAGTGATGAGGCACAACGCAAACAGTTCCCAAACCAAACGAACTGAAGTTGCTAACCGGAAAGTGGTATAACCACTTTCTTAAATAACTATACCTAAATAAGTACTAAATAGGATGATGAACTTGAGGGACAGACTCCAATAGAGGTACTTCTCCAGGCAGATGTTATGCCTGGAGACCGAAGTCCACAGAGATAAAGTTAGAAATTGTATTTATTATGTAGTGACTACATTGTAGTCGATCCTCAAAACTTCGTTTAATTCGGCTGACTGATTCGGTGAGACATCGCAGCGCAGTATCGTGAGAGATTGTAAGGGCCAGTTGTAAAATTGAGCCGCGTTGGCTAGTGTCGATGACTCGCCGTGGTTGTCGAAGAGCGAGTTGCTCGGATCCGATGTGATTAGCAGAGTGCCTACCTAGAACTACGTGAGGGCCATGTACTAGATTAGACACTATCGACACCAGGCATGGAATTTAGCAACATGCTAGTACTGTACAGTGCCGTAGTCTGGCTTGGTGTTGAAACTACGTTGTTGTAATTATGTCGGTCGAAGAATATTGCGTTTAATGTTCAATGTCGAGGGTTACCAATGTAGTAAAGACTCTAACAGTGAGATCTCTCTCCAGGCAGATGTTATGTCTGGGGACGTAAGTCCACAGAGAGAAAGTTGGAAGGTAATCTACTTCAATTTTCGTCCAAGTATTGTGAAACTTAATTTTTTTATAGGGGTGAAGCCAGCCTCTTTCTTGTTCCATCTTATCGAAAAAATATGATTATAAGATCTCTACTTACATGTGGTTAGGAACTTGTATTTATTTACAACGTAAATATGAATGTTAGCGAGGGGTACAACTTGATTTGTATCTTTTAGCACTTATTTTCATTGGGCTATTTTTTGTGCAAACTGATATAAGTCAGGTAAATTTTACTTGGAACGAGGTACAAAGTCTCAAAATCGATTTGTCAGGGTTTTATGTTTTACTTTAGTTCAAGCAACATTGAGCTGGGGACATTTTAATGCTGAGTTATAGCATTTTGCAAGTTCATGTATATCAGTTTACAGCAATAGATATTTTGAGCGCTACAGGTGTGCATCAGGATATATGTAACTGAACTTGTATCATCTGACACATAATATTTTCTGGCATTAGACATTTCAATAGGTACAAGTCGAAGGTTTTTCGCGATTTTCTCCGAACTTATAATGTTTACAGAAAAACCGTAAATACACGTTTATAGAACAAATTTTTATCTTTAAATCAAAGTACTTTAGCATATAATAGACCCCTCGGTACACGAACTAGATTTTTTTAAATCTTGTTTTTGCTCTCCTGTAAAATGACGATTTTAGACTTGTATCACTTTTCACAGGAGGCACAGAACTGCTATTTGTATCACTTTTCAGAAAATTATCTCTGAAACTATAGTACGTGAGATAGACCAAAAATTCGTATTTTTTTCTGATAATTTCTAAATAATAAAACACAAAAGGGTACAAGTCGAGTTGTATCATTTATCACAGGAGGCACAGAATAACACTTCTCAATTTCTTCCGTGGGTGTCGTAAGAGGCGACTAAGGAAATAGTTTTATACCTTATCGGTTTAGGTAGTTAAAACAATGTAAACAATCTTGACGTGTCTTTTTATTTAAATGTACACTTTATAAATCGAAATCTTTACATTTTACAATTTAGGTATGAAAAAATCATTTACTTTCTTAATTGAATTGTATAGTGTAACGATTTTCATTTTTAGACTGTGTATTTCAACAAAAAGACATGTCAAGATTGTTTATACTGTTTTAACTACCTAAACCGATAAGGTATAGGTATGTTTTAGGCTACAGGCTAGCAACCTGTCACTATTACGCTACACCTTTCCCATCTGTTTTCATTTCAAACATGCAATTGTGCTAGAAGTAGCTACGAATCGTGAAATAGTCATAATCATGGTTTTGTCTATGTCACGTTTCGTGTGCCCTGCCTACCTCGTTTGGGACCATAGGCGTGATTATATGAACTAAACCTCCAGTCATTATCCGCTTTTCCCACGTCGACTCTAATTTGGCTAATTCCAGATTTATATCGAAATTCAGTAAGAATTAAAAAAGAAACCGTTTACACTGCTTATACTATATTCTATTTAATCTTATTCTAACATTCAAATATAATAAAGTATTTTCTGTTTAATTGTTTGCTAACATTGGAAAGTCTAATATTATCTAACTCTGGTATTATTTTGGCGCCGCCTGCTCGGGGCGGTGACTGCGCCTCACGCACACGTAGGCGAGCGCGTAAAATGCCTAAACTCGACGAGCGGTAAAAGCTCGGTATGCCCTTAATCTAACACACACAACACACACATCCTCACCCCCGTATTCCCAAGAGGGGTAGGCAGAGCACATTAATTCAAAAATCCAGTGCCACGTTTAGCAATTTCAGGGTAACCAGTTGGTAAAACGTGATATTGCAGCGACAGGTTGCTAGCCCATCGCCTACAATACACCAACTCTTTCCCAGAGTCGTCTCTCACGACACCCACGGGAAGAAAGGGGGAGGTGCTATTCTAACCCGGCACCACACGGGGAATCTTCTTAATCTAACTGGTGAAGTAAATAGAATAAATAGAATAATACTAATATTTTAACCCAGTCGACACCCTATAACAAAATCGAAGGATGTTCTTCTGCCGAGCGCCCAAAAATGCAGAAAATGGACAAAAAAGAAACTAAAATTCTTAGAAAACCATTGCCACTGTACCATTGTAGCGATCTCAGCGCCATCTATCGTCCACTAGCAGAACTTCTTCCACATACGTCATCTAACTATCAATGTGTTCTACATCGCGCTAACGAAGGCTCGAAGATGCCGTTGCATAAATACAACAGACTGCGGTCCCCAGGCATAACATCTGCCTGGAGAGATCTCTCTATTCACCACGGGCGTAGCCAGGATTTAGTTTCGGGGGGGTTTGAGAAAAAAAAACGGCCAAGTGCGAGTCGGACACAGAAAAAAATCACGATTGTTGTATGGGAGCCTGAACTTTTCGGGGGGGTTTGAACCCCCAAACCCCCCCCTGGCTACGCCCATGCTATTCACAAACACAGGCATGATTGTATTATTATTATATTACGTACATCACGCCTGTAATCCCAATAATTCCAAATGGGGTAGGCAGATCACACGAAACGCTGCATAGACAAAACCATGACTATTTCACGTTTCATTGCCTCTTCTGGCATATTTTTAGGGTTCCGTACCTCAAAAGGAAAAAACGGAACCCTTATAGGATCACTTTGTTGTCCGTCTGTCCGTCCGTCCGTCTGTCAAGACCCTTTTTCTCAGGAACGCGTGGAGGTATGAAGCTGAAATTTATATCAATTACTCAGGTCTACTGTCCCTTGAAGCTGTGAAAAAATCAAACTTCTAAGCCAACGCAATCAAAAGATACAGCCGTTTATGCCGCAAATTTTCGACACTTGCAAGGGAATCAAAACCTACAGGGTGCTTCCCGTGAACTCAGAATCTTGAAATTTGGTACGAAGCAACGTCTTATAGCATAGATAAAGGAAAAATTACGAAAACCATAAATTTTTAGTTACATCACATAATATTTATTTTTTTAATAATTTTAAACTTACTACCCATTTCCTCATAAACGCGTAGAGGTATTAAATTGAAATTCATACCAAATACTCAGGTATACCTTTAAGCTGTAACAAAATCAAACTTCTATGTCAACGCAATCAAAAGAAACAGCAATTTAAGCTGCATATTTTGAAACTCGCAAGTACTCGCAAGGGAATCAAAACCTAAAGGGTACTTCCAGTCGACCTAGAATCTTGAAATTTGGCATGAAGCAACGTTTTATAGTACACATAAAGGAAAAATTCCGAAAACCTTAAATTTTTAGTTACATTACAAAATATATATTTTTTAATAAATATAAACTTATTACTTTTTTCCTCATGAACGCGTAGAGCTATCAAGTTGAAATTCATATCAAATACTTAGATCTAATATGATTCGATTGTCGTAATGAACGAACTTTGTAAACCTTGCAGGTTTGTACGGAACCCTCGGTGCGCGAGTCCGACTCGCACTTGGCCGGTTTTTTTTAGGTTTTGAGTTGATAGGTAAAATATTGACAGGTTGCTAGCCCATTCCACAATACACTCCTCTTACGACACCCACGGGAAGAAAGGGTTAGGTGCTATTTTAACCCGGCACCACACGGGGTATGCGTTGTATGTATGTATATTTTGTTCCGCATTTTAGTAATTGTCTTATTGATTAACCAACTCGAAAGCCAGTTGCAGTCAAGGCCGCTGCATTCAACATTCACTGCCGCAAAGCGGGCGTGGCAATAAGTATCTTTGAATAGAACTTGGCAATCTTTTAACCCACAAATGCATTATTTTGCAAGCATACATACATACATACAATCACGCCTGTATTCCCAAACGGGGTAGGCAGAGCACACAAAACGCTACATAGACAAAACGATGGCTATTTCACGTTTTGTGGCCACTTCTAGCATTTGTTTTTTTTAGATTTTGAGGTGGCTGGTACAATAGTGAGAGGTTGCTAGCCTGTCGCCTAAAGCAGGGGTTCCCAAACTATGGGTCGCGACCCACTAGTGGGTCGCGAGAGAATATAGAGTGGGCCCAGCCAATAGATCGACACACCGAATGACTGAGCCGATGGCCAGTGAATGAAGCTATGAAAGTCCTCCTCCCTTTTACTATACGATGGACATTAAAACTAAATACAAAAATTCATAAATTGAACATAATGTTGAATTTGATGTCAACAGTGATGCCGAAACATAGGAAACAATTTCAAGTTTCGCATTGAGATAACTTATTGGTACATAGTTTTTAAATAAGTACTTAAAAATGTATTAATACTTCGTTTGTATTTTGTAAAATCCTTTATTCATGGGTCTCAACTTTGTAAACTTGTATTAGGTGGGTCGTAGCCCAGACAACTTTGGGAACCCCTGTCCTAAAGTATACCTTAACCTATGTCCTTAGTCGCCTCTTACGACATCCACGGAAAATATGGAGAGGTGATATTCTATACCCACGGGCATAAATATGCAAAAATAAATTCTAGTTATATGCTAGAAGTGGCTGCAAAGCGTGAAGTCAAGGCGTTGACTGTCTAACGTCTTGTATGCTTTGTCAACCACATTTGGGAAAGCGGATGTGATGTATGTAGGTACTGTCGCGAACCGGGATTGTTGAGCCACTTGCCACTGTTCGCAATTTAGACGTGTAATCAATGACCGATGTGACCGACTAAATGTCAGCTATTGAATTATTACACGACCAAGTTACAAACATAGGTAAGTGGCTCAACAATCCCTGTTCGCGATGGTACATCATGCCTGAATTCCCAAATGGGGTAGGCAGAGCAATTGAAGCGTTACATAGTTAGCTATGGCTAAATATTCCTACGCTTCATAGCCAATGCTAGCATAATTTTAGACATTAACATAGTGATAGGTTGCTAATCACGGCCACAGGAGAAACTGAGAAATGTTTTTTTACATTAAAATAGTAAAAATAACTAGGGACTTTTTTTGCCTTGCGGTTTCGGGTTTAGATTAACACCTCTCCATTCCTTCAGTGGATGTCAAGAGGCGACTAAGGCAATAGGTTAATAATTTTAGACGACAGGCTAGCAACCTGACACTATTGTACCTTTTAACTAAAAACCTAAAAAAACGCTACAAGTGGGTACCAAAAGTGACATAGCCATGGATTTGTCTTTGCAGCCTTTCGTGGCATGTGCCCCATTTGACAAACAGGCTTGATGATGTGTGTTTTTAACCGACTTCAAAAAAAGGAGGAGGTTCTCATATCGTCGGGATCTTTTTTTTTTATTATTTTTTTTTATGTGTGCTGATTACTCGAAGACGCCTGGGCCGATTTGGAAAATTCTTTTTTTGTTTAAAAGGATATAGTTTCCAGGTGGTCCCATTGTCAGCATATCGTGACCTGATGATGGAATATGAGGGAAATCGAGGGCAACCCTCAAATTTTATAGGCACATTTAATGTTTTTAGTTCATTTTTCAAAGCTACACTAGTATTTACGTTTGGCAGTAAAAATGACTGAGCTGATGATGGAAGGTCAACTCCTTAATGCTTAGGAGTTAAAGGATAATTCTTTCAATACTGAATGCACCTGCAGACTGGAAATTATAATTTCAGTAATTAGTCAGGCCTGCTGGTGATGGAAGGTCACCCTCATTAGACAAATGCTTTCAGTATAGCCCAAATTTGAAGTCGGTTTTTTTTTGTTTAAAATTATAAATAAAACGGGAACACAGGACTAATTAACACCGCCATCTGTATTCTGGCCCCCGTAACCAGTGAATACTAAATCAATCCAATCAGCGATAATGGACTGCGGAATCCACGATAAAATTAATGAAGTAACACACTGGTTATCGGCCCGTTTTTGTAACCGGCCAGTCAAGGTCAAACGTTCGCCGAAACGGTCTGGCGGACGCATTTACTTACACTTTTATTTTCGATTTTGACCAACTTAGGTTGGTCACAGGAGCCATTGTAAATAAGTACGAGATGGGGGATGTTTTTGGGCTTCTTATACCTGGCAGCAGACAGTTCATTGATGCTCAGTTTGGCTGATGTGGACTCATTCATCTCACACTCCGTGACTCGATTTTGTAATATTTTTTCTACTTTTTTTTATTAGTACAAAACCGGCCAAGTGCGTGTCGGACTCCCGCACTGAGGGTTCCGTACAAACTGATTACAACGCCATCTAGTGACAGATTTTCGAACTAATGATAAATTTTAAGTTTATTTATTAAAAAAAAACTACTAGGTAGATTTTGTTCAAACCAATTTTCGTTGATAGTTTTTATGGTAATGTACATCATATATTTTTTTTAGATTTATCACTCTTTTTTTTTAGAAGTTAGAGGGGGGGACACAACTTTTTCAACTTTGGAAGCGTCTGTCGCGCAAACTATTCACTTTAGAAAAGTATGATGTTAGAAACCTCAATATCATTTTTGAAGAGCTATCTATAGATACCCCACACGTATGGGTTTGATGAAAAAATTTTTTTTGAGTTTCAGTTCCATGTATGGGGAACCCTAAAAAATGATTGCTTTTTTTTTAATTTTTTTGTCACAATCTTAATGCGGTTCACAAAACACATCTACTCACCAAGTTTTATTAGTATAGTTCTCATAGTTTCGGAAAAAAGTGGCTGTGACATACGGACGGACGGACGGACGGACGGACGGACGGACGGACGGACAGACATGACGAATCTATAAGGGTTCCGTTTTTTTGCCATTTGGCTACGGAACCCTAAACATGTCACATTAGCTAGGATTGTTTAGGCTAATGTGACACTTTTATACGTAGCCCGTTTAATTTTTTTTTAACTTAGGGCAATTTAACCTAAAGACGAATAATATTACTCTTAGAATACTTGTCACTTTTACCCGCTTTTTTTCATACGAAAAATTAATTCACTCTCGAGTAAAGAGTGATTTATATGACGACTAACTTTTATTTCCATATGTATTTTTTATTCCCACGTCTGTATTCCCAAATGCGGTAGGTAGAGTACACGAAACGCTACATAGACAAAGCCACGATTATTAACCGACTTCAAAAAAAGGAGGAGGTTCTCAATTCGTCGGGATCTTTTTTTTTATTATTATTTTTTATGTGTGTTCGCTGATTACTCGAAGACGCCTGGACCGATTTGGATTTTTTTTTTTGTTTAAAAGGATATAGTTTCCAGGTGGTCCCATTGTCAGCATATCTTGACCTGATGATGGAATATGAGGGAAATCGAGGGCAACCCTCAAATTTTATAGGCACAGGTAATGTTTTTAGTACATTTTTCAAAGCTACACCAGTATTTACGTTTGGCAGTTAAAAAAAATGACTGAGCTGATGATGGAAGGTCAACTCCTTAATGCTTAGGAGTTAAAGGATAATTCTTTCAATACTGAATGCACCTGCAGACTGGAAATTATAATTTCAGTAATTAGTCAGGCCTGCTGGTGATGGAAGGTCACCCTCATTAGACAAATGCTTTCAGTATAGCCCAAATTTGGAGTCGGTTTTTTTTTGTTTAAAATTATTTTATTTATCTCTATGGAACCCCAAATACCACTTTCCCGCCATTTTAAATATCACCAAGAGGCTGTGGCGTCACGACGCGTCTGCCACAAATGTCAAGGACGCGTGACAATCACTTAAAATGTCGAACAGCGCATATGAATTTAAACTTATTGGATCAAATAAAATAATTTTATCGACTATTGAATTTTACGGTATTTTGTTACGGTTTATGATATTGGTGCTATTAATTATTATTCTACTTACTAGTAAATGTTTTATTCTACGACTACCTACATATAAATATTACAAAAAAAAGTCCTGACTCGATGAGGTTGCGTCATTTACGGAGGACATTTATAAGATCTGCACTTTGTCATAATAATATTGTATTGCGATCTTATTTAAACATGCATGTAAATTTTCAGCTCAAACGAAATTTAATTTGCAACATTTGATTACAGACAACAATGCAGACAACAAGTAAAGTAAAACTAAATAAAGAGTTTTAAAAACGGATCAGAAAAAAAAGGTGAAAGACCCAAAACCTGACATTAAAAAGAAGTATAATCGACTAAAAGTTACAGTTCTTACTTTCGCATTTACAAAATTAAAAAAAAATAATAATAATATGAAGACTAGTAAAGGATAATAAGGATGTGTAAGTCTAACAGTAAGTTATTTTGTCTAACTAAAGTAACAATTGCTTTGCAAAACATCTTCGCTCATGTCATAAGTTTGTTACATAATCAAGTAGGTGCGGATTGCGGGCGCGGTGACCTTTTATATCCTTTCTCTTTTTGTCTAAAAGTTCACGACTAGATCAAAACACAACAGGCATTTGAGCATTTCAACCGCCTTATTTTAATACCTTTTTGCAATTATTCCTTACCGCGATTGCTTAAGGGATTCAGTTTCGCCACAATTTTAACTGTACTTTGTTTAATATTTTCGTGTCTGTTTATGAAATTCGCCCTCGCGCTTATTTCACAAACTACACTTGTGTATCGTACCCTCCTATTCTCCAAGAACAAAGGAATATACACGATAAATGATGGAAAATCTATGGGTCGTACGGCTAACTTTCGACTGAAAGAAACTTGATTAAATGAAACTTTACATACTTTTTTTTAAAGCATCATTGCATTCAATTTTTTTTTAATACAAATTCCTTGAATCAAAAATCGAACCACATAATGGTACAACAAAACGGTCTGTATTTTTATGGAACTTTAATCAATAGACAAACACTGACATTTCAAAATGGCAAAAGTGCCCCTTTTGGAAGGAAACCACGATTTAGGGCAATGTTTATAAAAATAAGAATGAAATAGAATGTTTGAGTTGTTATGATTGTGCTGTTTATGCCCTGTGTTGTTGGCACTACAACGACTCTTAATTTTTTCTATGGACATACTAAGAAAGTTAAAGTGTGTTGTAAGTTGTAAGCAACAGCATTAAAACCTTAGAATAATGATATACTATTTCATTATTTTAAATATTCTAAGATTAAAACATAAAAAATATGCTAAAAGTGTCTTACAAACTTTTAAGTCAAAGTTTTGACTACGCTGCATCTTTTCAGCTCTGCCCACCGCCCACCCCATTTGCGTATACAGGCGTGATGATGAGCTAGATAAGGATTTAACATAAATGTTCTCTAGAACCCACAGACCAGGTTTTTTACACACTAAACCATACATTTTCCACCTTTTTAAATAGTAAACTACTTTTATTTACCTAAAGTACTGAGAAAGAAATAGAAAACATAATATGTATGCGTCGCGCATGTGTGACGCGTGATGGGAATTCATGGAATTCAATAAGGTCGATGGCCCACGTCTCTTAAACCAGGGGCTGCCAATCTTTTGCAGCCCGCGGCGAGTTCACGTATTTAGATTTTTTATCTGTACAAAAACGGACCGATAAGCAGTGTATTAGCTACTTTATTACATTTATCGTGGGTTCCGTAGACCATGATCGCAGATTGGATTGATTTAATATCCATTTGAGCGTCTAGTGTAAACGAAACGATCATGGATTTGATAAAGATTTCGGTTGCGCAATAACGCGGAATTGTATGGAGACGTGTCGACCGCGGCAGTTGTGCAGACGTTCCGCTTGACGGCGCTGTCTCAGTTTCCATACAATTCCGCGTTAAACGTAGACGCTAGAAAGAGACACACTGACGGCGCTCTCTACGCTGTGTCTACGCAACGCTAGGCGAGCCGAGCGTGAGCCGAGCATTTTCAGCGCAAAGCTCCTTATAAAGACAGCTTGTTCGAGGCTTGTAAGTCGGTCCACATCAAACGAATTGTGTTAGGCTCGTGCTCGGCTCGCCTAGCGTAGACGCAGCTTTAGCGTTCACAGTTAAAGTTAAATTTTACAATGTTACATCGTGACATAATGGGCCAGAGACCGCCGATAACTCGCCCAATATCGACGACGTAAGGCTAGGATACGCATAGAAAGGGACACAGAGACGCTTCAGCGTTCGCAGTTCAAGTTAGCCCCCGTTCCCACGAATCGTGTCGAGCGTGTGTGAACAGCTCCATATAAAATGTACTGCGGCTACATAGAGGATATAACCTATAGAGAAACAATGTTCGCAACCCCGGTCCGCAAATGGTTTGTTGATTTCAATATACTAACGTGTACTGTCACTGTCACAGAAACAGTACATAGCCAACAACAGATCTGCGTGCAACTCCTCAAGTTTTTCGATATAAATTAATATACTTGCGTAATTACGTACTGTTTTGTTCGGTGGTGTGGTAAAAACAGCAAAAGTTCCAATTTGAAAACAGACGATGTTAAATTTCATCGGTAATTAACAGTAAACATGCAGTTTTCAATTTATATTCATTTTAGCGTAGCTCAAGTTAACTGGTCATTCAAAATGACACATAATTATGCATCTCACTTTCACCTAGGTGTCATCCCATTACTTCATCTCATTCTGTCAATACTAGAGTTGTGCTGTTAATAATCAAATGATGTATCGATATTTATATGTAAGTATTATATATTTTACGGTGCCGAATTAAATAAAGCCAAAGACACATTAGGCGACAAATGTTGCACGACATTTGTTGCGCGACATGTCGAGCGATGTAGCGTGACTTTGCCGGACATCGCACGACTTGTCGTGCAACACGTGAATATACGCGGATATAAGTCGCGCGACATGTCGAGCGATGTCCGTCGACGTCGCGCTACATCGCTCGACATGTCGCCCAACAAATGTCGTGCAACATTTGTCGCCTTATGTATCTTTTGCTTAAATATTCTTTGAAGTACATCAATTAAATTACAGATTCTTGATCGAAAGGTATGGGTTGTATTGTATGGTAATAAATTAAAACGAGTTAATAATGGTGCCAGTAAGTAATGAGCAGTGACATTATTTGACTAAATCTAAATCTGGAATTCGTATTAAAAGAAGAATACGTTTAAAAAAAACCAATAGGGATGATGACAGGGTTAAAAATATATCATTCTAATTAGTCCGTAAGTTAGATTATGGAAAAAATGAGACAAATATTTGTGTCATACTTTCTGGATATAGTGTCGTACTGAATTGAAACTTACACCAAAAACATTTACGATAAATGTACGAAATTGTACGTTAGTTTAAAAAAAAATGTACTACACGCACTTACGAGAAAACAACAAACAATCTGTCCCTGCTAGGAAGCAGAAAGTATGATTGATTATTGTTTTCTTGTATGTAAGTGCGTGTAGTACATTTTTTTTACCTAGCGCACAATTTCGTATATTTCTCGTACATTTTTTTGGTTCGAGTTTGAATTCCGTACGACACCATCTTGCCGTTACCACGCCAGAAAGTATCCTTCCTGCTACTGTTGCTTCATCTACATTCATTAATCTCCTCTTACATGCTCGTCGGTTTCGTAAAAATAGACTATTGTCGATATCGATATTATCGATACATTTGTAAACTTGCCCAACTCTAGTGTTACCCGCGATCTTGGGCGGGCCAATAAAGGCACAGCGACGGCTTCAATTGTTTTGCGGAATAATCTCCGAACAACCAAGATGACATTAGTTCTCTATAGGTTCTATCCTCTATGTGCGGCTACGACACCCGATTAAAAATCGTGCAGGCGCCCGATGCGGTGGGAACGGGGGCTTAAAGTTATAATGTCACATCGTGACAATCCATCTGTTTTGAGGGACAGAATATAGATGGCGCTTCTTTTCTACATCTTTTTAGGTTTCATTTAAATTTATACATACATACATATAATCTCGCCTATAATCCCAAATGGGGTAGGCAGAGCGCACGAAATGTGATATAGACATAACCATGATTATGACTATTTCACGCTTCGGAGCCACTTACATCTGTTTTCAAACCCAAAATGATGCTAGAAGTGGCTGCGAAGCGTGAAATAGTCATTAAATTTATAATCAATTTTTAATCTCAGATACTAAAAAATGTCTTATCAAATTCTTTGACTGTACCCAGACCCAGGTAGCTATGTTTCTTACCAACGGAAGCGTGAAAAACTAAAGTATTATCTGACGTTTTGGATAGTGATCTAATAGGGGAATCGACTAAAGTCGATGTCCCTCTTTTTTGTCATCGGCGCACTCTTTGGGAACCCTTGTCTTAAACCATTTTTCCATACAACTCGACCATCATATTAACTATACTCTGTTTACTCACATTTGTATACATATAAATCTTGATCTACACTCTTAAGAGGATAGGAGTCGCCCCGCTTCAAACCGCTTCTCCATACAAACGTAGTCCCCTGTTTTCTCCGTGAATAATGACATTAGAGCAAAAATTTTTTTTACGTTGTATTTGTATCTGTTTTGGCTATGCCCCTATGATTTGCTTTTATCGATATTCTAAAAAATAAAAAAAATAAAAAAAAACGATAAAAGCAAATCATAGGGGCATAGCCAAAACAGAAACAAATATAACGTAAAAAAAATGTTTGCTCTAATGTCATTATTCACGGAGAAAACAGGGGACTACGTTTGTATGGAGAAGCGGTTTGAAGCGGGGCGACTCCTATCCTCTTTAAAGTCGTTGCAAATGAGGTAGGCAGAGCACACGAAACGCTGCATAGACAAAGCCGTGACTATTTCACGTTTCGTAGACACTTCTATTCTACCATATACTTTTAGGTTTAAGTTATGTACATAATTGGGCATTAAAATTCTCGTAATTCTTCATCAATGCACCTTGCAGGCTGTCACAATGTGACATTTTTCAAACTTTAACGTAAATTACGAACGCTAGGGAGCGCTATTGTGCGTCTCTTTCTTAGCGTGTCGTAGCGCTACGTCGTCGATAGAGGGCGTGTTTTCAGAGGTCTCCGGCCTATAAATACGCGAACGAGTGAAAGGAACTTTCTTTTCTTCGATAGAGCTAAGGGCTCTTAGATTTACTTGTATTTTAATCCCTGATTTTAAACTGTTTTAAAATTAAACTCAGTTAAATTGCCGATCTAGGTAAGTTCTGATATTTGGTCTCTTCTTAACTGCTTTCTTCTGTATTGATTTAAATTGTATCGTTCTCTCCTTGCTTGTCCGTTGGTTTCTGTATACCAACGGACAAATTTTAAATTATTTAAAAATGTAACTACCGCTGTAACGGTCCTTTTTCAAAATTTAAATTCCAACTGTTTGATTTTACTTTGTGTACTATTTCTTTTCCTTTTTGTAACTCCGTTGCGATTGCCCTTGCCTACGCCTTGCTTCCGCAACAGAAAGAATAAGGTTTTCCCTTGCCCGTCTGGGTTGGGGCTGTTGTGGCTGGCAGGAGCAATCGCTACGGAACGCACTAGAACCACCCTTTGGTTATAGGCAACACCCTACGGGTTGGAAGATCATCCACCACTACCCTCGGTTGGATCTCCGCCCTACGCTACGTGAAGCACAACCTTCGGCTGCCTTCTACCCCTACGCGCGCTCCCACTGTAACGCCAGCCACAGGATCTTCGCCGCCGTCTCCTGGGCTAAGGGAAGTGCCTCTCGAGCGTCCTGAACCAACCTACCGAACCCTCTACCCTGAACTCGTGCCGCGAGCTTGTGACAACCTTGTCGGGGGATATTATATAAATAAATACCTAGTCTTGTCAATACTTTTTGATTTATCTCCCGCAAGCTCCCCGCTAGACGCTAATCGCGACACTGGCGCCCCGCTTGCAGGAAGAGTTGGTTCAGGATTAACGGGTTTTCTTTTCTTGTTGCGAGAGCAACGCATTTTTTTTTTCTCTCTTTTTGTAACGTTTTGTTCGAGTTGCTGTCTTTTTCTTTCCCTGTATGGTGATCGGGGTAAGAATAACACCATCCTCCTTCCGCCAGAGGTGTCGTAAAAGGCGACTGCTGGATTTGTTCCCCGCCTGGATTTCTACCCGACCATCACGGTAAAATCCACGGCCTAACGCGTTTTTCTTTTCAAAATTCCTTGACATATTTTTATTTTTGATTAATTTAAATTAACTGCCCAATTTTTAATATACTTAATACAGCAAATCGAACAAAAACGCTTAAAATTTTCAGCTTATGTCTTGTAACGCAACGGAGATCTTCAACGAGACCAATTATCAGAACGCCTAATTTTTTTTTCCTAGAATCTTGTTTAATTTTTAAACGGTTTTTAACGGTTTTTTTTTTTCAAACAACTTTCACTTTTGACGGTTTAACGGTTAAATTTTTTCGAAATTTTTTTGGGGTAGACATCAGTTTATTTTAAAATTTTAGAACACTTTCACTTCTTCTTATAGTCTACCACTTACCGCAATGTCTTCCGATTTAATCCATGGCACTAAACCAGCTAACACTGTTAACTTAGCACTAGAATCATCCTTTTCTAAACAATCTTTCTTAATCAAACAGAACAAACACTGTTTTCACTTTAAACAGAACGAAACCGTTTCATTTAGTAACTACAAACTTTTAATCGCAATCACCTTATAGCGTACCTTAATAACATTATCAAATACTTTTGTTGGACTTAATTATGATATGAATACTTTTGTTTTAGACGTAACTTTAATATCGTAACACTTAAATTCTGACATTGAATTAATTCTTAATACTTTGATTAACTACCGCGATGAACTATACCTAGGTATATTTTATTTACTTGCGGGATAGAAGTCTACTGACTGCTCGAAATGCACTAGTACTAGATTATTAATCATCTCATTTATAAATATAACTAGTTCTTAGACAGAACCTTAGCCTACCCCTCGATTAATTATCAAAATTATGTGGGTAGATTTTCATTAAAATGTTGCCATTACTCCGAGCTATTCTTTTCTAAAATAAATAAATACATTCCGTTCGATTGTACACTATTTAGATATAATCTAAAATTATTTTCCTTGATCTTTTCGGTAATTTCGTAACGAAATTTTCGTTTAAGTAATATGTTTTTTTTTTAACTTGTCATAATATTTTCATCTGATTAATTCTATAATTCGGTGGGTAAACTTATCTTTAAATGGAGCCGTTGTGCTAAACCCATCTTGCTTATCATAACATACGCATTCCGTTCGTTTGTTTTTTGCCTATGGCCGCCGGCGCGGTTTGTTATTACCGAAAAACTTTAACTTCTTGTAGTTTTTTTTTTGTAGTATTTTTTTTTTCTTGTTCTAAATTCTAACTGATACATTGTATCCTGCTGATTCCTACCCTTCCTAGTCGAATCCAAAGCCCTCCACCACACGCGGTTGGTAACGTGTAAAATAAGCCCTATGCCACTAATTTATCTCGTATTGCGTAACTCGTGCGGTGCAAACACGTTAAAGAAGCCCTTATGTACGCAATACGAGGATCTTTATATAGGACGGGTGGTGATCCTATGGCTAGGTACTTGGAGGAAGATGATGTTAGGTGCAATTTATCAGTTAGCTACTTGTTCTCTTAATTTGTTTTTCTTTAGTTTGCTGCTTCGTTAGGTACATAACATTCCGTCCGGTCGGTACTTGAGCCTACGGCTAGTAGGCGCTTATCTTTGGTATCTACTATCTAACGTAGTTATACTTATAACAATAATTAAATTCACTTACCCGTGTGGTGTTCGGGTCTAGAATAGCACCGCTCCATTTCTTCCGTGGATGTCGTACAAGGCGACTAAGGACAATAACAGGCTAACAACCAGTCACTCCGACCTGTCATCTATTTTTGCCTAAAATTCTTCTACACTTAGTTTTTTTTTTTAAACATAGACCAATGTTAGTTCTTACCTATTCTTTTCCACTACATGTTACGACGACGGTTAAAGCCGAGATGCGCCTCACGGTATTCTAATAAAATCCAAAGCCCTTATCAAACTTAAAAGAAATCTCTAAATGATTTTCTTTTAATCTATTCTATTTTCTATGTTGTAATTCGAGCGGTCTAGCAACTCGTAAAATAAGCCTTATGCGTACGACATAGGGAACTTAATGGGACGGTTGATAATTCCATATTAGATATCATTGCGTGCGAGGTACCTACTATTCGGATTGCCTTCTATACAGTGTCAGCTGGCCGTTAACCTAGTGTGGAGTCAAGTAGTAAACGCAATATTTGACTCACTTTTGGAAGCTTTCTTGCTACTTTAGGCACTAAGGCATCTTTTGAGCGCGAAGTATGAATGATAAGATGAATAGAAGTGAACACACTAGGAGTTTTTTCTTTAGGCGGATCTTTCGTTTAGACGCAAGATCCTACTGTAGTTGGCGGGGTATATGTCACAATGTGACATTTTTCAAACTTTAACGTAAATTACGAACGCTAGGGAGCGCTATTGTGCGTCTCTTTCTTAGCGTGTCGTAGCGCTACGTCGTCGATAGAGGGCGTGTTTTCAGAGGTCTCCGGCCTATAAATACGCGAACGAGTGAAAGGAACTTTCTTTTCTTCGATAGAGCTAAGGGCTCTTAGATTTACTTGTATTTTAATCCCTGATTTTAAACTGTTTTAAAATTAAACTCAGTTAAATTGCCGATCTAGGTAAGTTCTGATATTTGGTCTCTTCTTAACTGCTTTCTTCTGTATTGATTTAAATTGTATCGTTCTCTCCTTGCTTGTCCGTTGGTTTCTGTATACCAACGGACAAATTTTAAATTATTTAAAAATGTAACTACCGCTGTAACGGTCCTTTTTCAAAATTTAAATTCCAACTGTTTGATTTTACTTTGTGTACTATTTCTTTTCCTTTTTGTAACTCCGTTGCGATTGCCCTTGCCTACGCCTTGCTTCCGCAACAGAAAGAATAAGGTTTTCCCTTGCCCGTCTGGGTTGGGGCTGTTGTGGCTGGCAGGAGCAATCGCTACGGAACGCACTAGAACCACCCTTTGGTTATAGGCAACACCCTACGGGTTGGAAGATCATCCACCACTACCCTCGGTTGGATCTCCGCCCTACGCTACGTGAAGCACAACCTTCGGCTGCCTTCTACCCCTACGCGCGCTCCCACTGTAACGCCAGCCACAGGATCTTCGCCGCCGTCTCCTGGGCTAAGGGAAGTGCCTCTCGAGCGTCCTGAACCAACCTACCGAACCCTCTACCCTGAACTCGTGCCGCGAGCTTGTGACAACCTTGTCGGGGGATATTATATAAATAAATACCTAGTCTTGTCAATACTTTTTGATTTATTTCCCGCAAGCTCCCCGCTAGACGCTAATCGCGACAAGGCATATTTTATGGTCTATACTTTCTATACATACATACATACCGTCACGCCTCTTTCCCACAGGGGTAGGCAGAGACTACTTTGTTCCACTTGCTACGATCCTGACATACCTCTTTTGCTTCATCCACGTTCATTAGTTTCTTCATACATGCTCGTCGATTTCGGGTACTCTTGACCTGACCTGTTTCTAAAACGTCCGCGATTTGGTCACGGAACGTCCGTCTAGGTCTTCCCCTCCCAACACATCCATTCTATACTTTCTATACGTTTGCTAATCCTTTTGAAATGCAGCTTCGCTTTGTTCAACGGTGTATGCGCAACTTACCCCCACTATTTTAACGTTGCCAAGTTAGAGGCCGGGGAACATCTGGGTTGGAAGGTAGGAAGCGACAATCGAATTCCACGTAGTGGCCAACGACCAGATTTTTCCACAAAATGTAGCATAAAGCAAAGTTTTTATCATCATCATCAGCCTATATACGTCCCACTGCAGGCCACAAGCCTCCTCTCAGTATGAGAGGGCTTGGGCTATAGTTCCCAAGCGGGCCCAGTGCGGATTGGGAACTTCACACACAACGTTGAATTACTTCGTCGCTGTGTGTAGGTATCCTCACGATGTTTTCCTTCACCGAATAGCTCGTGATAAATATCAAATTCGATATCGCACATAAATTCCGAAAAATTCAGAGGTGCGAGCCCGGGGTTTGAACCCACGACCCTCTGCTTGAGGCCACAGGTCGAAGCGCTGGGCTATCACGGCTTTTTAAGTTTGTATATTGTTGCTAAAATTATTCAGTCAATTCGCTAGAATCGTAAATGAAACATCGCATTCTTGAGGCTATGAGTCGTCAGTCTTGCGACACCCGCGCGCCGTGAAATTATATTCTCGGTGTTACCATGTTCTTACTTCATCGGCTTTAGTTTCTCAATACAGGTATGGTATCACTGCGACTTTAGTTTTTACTTTTTTAGCTTTCGGCTGAAGGGCTATACTCTTGGCCAGGAATAGATAAATAAACACGGTGACAGACTGACAGACAGACGGATAGCGAGGTTTCAGTAATAGGGTCCCGTTTTCACCCTTTGGATACGGAACCCTAAAAAAAGCGTGTTTCTGGCAAGGACAGTACCAACATTCATGAGGTCATGGGTCTAGTGTGTTCAAAACGATCATGGATTCGATAACGATGTCGTTTGCGAATTAACGCAAAATTGTATGGAGGCTTGTCGACTGCGGCAGTTGTGCAAACGTTCCACTTAGCGGCGCTGTCTCAGTTTTCATAGAATTACCTACTTAAAAAAAAACTGAATACTTCAATCAATTTATTTGCATAGGTTAAGTAAATAAAGAATCTCATTTATTATGACTATGTTAAGTACCTCGAATCTTACATAATTATATTATGACAAAAACTAAACAAATCAAATAAAATTCTGACAAATAAAATTTTAATTTAAACACTAATTTAATATTATGTGATGTATGAAAGTATAAAGCTCTAAGAAACATTGGCTTACATTATTTACAATTTCATTTTGTTTATAATAATACATAGTTTATTTCATTTCAATTTCTAAAATTGTAGCTAGTGTGATAATGACATCCAAATTTGCCTAAACGACATTGGCGCTTTGATGTTTTTTTTTAAAACGCTCATCTTACTGTCAATAATTATTATCTGTTGGCTTAGCACGACAGGGCGCGAGTAGAGTTGCGCGCAACATAGACTATACCTGTCACTGTCCAACTATAGACATCAGAAAGTGACAGATAGTCTACACCGCGCGCGAAACGAACATTTAACGCAGATGACGAAATTTTCGTTTTCTTTTTAAACGTGAGCAGCAAAGTGTCGCACGACACGAAGTAATGGAATAATTTCGAGTAAATCCATAGTATACGCAGGAAGACAGGATGACGTCGTGAATAAAATAGATGTTGAGAAAGAAGGTATGAAAGGTATGAAAATATTAATTGAAAAAAAAAGTGGTTTGACGTTCATCATATCATCTTTATGTCTAGCACGATGCAGCGCGAAGTCGTGTGTGAAATAAAATTTATCAGCCATTGTTTATTTACTATTTAGTTAGAAGAATCATGAAATAAAAGCAGGTAAGTCAAGTAGTAAATATGACGCGGGTATCAATTCACGCAGTTTTTGTGCAAGCCGAACTGACAGTTAACAAGATTATTTTACGTTTCGTAGCTTTTTTAGTACCTACTTTGCTTTTAAAGAAACAGATGAATTTTATTTTTTAAGATTAGGCGGTTGATAAATAAATCCTGTATACATAACATAAGTAGCAATATCATAAGTTTAGGCATCGTTATCTAGCAGAACTTAGGTATTCTAGACATCCTAGTTCTCTTATAGTCATTTTAAACAACTAAATTACTTAACAGAGGCAGTTATACGCTAGAGATCATAAAAATAACTTAATATTATTGGAATACAGCTTTAAATTAGGCCTAAGGAATTTATACAATGGCGCTTATGTCTTTTTATCCCAAAATTGCGTAAGCGACAGTCCACCGCTTTTTTTAATAGCCTTTTATTGCTAACATTGTAGGTTTGTAAGTCATCGGTCCATTTAAATTAAAATTTAATCTCTTTTCACAACAAAACAAAGAATTTTTACGACATATCCACACACTATAAATACATTATTTTATTTACACGTTTGTTTATCTAATCGAATGCCATTCCGATGGCTAATCATTACGATTGCTAATTGATAATTAATATTAAGGAGTAATCACAGACTTTTCATTTTATACATTTTGAATTCAATAATTCCAATCCGTGAAGGTTGGAAATATCTATGTATTTAGTATTTCGCAAAGGCTTATACGACACTTAAGCCTATTTAATAGGCTAGTAGAAAAAAACTATTTAGTCCGTCAGATAGATTATCAAAAAACATTGTACACATATTTTTTTCTTTTATTTGACAAACGAAAATGACGATAATACAGCGCTGAAAAGTTTCACGTGACGTCACGCCTCCGTAAAATTTTTACCGAGTCGTGACGTCACAAACCCCCACTCCGCAAGTTTGATGATCTGTAACTTTGTCGATGTTTAGTCATTTGATAAAAAAATATGTGTCATATTTTTCCATAGTCTAACGAACGGACTAATTAGATTTACATTTTTTTTTAACCCAGGACACAAGCCTATATTCGCGATTCCAGATAATTCTCAGACAGTTGCGTTGAATATTGTGTAGAATCGCAAATAAGAAACAATAATGGCATAAGTCTCAAATAATCCTTAGCAAACTATGGGCTGTGAGCCACATTGTGTGGGTCCTGAAAGACGATATCCCCACCGAATCGGCGGATTTAGTTACTAAACCTTATTAATTATGCATTCTGGGCTTTACAAATAATACCTATTATAACTTCTTTTTAACACTGGCAAGCATTCACAGGTGCCGCGAACGCACATGTCTGCCTATGTGCGTTCAAATGCCTGCGATTCTTTGACAGCGGGTGGCGATAACTTTTTTAATTTTGCATCTGTTTATTTTTTTAAATATTTTTTTTAACCAGCCTGTAAATGACGTTCCTGCTCGAAAAGTTCCTGTTTTGACTTGTTTGTATATTTAATGAAATTGTATAAACTTGTTGAGTGAATTTTCAATCATCACGAAATAAATTAACTTTTAAACAGAAGGTTAAAACTATTCGGACCAAATAAATGCGA
Source organism: Adoxophyes honmai (assembly GCA_005406045.1). Lineage (NCBI taxonomy): Eukaryota > Metazoa > Arthropoda > Insecta > Lepidoptera > Tortricidae > Adoxophyes > Adoxophyes honmai. Next base: position 152,830 of record BHDV01019921.1, read on the forward strand.
GCTACTATCACTATTTCAAGGTTGTATATTATTATATTGTTCAACGCATAGGCAATCCTTACAACAGCAAATACGATCGAATGTCGAGCGCTAACATTTTTTCATTTTGCATAAAATCTAGGAGTGTAGGTAGCTTTGAATAATTTCGCATGACATTCTTTTTAAATTTTTCGCGTTTTTTCGAGTTTTGTTTCAACACTCAATGGTTACACATTTTTTTTAAATAATTCCTGATCGAATTTTTAAAAAGTTCCTGATTGGGCTGTGATTTTTAAACGCGAGAGAATGTTAAAATTTCCATTCTCTAGTAAATTTAGGTAGCACCCTCCAGTAATGCGATTCTTGACTATGAAGACATAAAAATAGGGATGGGCCGAATGTAGAATGGACCGAATTCGAACTTCGGCCGAACATTCGGTATTAAACAACACCGAATACGAAGTTCGGCCGAAGTTCGGCCGAACTTCGGTTGACATTCCGGCGCTTTTCTCCAAAGCGGCAGGTCTTGACTTGTTCATGCGATCAGTTGCAATTTGATGTTATGACTAGACCCCGCTATCGGAGGTGCAAAACGGTAGCTGTCAAATTCTTAGGGTTGGGGTAATCAAATCATATTTTCTGATGTCGATATCGATACTCGATTTTTCAATACATTTTTTTTATGTACAAGTACCCGCGCTCCCCCGCTTTTCTCCACCGAGCCGGCCGGCCGCTCATTATTGCGTCATCCGTGACATGCGTGATTGATTTGCTATTTTTTTAAATACCTACTACTTTTTAATACCTATTTCTGACTTTTATTTTCTTAATTCTGACTCCGAAATAAATGTAAAAGTAAATATTGTTTCTAAAAAGCTTATGAAACTAGAACTACATTTTATTCTTTTGACTCGCCCAGCCATGTAGTATGATGATGAAGTGACGAATTTCGGCCGAAGTTCGGCATTATGAACCGAATTTCGGCCGAATGCCGAAATTCGGTAAAACCTGCTGAACTTCGGTTGAACCGAATGTGAAACGAATTTCGGCCCATCCCTACATAAAAACTATTTTCATAGAATGTTAATTAGTCATACCTTGTCTATGCCTTGCATTTTTTATTTTATTTACAATGTTCAATAAAATCTATTTGCATCATAAAATAAATGAATGAGGCATAAACAAAGTTTTCTAGCAGCCAAGTACAATAACTAAAATTATACTAACAAAGGAGAAATAACGGAAATTGAAAATAAAGTTAGAGAAAAATTGATTTTACAAAACGGGGGTAGTTCATAGTTAGATTCATGTGTTACAACTTGGTGTTCTAGGGGTGGTTTTCTAACGTTATCATTTCAAAGTTCTTGGATCTTACCACAACTGGCACATTGTCTTTCACAGCACTAGTGTTTCCCATTAACACCGTTGGTTGCTGCCTCGTGCATACTCTTCAAATGATAAGGACTGATCGTGAAAACCTCATTCTTTACCAGCTGCTCGATATCCTCTCCTCCATAAGACAACAACGGAGAGATCTCCACATCAATGTTGTCCTCGATCACACCGCCAGCTTCACGGATGTATTTTCTGTGCAGTCTTAGTAGGTCCTCTCGAGCCGTTGACGGGCAGTCCTTACCAGCAGCATCAGCATTCTTCAGTGCTGAGAACTCAACGTCTCTAGCTACTTCGAGACAGATAAACTTCTCAGCAAACTCGAATACATCAAAAATGAATTTCTCCATTTTGATACCGTTCGGTTCTGATGGTTTCTGGCGCGTTCCATTCTCATCTATGTATGGAATCTTCTTCTTGGCTACATGGAGCTTCAGTTTGCTTTCAAAGTTGGAGATCTTCTTAAGGAATTCAGATGAGAAGTAGTGGTTGCATATGTTGCCGGCTGAGAAGGTGAGTCTGCCGTCTTCATTCCTCCGTTCAGCTGCCTCATCACTGAGCTCCGAGTATTCAACAACTTTGTAATGACCGTTAACCCTGCACACAACACCAACAGGCTCACTCGGCATGGACTTTTGAACAACCTTAGCTGCACAGTCAGCGTTTCTGCTCATGCAGTACCCAATAAACACAGGGTCCGCTACTTTGATGAGTATATTATCAACGGAATGAGCGTGCAAATGTTCTACACCTCTTCGTGCAATGTCGTCTAGCACCCCTTGAGTTTTTAAGGCACGATACAGCCCTCCGTTACCGTCAGGTGCCGAAGCAAGCTGGTACTTCTCGTCCAGCAATATCTTGCCGTTAAAATCAAAGCATGGCAGCCTACCCTGCTCAAAGAACATAATATTCTCCTCGTTCAAACCAAAGAATGAATGATCTTTGAAGAATTCCGCTGTCGGTGCCATGGTGTGTTCTGAAGTCATAATATACCAGGTGATTTTCCCTTCTTTACCTGTTCGTTCCTCCGCCATCTTCTGCAGCCTGTAGATTCTTTCAGCTTGTATTTGGAACAATGTTTTTTGTGAGGGTAGGCCGACATTATACATGCCCTTTGGGTGCCCGAAGCCTAAACGGGTCGCCTGTCCGCCCGCAAGCAGCAAAACACCAACTTTTCCCGCAGAAATCTCTTTGAAACCGATATTTTCGTATTCCTCTATTTTCTCCTTGCTCAAACTGGGTACGGCTTCGTAATGCGACTGGGGAATCGGCTTCAAATCGTCGTCTAACTTCTCGGCGATCACTTTCGAAGTTTCTATGGCCCTGCGGAAAATTTCATTAGTTTCCGCAAAGTCCAGCTTTCTGATCTCGCTCGCGAGTAGTTCCCGCTCATTTTCAGAAAGTTCCGGCCAGTATTTGATTAGGTGCTCTTGACCGTGACATTTTAGCAAAGATAGCAGGTCCTCGTACGACATCGCGGCGGTAACTTTAAGACTACAATAACCGAAGAGACTTATCGTGTGCGATCGGCGCGATTAGAAAGTGTATACTGGCCGCCAGTTCGCGCGCCGAGTTGAAACATTTCTTGATTTCTCCCACCAGCCACCACGACTTGAAACACGTCGTCGGCACCCAGCTGACATTTTTCGCGATTTTTTTAATATTTACAAATGAAGCCGTACTACTGCCGGAAGTAATACAATATGACAGCGACTATTTAAAATTTTTGACATACATCGCCGGCTGTAGAACGAAGACACTACCAGTTGCTCCTTTTACGCATTCAGTACGCCGCGATGTAACAAATCTGAATTTAATCAATCAAACAAACAGACTCGATTGACAGCTGACATCATGCAATTCCGTTCTGAAATTAGTTTTGTAATTTAATTTAGTTCTTAATTTGTGTTATCGTTAATTATTGTTGTCTTTAATTTAATTTTGAATTGTTTAGCAATTAACTGATATTATGATCAAACAACTCATTAGTACTGTGAAACTATTTCTAGAGCTTACATTAATTTTATCTCGCGCCTTGTTAGCTCACATAACAGACGTCTTTTAAAAGAAGTGAGAGTGAGTTACTGTTCACCGTATTTTTAACCAAGTAAGTGAGTTAACTGTTTTTATTTTTCATGGATGTATTATTTTTAATTCTATCTGAATTATTCAGCTGAAAAGCTGGAGCACGGTTTTTGAAAGCGTCGTGTTTACATTTGGCAATGGTTTGAATGGAATGTTTGATTTAAAATATTTTACATCAAATAATTTTTACACTCAGTTGATGTTGTAACTCTTAATATATAATGCTTTTAAATAGTAAGTAATGTATCAAAGTTAATTGCTGCAGTCTTCATAAAAAAAATTTTGTAATAAATATCTAAAAAAACAACAAATTTCTGGTCTATGGCTCGATTCCGTCGAATGTCATGTCGACAGTAGCGGGACTTGCGGCCATGCGCTAATTCTGTCAAAAGAAGATGTCAAATGGTTGCTTCGGTAACATTATTTATTTGCTGCTCTTTGTAATCGAATTCCTGCTCAATATAGTTTACGGTGTGAGCAACGTATTTGTCATAGTCTTTGACTTAATTTTGCGCACATTTCTAAATGTAAACATGACTGAGACCGCGAAAAAACGAAAAACTACAAGCGACAACAATAACCCAACTGTTGCCAACAGAGGCGTTATAAATGCGAATTGGCAGAAATTTTTATCAAGTAATTTGATCATGGACAAGAAAACAGAATCCCCGGCGCAAGAGAACTCCAAGGAACACTACACGGGCACTTTTAGACGTGCGCGAAGGAAGAAAAATAAAAGTCAAGACACTGTTCAAAATGAACTGAAAACGTTAGATATATCAAATGATAGTAAACTAGTAACGAATAATATTAATAATATAGCTAGTAATGAGGTTAAAAGTCATAAAAAGCCTGACAACAACAGTAAAAATAAGGTTAGTAACAATATTGTCTATTGTCTTTCACCCTGTATAATTTTGTCATGTTGTTTTTTTTTAAACTAGACCAAACACCACATGATATACAGCCACTTTTTTTTTCAGGTTACAAAGTTTGTAGCCATAGATTGTGAAATGGTGGGTGTGGGATTTGATGGCAACGATCACATGCTAGCTAGAGTGTCGATAGTGAATAAATTTGGGGACTGCATTTACGATAAATTTGTGAAAGCGAGAGAAGAAGTCATAGATTATAGGACAAGTGTCAGCGGGATACGGAGGGAGGACCTCATCAACGGAGAAGAGTTCATGAAAGTACAGAAGGATGTAGCGGAGATAATAAAAGGGAAAGTACTTGTTGGGCATTCGTTGAAGAACGATTTGAGTGTGCTATTCCTGTCACATCCAAAACGGAGCATTCGTGATACATCAAGATACAAACCATTTAGAAAGGTAATTTTTTACACAGTAAACATTACACCTGCATTCTCAAATGGGAGGCAAAGCTAACAAACTTAATTTAAAGTGTAATTTATAAAGTGATAAATTTCAGATGGGGTCTGTTTTGTTTTTTAAGAAAAAGAAACTAAATCTTTTCATCTTTTCATCAAAATATTATGCATTTTTAGAAGATTTTGTTCGATAAATTTCTAATTTTCTTTAATAATGCACCTGTGACCAAAACGCTGTGTGGATTCTGTGATTGATTGATGATGTCACAGGCAGGTAAACAAAGTTGACAAAGCTTATGTGTTTAGTGTTTCATTGACAGATTGTCACCTTTGTTTACCTGCATGTGACGTCACAGACGTCATGTGATTGACTCCATTTTCTAAACAGCGTTTTTCACACGATTTTGAGAATATTAACTTTAATATTTATTTTCTATTTCTATATTAATACAGAGAAGAATCTGAAAACACTTACTTACATCATGAAGAATTGATTAAAATTAAATTTCAAAAATTGTCAAAAACTATTGTGCACCAATATCAATATCTCGTGAACATGTTGAGGTAGACTTTATTTAAGATACAAGTTATCTGTTTTTCATTATCACTATGTAAAATGTCAGTAGTATTAAACAGTTATTAGCTTTATGATTGTACAATCATTTTTACATTTAATTGATTTTTGGTGACTAACTGTCTATTTTTACTAAATAATTAATTATGATTGGCTCAGCCCCATGTATTTTCCACATACAAGGGACTATGTCTACTCCGTTTCATATAAAAATTGATTTTATTGGTCAAATACTATCACATTTTTAAGTAAACCCAAGCACTGTGATGAATGGTGAAACTGACATAATTATAGCAAACAGTATTGTTTAGTATTGTTTATCACTGCCTCGAATAAACGGTTCCATATTTTCACTACACGGTTGACAAAAAAATTGTATTTGGGGTTGCCAGCACTTGAAGTGCCCGTAAGCTTCAAAGATGCCCCTTACATACATACATACATACATATTCTCACGCCTGTTTTCCCAAGAGGGGTAGGCAGAGCACCTATTATCTGGTTACCCTGAAATTGCTAATTGTGGCACTGGATTTTTGAATTCATGTGCTCTGCCTACCCCTCTTGGGATGCCCCTTAAGTCTCGTTATTTATGTTCCTAGTAAATATGCCACTCTCCACTCTGCATAGGTATGTTATGTATGCGATATTATACAGGAGCATTAAAATACTCAGAAAACTTTATTAATTCATTTCTTTTGTTATGCAACAGACACATAAATAACTATAAATAAGCATTTGCACAGAAAGCTAGGGCCAGTCACTAGTCCAACATAAGACATTAAGATTAAGCCTGTGAACACACTCTAAATTTTATCACACCAACTTACAGATTACAAAAGGCAACACTCCGTCCCTCAAACGCTTGGCAAAGGACCTGCTCGGCATTGACATCCAGCACGGAGAACACAGCTCCGTTGAAGATGCCCGAGCTGCCATGCAACTCTACTGCACAGTCTCTAAGGAGTGGGAGAGGACGTTGAGCGAGAAACGAGGGTACAGCCGGAAGGAATAATGAAATGTGTCAGTGTTGAATGTTGAACTATAGTGAATCTTGATAAATATAGGTATGGATAAGTAAAGTTTTATATTGAGTTTAGTTCAACATGTTTCGGGCTAGGTAGCCCTTCATCTAGGAGCCGCGGCGGCCTCTGTTCGCGCGACTGCTCGTGTCCGACGAAACTAACCGGCGCACGACTACCTTCGTTACTATCATTTATATTATTGTCAAATGTAGGGTAGCACACAACAATATAGTTTTCTAAAGGCACGTCCACACCAGCTGTAGCCTTTACAGAGTGATAATAGTGATACACTAACAATAGTGTTAGTTTCGTCGAACACGAGCAGTCGCGCGATAAGAGCGGTGGCGCGCTGCGCGTTTCGCAGCAGACGCCGCTCCTAGATGAAGGGCTCCCTAGCCCGAAATATGTCCAGCTAAAATCGATTTAAAACGTGGGTTAGGTATCTGTACCTAGGTATATTTTTCAAGATATGTCAGTTTTGTTCATTATGAACCTGTAAAATTGTCCCCATACAAGAAGGGTTGGTTAGTTAAACTACCCCAACAGTCGAGTTCATTAATATATGAGCAAAACTGAGGGTTCAAAAATATCTGTACACCCTTATGACATTGACAATAAGGTGCAAAAGTTTACATATTTGGCATTTGTCTGCTCATATATTTATGAACTCGACTGTAGAAAAATGTCTATTCGCATAAGCCTTATGATTATGACCTTATGAGAAACAAAAGCATGCTTTTAACATTGTACTGCTGTCAGGAGTCATTGGCAATAATGGTCTAACCTAAAGCGACCTGTGTTGCCATAAGCAAAAGTTGAAGTTGAACTAAAGCGTGCCTCACACGCTTGCCTCGCGAGGCTGTGTGGTGAGTGTAGACTCGGCTAATAGAATATTCTGGGATATAATGAGTTTTTGGAAAACTATCAACTAGTACTAGTAGTATATAAGGTAAAAGTACCAATGCTCGACGCCTCAACGCCCAATAGATGACACCCATCTATCACCTGTCTTACTATGAAATAAGGTTGAAAGTGCCAAATATTCGGTCAGTGTCGAGCACAAGGATGTTTACCTTAAGGATTTTCGAGAAAAAAATCCTTTTTGATTTGATTTATAATTTGTTTTTGACTACTCAGATACGTACAACGTGTTTAATACTTTATGTAAAAAAAAATGTCATATTTTTTTTATTTCGATAAAATCGCTCGTGGCCCTAATATCATAGTAGAAAAATACCAGATAGTCCGACAATAGTTTTTTTTTATATGGCAATCTCGCACATGTGGTGAATAGCAATAACACAGATACTCACATATTTTGAAAAAAAAAACATTTCCCATACATACATAATATACAATCATGTCTGTTCCCAAATAAAGTAGGCAGAGCACACGAATTGTGACGGCAAAACCAAGCCAATTGAAGGTAAGCCTCAAATAATTATTTTATTTTATTATTAGCATTTTTTGTTATAGCGGCAATAGAAATACATGATCAGCGAACATTTCAACAGTTTAGTAACCACGGTTCGTGAGATACAGCCTGGCGACAAACGGACGGACGGACAGCAAAATCTCAGTAAAAGGAACCCGTTTTCACCCTTTGGGTATGGAACCAAAGGGTCTGGTGTATCACGCTAGCTCAGTGGTTCCCAAACTGGTCCAGGTGGACCCCAAGGGGTCCATGCGAGACTCGACGGGGGTCCACGTTGGTGTTGGTAAAAATGTGTGTATTTAGGAATTCAGTACAAACGCAGGGGGTCCACCAAACACCATAAACTTTGGTAGGGGTCCATGAGTAAAAAAGCTAGGGAACCTCTCTATCTGGTATTGTGCTATGATATTACAACCACGAGCGATTGAAATCGTCCCTTTAAGTCTTATATCGAAATACATTATTTTTATAAGTGTGTACATAAGTACATTTGTTTGTTGAAGTCAGTAAATGATTTTTGTATGATTAATTGTTGTTTTTATTACCCATCCTCGGACTCATATGAAATACAAATCTCATGTTCATACATACATACAGTCATACATACATACAGTCATACATACATACAGTCATACATACATACAGTCATACATACATACATACATCAAGCCTGAATGGAGTATTATTCAGAGCACACGAAACGCTACATAGACAAAACCGTGCTTATTTCACATTTCGTTGCGACTTTTAGCATAATTTTAGGTTGAAACTTTGATGAAAGATATACATCTTTTATACAATACCTATAATAGTGACAGGTTGCTAGTCTGTCGCGTAGTTTCGTGTGCTCTGCCTACCCCATTTGGTCATACAGACGTGATCTATGTGGCTATAGATTCAAAATAAATGAATAGTTTAACTACCTATTTTCTTCATTCCTTTTTTACCAGTGTATCGAAATCAATTAAAAAAAGTCACTTCCCAGATTATTCTTTGGTTTTTGGGAAAGACTCCAATAGAGAGATCTCTCTCCAGGCAGATGTTATGCCTGGGAACCGAAGTCCATAGAGAGGAAGTTGGAAATTGTATTTGCAACCGTTCGTCGAAACTTCGATAGCGGGATGTAGGCTTCCTTTTTTCTTGACAGAAGTTCTACCACTCGATGATAGATGGCGCTAAATGTCCCTACAGGTTTGGCGATTATTTCTAAGAATAATACTTTCTCATAATCAAAAGTAACTCACATATTAAAGTAAATTAAATTCAATCAATTACGTTGAATAATTTACAGATAACTCACGTTTTTAAATCGAGTTTACCTCGACATGTTTCAGGCTAATTCGTAGCCCTTCATCTAGGAGCCGCGAAGGCTGCTGTTGCTAAACTCACACTGCGCGCCTTCGCTCTATTAGCGTGACTGTCGAGCTAAACTCGATTTAAAAACGTGAGTTACCATAAATTATTCAACATGAGTGAGTCTCGTGGTAGTTTAATGTTTAATAATTTATTTCCGATCGAATCCATAATTTGTTAATAACAAATTAAGTTAAGCTCGACGTGTTTTTGGCTAGTCCGTAGCTCTTTATTTGATGACTTAAGTTATCAAAATTTTTATGATAGTTGCATGTTTAAAATCATTACTAATTTCCATGATTAGTGATTACGAGATTTTGCTAGCATTTTTTAATAAATCAAACTGTCATAGCTTAGACGGCGGACTCCTATCCCTATACTCACATTTGCGGACCCCCAGGGTGCAATAGTGTGCGAACGTTATTGATAAAAATTTGAACTGAGTCTGATATGAAAACTTCCGCTTTTTGCATTAAAAATCTCTATAACAAATGAAACCAAAGGCACCAAAGTTGCATTGCATTCCCGATTTCTCCCTATGGCAACACAATAATGACAGTGACAGCAACAGCAACTTTGTTAATTGTTTGTGCTTTGTTTGGAGTTTGGAGTTTAGGAGTCTTTTTTTTTAAGAAATTAAATTGGTACTGGTCACGTACTGGTTAATTAAATCAAACAAGTTTGATTTGTAAATTGCTAATAAACATTCAGTTATATTTTCGCAATTAAAAATCTTCAAAAGTGCAGTGTAAGATGGAAAATATGGAAATGACCGCATTAATGATGGATTTTAAATCGCTGATCGTTTTAGCTTGGAACATCCCTCTAACACTATTATACGTTATTTGCAATTTAGTGCTTTCCGTTTACTACATACTCTTTCCTCGTCAAGAATTGACGATTAAAATAGCTTCTGTAGAACCGCCGGTGGCACTAGCAATTCATACAGAATTCGTAGGCGCTGGGAAGAACGGCGAAATTAACGTTTTAGCTCGAGTTTCGATCGTGAGCAAAAACTCTGGAAAGTGTCTTTACGATCAGTACGTGAAGCCGATTCTGCCAGTTACAGATTACAGGACATCTGAGACTGGTATTCGTCAAGAGCAGCTAATAGATGCTGCGTCTTTTAAAGCGGTTCAGGAGAGAGTGAGTCGGATTATAAGAGGCAGCGTGTTAATTGGATATGGTGTTGAGAAACATTTACGCCTGCTCGGGCTGCATCATCCTGTTGAAAATATAAGGGATGTGGCATTGTACGGAGCGTTTAGAAGTGTAAGTATTGGCTATAAAAAAAATAACTTAACTTTATTTGATGCTTGGAAGGCTATAGGATAAGCGAAGTTTTTTTTGTATTGAGTTGAATACAATGACAGAAATTAGCAAATTTTACTATATACATACATATTCTCACGCCTGTATTCCCAAGAGGGGTAGACAGAGCACATGAATTCAAAAATCCAGTGCCACATTTAGCATTTTCAGGGTAATCAGATGGTTAAACGTGATATTGCAGTGACAGGTTGCTAGCCCATCGCCCACAATACACTAACCCTTTCCCAGAGTCGACTCTTACGACACCCACGGGAAGAAAGGGGGAGGTGCTATTCTAACCCGGCACCACACGGGACAGGATGAAATTGGATAACTGACTATTATTCCTTCATTTTAAGATGAAAATTTCAACGGATATAATTTGAAGTTATCTTTGGAATCAAAATGAAACTGGATATTATTAATCCAAAAACACTGTAGTGCTATTGTTTGTTATAATGTTCCCTTTTTAAATATCAGCGACAGTACCATGTGAGGTGTTGACAGTTAAAATTCTCATCTTAAAATAAACAGTGTATAGAATCACCTGTATGAGGGTACTTAAGCATCAGTGATGTGCGAACATACCCCCCCCTACCCATAATCTTGCCAAGTTAGATTTCCGGGACTGTATCCTAAAAATATATCATTTATCCTAGTTTGTCTTTTGAGTGTTGATGTACAATACAATATCACAATTTATTCCTCATTTCTGCACCTCTGTTGCATTCTTCTTTTTTTTGTCAAACATAGTGTAAATAGATTTTAAGAAAGTTAGAATCTTGTCTATGCTAAATCCAGACTGTAACAAAACAACTACTATCCATAAACTAATATTCTTTAAGGTCTCCATCAGATCCTTCTTAATAACCAAAATTACATAAACCAAATACCTAAATTGTCTTAACATGTGTTGTCTCCACAACATCATTGACAACACATTTTGCCTAACTATCAAGAGTGAAAGCCATAAAAGAAAACAATGCAAGCTAATTAAAATCATCAAATGCAATTCTGCATTTTCAGGTGCCACACGAAATGCCAAGCTTGGAGTATTTGGCAAAACATTGCCTTTCCCGAACGGTCCCGAGTGATGAAGACAAGTGCGTTAAAGAAGCACAAGCTACCATGGACCTGTACCTCTTAGTAGCTAAGGAGTGGGAATGGGAAATAATTGATCCCTAGAGGAGTGTTGAGGAAACTCTAAATATGTTCAAAGTACAAAAAAACAAAAACCCAGACTTATATTGAAATAGATACCGTGAGTTCCTGCATTTGTATGAAAGCCAAGTGTGCACTTTTTCTCTACCTACTGTAACGTCACATGTCATGGGCGCTTTAGCACCAATTCAAAGGTCATCATCCAGCCTATATACGTCCCACTGCAGGGCACAGGCCTCCCCTCAGTATGAGAGGGCTTGGGCTATAGTTCCCACGCGGGCCCAGTGCGGATTGGGAACTTCACACAAAACATTGAATTGCTTCGTCGCTGTGTGCAGGTTTCCTCACGATGTTTTCCTTCACCGAATAGCTCGTGGTAAATATCAAATTCGATATCGCACATAAATTCCTAAAAATTCAGAGGTGCGAGCCCGGGGTTTGAACCCACAACCCTCAGCTTGAGAGGCCACTGGTCGAACCGCTGGGCTACCACGGCTTTTTTCAATTCAAAGGTGATGGCGCCTATTTCAAGTTGTCCTGTCTCTAGGCAGTTAAACCTAATCTAAGTGGTAGAAATCTAAATAAAATTGTGTCAAAGGAAGAGCATTGCTCTCTCTTTTGGCTCCCTTCTGACACGCGAAGTACTTACATACATTTGTGTCATCTATCTCAATATAAGTCTGTGCAAAAACCATAAAGAAATCACAATAAGTTACTATTTTAAGGGATTTTTATTTACAAAAGTAGGTCACAGGAGCTACTCAAAGAGAAATAGTTAAACTGAAACTAGGAAAGAGTTGATAGAGAGTCACCGCTCGTACATTTACATTATATCAATTATATTAAATGCTCATGGGTGAGGAATAAATTGGTTAATAATACTTACAATCTTCGGATTCAACTTTTCTTTTTACTCCTAAAAGAAGAGTTTAAAAAGATTTTTGTAAAATTTATGCATTTATGATACCTACTTACATTGTAAAGACTGATTTTAATATTTGTAAGCATTTAAGGATCAAAATATGGCCATAAGCTAAAAATTCGACAAGAACTGGTAGCCTTAAGATTTATATTTTTAATTGCCAAAGATATTCATCTTTGTTTTAAGATTTTATAATTATATTTTTTTATTTGCTTACTACTTAAATTTACTGCAACTTAAATTTACACACGCGAGCAAAAGTATTGCATCACTTTACATTTTTTCGTAAACGTCATATAATTTTGTAGTTTTCGGTTTGATCTCAAAAATTCTGGTACCAAAAGAAAGCTTATAATGTAAGGATCTTGAAAACATGACAATTTCATGAAAAATCTGTTTCAAAACCTGAAAAAAAAGGTTGATGAAAGTAGCTGCAAAATGGCCCGTAAATAAAATGGACAATGTTTGAATTAAAGGCTTGTTTTTAGAAAATAACAAGATATTTGATACAAAATTATTATTAAATTAATATCGCGTATTGCCCCCCGTGCCCTGTCGGTACAGTTAAGGTGGTTTTGCATTGACCTGATTAACTTCTGGACATAACTCTGAGGATTAGCGTCCCACACCTCCAACAAATGCGTTTTCAGGTCATCTAACACGGACAGGGCTGGATTCCGAGCTCGAACCTTCCTTTTTAGGTAGTCCCACTTGTGTTCATTGGGATTAAGATCCGGACTCATCACTGGCCAATCCATGGTCGCGATGCCAACCTCCCTTAGGTAAGCGCGCGGACACTCTCGCGGCATGACAAAGGATATTGTCTAGCATAAGTGTGAACCCCTCATCAAAACTACCCGCATAAAGAACAACGAGCTCTTCCAGAACGAGAACCAGCTCAGAGCGCGCGTCGTACGAAATGACGCCCCAAAGCATCGCGGAACCACTTTCTTTAACGACTCTACCGGAGAAGCAGCACTGAGAAATGCATTCTTCTGGCCTTCTGTAGACTCTTCCTCGTCAGTCGCAACCATTGAGACTCATTCTGCACTCGTCTGAGAACAGAATTGGGCTCCATTGCTCGAGGGATCAATCCTTATGAACTTATGCAAATTGTTTTCGAGCTGTACGGTGGTGTGGCAGCAACCTGGCCCCCGTCGCAGGCTTCTTAGGTATCAAATTAGCTGCCTTGAGTCTTCTTCTCACTGTCCACTTGCTAGCAGCTACTCTTCACCCCTCATGCAAACGCTGCTGGATGGCAACACCTGTCTGGTGACGATTTCGGAGAGATCTCGAGACAGTGAATCGGTTGTTCCTCTCTGATGTGCCCATTCGGCGACCGCTTCGTGATCTCTAACTAAAAGCTCCAGGTTTCTGGATCCTCTGGTAAACTCTTTAAACGGTAGATCGGCTCAGATTCAGTTCGTCAGCCACAGAAAGTTGAATACGCTCTTCTTGCAGGAACCAGACTACTACGGCGACCTGGGCTTCGGTGGTTTCAATTTTTTCCATGGGTTTTCCACAGGATAATATGCGGAGATGTGTACCGATCAATTTCTGAAAAGTGGCTGATAAGAAAATATCTCCCAATAGGGGTCAAAAGTCAACGCGAATGTGCGGTCATCCGGGCAAGTCGTAGCACGTTTAGGCTCGCAAACCAGGAAAATGGCTGTAAGTTGAAAAATCCTGAGCCGATATTTATGATTCATAGCTTTTTATGTAAATAGCTAATATTCCAATAAACATAATTGCATTCAAATCTTTTTGACAAATAAACCAAATTACAAACATATTGGGTGCAATCGAAAAAATGCAAAGTGATGCAATACTTTTGCTCGCGAGTGTAGTTTGTGCCATTTAACACATTCAGTGCCACGGGCTTACTTCCGACTGCCGGCTTCTCGCATTTTGCTCTCCATTTTAACGACACATTGTCGTTGTTGTCCTGCGGCGCGTTGCGAAATAACGACAGGTTGTCGTGCGTGACACTGAATGGGTTTATAAAAATTGTGCCTTGAATCACTTCGTTAAACCGCACCACACGTGTCCAGGCTGTACCATTATGTAGCAGTTACATAAAGTATGTACTAGGTATTTGGAGAGAAAACGAACACAATTACTAATGTACTATCGTTTTTATATTAAACTTTGTATATGTATACCACGGCAAATAATTTTACCCTGTCTAAGTACAAAATTATCTATTCCTGCATGCATTTGAAGTCCACTTCATGGTTACCTTTAAAAATTACATCATTGTGTTATTATTTGTCTTGTCTTGGCATTGTAATCTCATTGTACTGATTTTAACGTGTTCAATAATGTATACTTATTTTAATTTGTACTGATTACTTTAAGCTACTATAATATACGTTTTAAAAAATAAGTTTTTTATTTTTAAATTCCTTCATCTGGCAGTGTGATAATTTGCATGATTTTAGTGTTGTGTTAAAAAAAAAAGAAGAGACAAACAAATTGTTGCCATACTTAGGCCCTGCGCAGACGACAGACTATTCGCGACGGACTTTTTAGTCTGTGAAAATAGAACCTATGGAATTATTATGGAGTCAAAAAGTCCGGTGCACAATGCATACAATCCACGAAGACTTCGTGCGCCGCAGACTGGATCGCACTAGGGATGGACATTCAAAATAAACATCGATGTTTTTTTCGATGTAATGCATCGTCCGGTTACATCGATATTAATACGATGTATTGAGAAAAACATCGATGTTTCTTAAACATCGATGTTTCTTAAACAACGCTTGTTTTAGGTTAGACATTAATTGAAAAAAAATGTGTTTAATCAGAAAACATTGAAAACCACAAAACTGGCACATATTTTTTTTTACAAATTCCAATTATTTTTTTCAATGCTATGTAAAAACAAAAGTTTGCGAGATTAATGCACATATCATAAAGTACATAACCATTTATAAGTGTGTTAACTAGTTATATGCACGCGCAATATTAAACATAAAATAATTTCTACTTAATAATTACGTTGTAGGGTATGATTTGTTTTACAAAAAAACAATAAAATATCGAAACCATTATCGCTATCGCTTGATACATTATTATTTTTATTAATACACATACCTGTTCATAAATCAAATTTTCCTTTTAAGTTTCAAACAAGGCAAACACTCAAATCGTAACAAAAACACAATAAACATCTATACATCAGAAAGGCAAAAACTCGGTCGTCTATTGTTGTTTTGGTTACATTTGTATTGGCAGCACTGATTATAACGTTTCGTTTCTCTAATAGTATGCTCAACTTATAATTTTCGTACCTAATCGATGCATCGAATGAAAAACATCGATATATATTCGATGTTGAAGAATTAACAATACATCGGTTCAATACGATGCATCGTTACTATACATCGAGTGTTTTAAATAAATCGATGTATATCGTCCATCCCTAGATCGCACAAAAAGTGTCGTCTGTGCTGACTGTGCTGCCTCTAAGGGTTCCATTTTTACATTCCATAGGTTCTATTTTCACAGACTAAAAAGTCCGTCGCGGATAGTCTGTCTGTGCAGGGCCTAAGAGGGAATAGCAGACCTAATTTTTTTGACATCCGCGGATGCAGATTCAAAGCCCCTGGAAGACGGCACGACGATGAAATTGCAACATGGGATCCTCTGCTAGCGTTCTAGCTCGCATTCTTATTATCAAACCGCGATTAGAAAGGGATTCGAGAGTACCGTTAGCACAATTGTACTTAATAAACGATTAAATATACTTTTTATAATCATAAACCAATCTTTGTTATCTTCATCAGTGCAGGCCCTTGTAGATAATAGAATTAATAGCTGAATATGATTGGCATGTTTAAACTCTGTTCTCGGTAAATACTGTCATTTGTTTAATAAAAAATAGTAATATCATGTTTGACAAATCTGTATCTGTCACTAGTCACATTATTTCGCTTTATCAAATTACCCTAGCTGTTCAAAAATCAATAAAAAAAGTTGTATAATTTGATATTTTTTCCATGCTTTAGCACTTCATTGTACCAAAATAACAATTTATCTGCATACTCTACCACTGACAATGTCATTATCATGCATTAGTTCAATAATTTTAAACAAAAAAAAAACCGACTTCAAATTTGGGCTTTAATGAAAGCATTTGTCTAATGAGGGTGACCTTCCATCACCAGCAGGCCTGACTAATTACTGAAATTATAATTTCCAGTCTGCAGGTGCATTCAGTATTGAAAGAATTATCCTTTAACTCCTAAGCATTAAGGAGTTGACCTTCCATCATCAGCTCAGTCATATTTTTTACTGCCAAGCGTAAATACTGGTGTAGCTTTGAAAAATGCACTAAAAACATTACCTGTGCCTATAAAATTTGAGGGTTGCCCTCGATTTCCCTCATATTCCATCATCAGGTCAAGATATGCTGACAATGGGACCACCTGGAAACTATATCCTTTCAAACAAAAAAAGAATTTTCCAAATCGGTCCAGGCGTCTTCGAGTAATCAGCGAACACACTTAAAAAATAAAATAAAAAAAAAGATCCCGACGAATTGAGAACCTCCTCCTTTTTTTGAAGTCGGTTAAAAATTACATATGAGCTCAATCCCTTTCTAAGCGCGGTTCGATAATACAATGAAACTATTAGGAAATCCATGTAGCGACTATAACGCCACCTATCGTTCAGTAGCAGAACTTCTTATAGCGTGCGCACACAGAGAGCGGTCAGGAGTTCCGAGTTCCGAGTTCTGAGTTCTGCGTTCTATCGAACGTATCGATCTCTAACAACAACGCACACAGCGGGCGGTCAGACCGCGGCGGTCAAAGCAGAACGCCGCGGTCAGAGAGTTCTATTGCCACGGAGACTTAATGTAAATATCTTAAACTGTCAAAGAGTTCTACTATTTTCCAACATTCTCTCTGCGGACTTTGGCCCCCAGCCATACCCTGAGAAACCCTGGAGAGAGATGTCTCTATTGGAGACTTTCTCTCTTTTTTGACGAATTCGTAATTTTCTTAGAATACTTAAATTCACCGCACTGCATTGTTTTTAAATCTCCAATACTAAATTGACAAGCACAGCTGTAAAATTAACGCGTAATGTTGATATGACATTTTATTGTATTAATTGGTGCTCTCCAACTCCAATACTATCGTTAATGCTTGCACTTTGTACACAAGTGGTTTGTTTGCCCGTGTTAAATAAGAAAAAAAAAAGAAAATCTTAAGTAGGTACCTGTTAAAAATCGATACAACTTTCAATATTAGAGACATAGCATTATTTTATATTTGAAAAAAAAAGTTAATCGTCAGTTTTAATTTTTGTGTAGGAAAGTAGAAAAGTTTCACGGCACAGGAGACGATCGTAATTTAATTTAGGTACACGTCTTTTGAAAACGTGTTAATAATTAATAGGGTAAATAAAATAATTATTGTACATATCATTGCAACAATGCACAGCCTCTGGGGAATTCCCTTTTCTTCTGGCAATTATGAACTGTCAAAGTGAAGTGATATAAAGGCGTTTGTTCTCGTTCGCCACCAGTTCGCCACTGTTCTCTAGAAAACAACCAATCACAGCTCTTTCAGATTAATATTTTCCATTCGAATATCCACACGCAGACACGGTTGGACGTTCATACAGAAAAACACTTCTACCATCTGACAGCGACGCGAAAACGAAAAGTTTTTGCAGTTGCAGTTGCATTGCAGTTGCAGTCTTGCAATTGCAACTCTTGCAGTTCAGTTCAATTCAGTTCAGGTTAACGAACAACGTGTAGGTACGTATGGTACGTGTAGTCTGTGAGTAGTGTGAGTTCAACGAACATTCGCAAAAAGTTTTCGCAACGAAACCTTTATTTAATTCGCCATTGAAATCCAATCCGAGAGTAACAATAAATAATGGATCCTAAAAATCCTAATCGGGATGTACCAATCTTAGCAATTTTGGTTCTTACACTGATACTTTTTTGTGTGCTTTGGGTGATATACAAAGTAGCCTCTTTTCTTTACAATGCAGTGTTCCCACCGCCGGTGGTTTTCAGCCCACATCAAGTCAACTACGTTCCGGAAGGAACATGGACTCCAAGACGTAAAGTAATAGCAATTGACACTGAGATGGTTGGTGCAGGCCCCAGAGGTGAAATGAGTATGTTGGCCAGAGTATCTCTTGTCGGTAAATATGATGATTTGTTTGATGAATTCGTAGCTCCAATTGTACCAGTCACGGACTACCGGACTTTTGTGAGTGGCATTCGTCCGAAAGATTTGGTAGGAGCTCAATCTTTCTATGAAATTCAAAAGCAAGTTAAATTGATCATAAATGACTGTATCTTAGTGGGTCATGATATTCAAAACGATCTGCGAGCCCTGGGACTAACACATCCTCAGGAATTGATCCGAGACACAGCTTTCTACAAGCCGTTTAGACGAGTAAGTTGCTTTTAACTTTAAACATAAAACTTCATTGCCGTAACTATACCTTATCGGTTTAGGTAGTTAAAACAATGTAAACAATCTTGACGTGTCTTTTTATTTAAACGTACACTTTATAAATCGAAATCTTTACATTTTACAATTTAGGTATGAAAAAATCGTTTACTTTCATAATTGAATTGTATAGTGTAACGATTTTCATTTTTAGACTGTGTATTTCAACAAAAAGACATGTCAAGATTGTTTATATTGTTTTAACTACCTAAACCGATAAGGTATAGCCTTTTAAGTGGCTGGTGCATGCTTTCAAAACTGTTTTGAATACAAACTATGACTAAGCCTGTGTGGTCTCTGGTTTAGAATAACACCTCTCCATTTCTTCCATGGATGTCTTAAGAGGTGATTAAGGAAAATAGGTTAAAATTATATGCTAAAAGTGGCTTTGAAGCGTAGTATAATGTTTTGTGTGCAAGTCAGTATCAGTATGTGATATTAAAATTAAAAGCAGATTTTATATCACTTCATTTCAAACTGACATTTGATTGGAGATTTTATTACAGGTATGGAATGAAAAACCTAGTTTGAAGTACTTGGCGAGAAGATTCCTTGGACGTAGTATTCAAGATGGGGAACACAGCTCACTAGAAGACGCGCATGCTGCCATGGACCTTTACCTTATGGTAGCAGACCAATGAGAGTGGAGTCTTATGTAGAACCTTGGTCTTAGAAACAGACGAAGAGAGAAAGACATTTTATGGTACATAATGGGACGTCCATAAATTACGTGAGGAGTTTTTTTCTATTTTCTGTCTCAGGGAGGGCCTTTTTGATGAGATATCGTGAGATTTTATTCAACCCCCTCCCCACCCACTAATCTCACGTGATATTTTCCAAAATTTTCTTACGTAAATTGTTACGTTGGCGTTGGTTTGTTATTGTAAAAAGAAAAAAAATGTTTGAAAAAAGGGAATGACGTAACTTAAAAAAAAACTTTAGAGTAGTTTTATTTGATTCAAACAAGAAAAAAATTGCGTGATTAGATGAGATTTGTCTCGACCCCCCCCCCCCNNCCTAAAACACCTCACGTAATTTATGGACGCCCCCTAACCCAGTGGTTAGAAAACATGACTGTAAAGCAGGTATGTTAAGAAGCTCCTTAACCGTAACCAAAACTACGTACTTATCGGATAGCTCATAAAAAGCCTATCTGTAACAACTGTAACTGTAACCAAATTTATTTCGGATTCAGTTATGGTTACAGATATGTTTTTAAATCGGATATCCGATAATTTCGGTTACGGAGCTCCCTAACATCCCTGCTGTGAAGCGATTTGTATTCTCTGCCTAACCTATTTGGATTACATCAGTATGTATGTAGGAAACTGAAAGTTAAGTTAGAAGCATCCAGCTTATAACATATTTCTTAAGTACATTGATTATTCGTTCTAAAAATGAATGAATACATTATTGTGATACTTTTGATGTGGATTTTATAATAAAACGTAGTTGTTTTTAAAATGAGGTAAATAAATCTCATTAGTTCCTAAAGAAAAATGTAAAAACTATTAACTGTTAAGCACAAAGGCGGCCTTACCTTAAAAGGGTTTTCTGCTAGTCAAATCTTAGCATAGACATTTATTTGGCGTTGTTTATTTGACAAGCTTATGGTTGTAAACTATAAGAAGTCACTGAATATGTATGTTTAGTTTTTATTCTGTATAAAAGAAAAGCTGACTGACTGATAATAACGCAGTGCCTAAACTAGATATTAGAGATATAAATTTGTTTTTTTTTTATAACATAGGGCACTAAGAAAGGATTTTTGAAAATTCATCCCCTAAGGAGGTAAATTGGGGGTGCCAAGTTATTATGAAACTGCTGTTTTTGAAGTCATTCGAATAAAATTGAATAGGAAGGTACTTCATTGAAAGTCTTAAAAAACGTGTGATATATGTATTTGTGTTGGAACAGTGCAATTTGGGGTTGGTTTGAATTTTGTAGTTTTAATATAAAATTATGTAACTAACATTACATTGAAGTAAGATAAAATAATACTAACAAATTATATGGAGGCAAATCTGAATTATATGATTATTTTTTATTATACATGTGTATTTAGAACTTAAGCAAGGTTTTTACAATATCTGTATAACAGTAATAATATAAAATAAATATGTACCAATATTAAAAAGCTGAAAAGTTTGTTTGTTTGAACGCGCTAATCTCAGGAACTACTGGTTCGAATTGATAAGTTATTTTTGTGTTGGATAGACCATTTATCGAGGAAGGGTATATAATACCACGCTGCGACAAATAGGAGCGAAGAAACAGGAAAATGGAAAAAAGTACGCGAACGAAGTCATGGGTCCAGTTACCAAATATACAGGTTTTATAAAACCCAGAGTTTCATATTTTTTGAAACCTCGGAATTCGGTACATTACATACATACAATTACGCGTTCCTAAATGAAGGCAGAGGACACGAAATGTACCTAACTGTGTATGTAAATATAGCCATGACCAGTGGCGGCTGTACCTTAAGTGCGCTCGTGCGCTGAACCACCACTTCAAAAGATTTAAAAATTCCAAAACTTCAACTTTGTTTTGAAATTACAATTTTGATATTTTATAAACATACAGATTTGTATAAAAAAAACATTTCCAATTATGTTGAAACAATTTGAGCGCTGTGCTAATACTATTAAGACTTGTTTTCCTATAAAGACAAATTTCTCGTGCGCTCGCCAAAGCGCACGAGGACTGCTAGTACAACTTGTATGAGGCCCGAGTTAAAACGCCTGGCGCGTGAAACAAAAGATAGTCCATAGAAATGTACGTAGAAAAAAGGCGGTTCTCGTGCGCCGCACGGGCGAACCGAAGAATGCCGAATTAAAATGCACCAGATGTTTGACGAAATGGCCGGCCGGCCAGCATGGGCGAGATGCGACAGCACCCATGATTGACATTTTGTTGTCAGTATAGTTTCACCTGATGTGTGACGTGTTAATAATTGTTTTAAGTTTTTGTTTCGATTCTATACTGAAACTTTTATTTTATACTATCTGTGGTGTTGATAAAAATGAGCATAAACATTGATTATATTAAAGCAAACAACAGAACTTTTCAAAATAACCACCACGGCCCTTTTTAAATATGAAACAAAAGTGCAAACCGAAAAAAAAAACAATTGATGATCTCAAGCATTTTCTGATTTTAATATTTTGGTGAGCAAGTAAAGTGCACTACCAGTTCGGTAACCCACCAGCCGCCACTGGCCATGACTAAGTTTTCCCGCTCCGTAGCCACGTGCAAGGGTATAATTTTACGTTTCGCACCTACTTCTAGCATAGATACAATAGGTACAATAGTGACAGGCCGCTCGCCTGTCGCCTAAAGCATACCTTAAATTGTATCCTTTAGTGCAGCGGTTCTTAACCTTTTTGCCTGGCGACCCAAAGTTTTAAAATATTAGAAGCCCGCGACCCAAGCAACCATTAAAAAGAAATGAAATGCAGTGATTGCAGTTTGTGTTTCGAAAAGTTCAGGGGGTTCGGGACCCATCTCGATATGGCCCGCGACCCAAATTTGGGTCGCGTACCGAGGTTAAGAAACGATGCTTTAGTCGTTTTTTACGATATCCACGAAAAAATGGAGAGGTGTTATTCTATACCCGACACAGCTAAACTTAAACCTAAAATTGTGACGGCAATAAAACCTAGATGTATTTTTTTTATGTCGACCCATAAAACGTGTAATACAATATAGTTTAGTATTGTTAAGATAAGCTATGATTTTTCTGTATATCCATACATTTTGTGTTTTATTTTTACCAACGCATGGGGATCTTTCGTTTGTATTCTCCCCGTCTCCAGGTAAATCTATACTAATACATATTATAAAGCCGAAGAGTTTATTTGTATGAACGCGCTAATCTCAGTAACTAGGTACTGGTTCGAATTGAAAAAATATTTTTGTGTTGGTTATCGAGGAAGGCTTTTGGCTATATAACATGATTACATGACGCTGCGACTAATAAGAGTGAAGAAACATTGTGAAATGTGGAAAAAATAAACCGGCCAAGTGCGAGCCGGACTCGCGCACGAAGGGTTCCGTACCAAAAACTGCAAAAAATCAGAATTTTTGTATGGGAGCCCCCCTTAAATATTAATTTTATTTTAATTTTATTATTTATTTTTAAAGTAAATATTTAATTAAATATTATGTGAGCATTTCAAGTATTTAGCTGTTACAATTATTTAAATAGACCCAAAACTGCAAAAAAAACACGTTTTTTCTATGGGAGCCCCCCTTAAATACTAATTTTATTTAAATTTAATTATTTACTTTTATATAAGATATTTAATTAAATATTCTGGGAGCATTTCAAGTATTTACATGTTACAGTTATTTAAATAGCCCCAAAACAGCAAAAAAATCACGTTTTTTGTATGGGAGCCCCCCTTAAATACCAATTTTATTTAAATGTAATTATTTATTTTTAAAGTAAATATTTAATGAAACATTTTGTGAGCATTTCAAGTATTTACCTGTTACAGTTATTTAAATAGACCCAAAATAGCAAAAAAAACCACATTATTCCTATGGAAGCCCCCCTTAATTATTATTATTATTTTAATTTTAGTATTTGTTGTTATAGCGGCAACTGAAATACATCATCTGTGAAAATTTCAACTCTCTAGCTCTTACGGTTCGTGAGATACAGCCTGGTGACAGACAGACAGACAGACAGACGGACGGACAGACAGACAGCGAAGTCTCAGTAATAGGGTCCCGTTTTTACCCTTTGGGTACGGAACCCTAAAAATGGGGAAATTAGTCACTAATCCACGCGAACGGAGTCGCGGGCAAAGCTAGTTGACTATAAGTTTCATGTTTGATGCTGTAGCGCCCCAGCGCTACATTCGTCGAATAGCCGAACTAAACGATCCTACATCGCGCTAACGAAGTTTCGATGGTCGGTTGCAACGGTCGATTTCGTTGACCATGCACAGACATATCGAAATAGAAACCGGGAGTTCCTGCATTTGTATGAAAACCAAGCCTGCCACTTTTTCTCTACCTACTGTAACGTCACACGAGCGCTTTAGTGATGGGAATTGACAGTCCGAGTGAAACGGTGAAACCGATTCAAAGGTGACGCCGACTTATTCAAGTTGTCCTGTCTCTAAACAGTTAAACCTAATCTAAGTGGTACAGAACTAAATGAAATCGCGTCAAAGGAAGAGCATTGCTCTCCCTTTTGGATCCCTTTTGGCATGCGAAATACATTCACTTGAGACATCTATTTCTATATAAGTCTGTGATGGAAACTATCGACCGCGGCAGTTGTGCAATCGTGCCGCTTGGAGGCGCTGTCTCTTAATAGCACTGTAATTCTTCGCGTTAATTCGTAACGAAATCGTTATAATTTCATGACCGTTTTGATTAGGTCGGCTATTCTCACAAGAGCTACATTTTGCATGTCCGGGCCCTTAAAATATTCCTAAATGTTCCGAGTGACCTACTCGTATTTTTTAATCATAGTTTATACATATGCCTAGAGGTATATTTAAGCATTTAGCTCTGTGCATGAAAAATCATACATATATATTTTTTCAAACACACGTTCTACGATTACCGTAGGCTGTCCCAGCGACAACTTTGCCTGCAAAACTACTGTTTACAATTGTCAGAAAGAAATTATAGTTAAGAGGTTTATATTTATACATCGTACAATAGTTGCTCATTATATACCCAAAAATACAGATTAATACAATCATTATTTTACAATATATCTTCCAATATATGAGTGTCAAACCCGCAAGTATAATTACCGTAGATTTATGTTTATGAAGTCTTTATTCCTAAACGCCGAAAAATTTTGACATCGCTATCGCTTCAATCCCGAGCTATCAGACATGCCGTGGCACCCGAACAGTGCAGACTTAGGAGTGTCGTCCGGTTTGCCTGTTCTTTAAGTAAGTATCTAATTACCGTAGCTTTGGATTTCAAATTATCTAATTCACGTTTCTGCGTATGCTACTTTCATTTTTGATGAGTTACGTTAGTCCTCTTGTAGAATAAGGCATTCGTCTGGCCTCCATTCACTATGATTGACGATTAATGCCTAATGGTTTAAGTTGTTGAGATTTTTTTTAAAAACGTGCGTGTTCTGACTACCATGGTACTAATTACCGTAGAATTTCTAATTACCGTAGTATGAAAGTAGTGTATAGAGACCGATGTTTTTGATAATTCTTCATGCTTTATTTGGTCAAAAATGGCAGTAAATTCAAACTATCAATTCTTGTGATATGATATTATAATAAAAATAGCGTTAATCTATTTAAGGGGAATATATGATTAAAAAAGTGCATATATAAATAGAAACAAGCAGAAATATTGAAACTAACATCTCAATGCAATAGATAAATATAATAAGGGCTCACGATCAGACCAACACTTATGTTTGTATGATTCTTAGGACTATTAATTTATAGATGTACTTACATTGGTCATATCAGATCTTTAAAAGTTTTTAAATAATGGTGTTTATTCCATAAATAAGTACCTACAGATACATGCCTATAACAAGCCGACTAGAAGTTTTGGTCTGATCATGGGCCTATATTAATTAAAATATTTATCTACTGCATTGATATGTTACTTTCTTGTTTCGATGCAAAACAAATACATAAAGGGAAAAGTTCCTATTTTGTTATCTTTTTCAAAGTCTTTAATGCTTGTGATTATCTATACTTACAAGAAAACTTATTAAAAATACTTCCCAATACGAATATCGTTTTAATTCACTATATTTATGTACTCAATTCAAATAAAATCCTTCTTCCTAATTACCGTAGTCAGCAAAAACACCCAGTTCATAATTACCGTAGCCAGGATTTTTTTCCGGCTTAATAACTCGAAAACGGTCCAACTTATTTCAATGCCAAATAGATATATTAGTATATTAGCTCATATATTTTAATTTTATTACGTGATTGAGTACAATAAGTAAGAAATAAAAATGGCTACGGTAATTAGGCTGAGAACACCAAATTGTGAGAATAGCCGAGGTACACTAAGCACTCTGAGTTCGCTTCTTCGTGTTTGAGTAGCTACCTAATTTAATTAATTACTAATCTGTTTCGTCACTTTTGTTTTGTTAGATTAAAAAAAAGCATTAATTAAAAACATAACTGACCTAAAAACTAAACTACTTATGTAGAAAAGGACACGACCCCCGAGGCATGGTCCCAAAGACGCTGGCAGCGTTTCCTCGCTGTATCGCAATGCTGCGTTGAGCGAGGAAGCTGCCGGCTCTTCGGTCCCCAGTTGTATCTGCCAGAGGCTTGGAGATCTCTTTTATAATGATGGTGGCGCTTGGGCCCATTGACCTAAGGTATTTTATCTCTACTCGTGCCTTGCTGTGCTAAGCCGGCTGGTAATTGTATACTTAATTACTAACCAGTGTCGTCACTTTTAAGTAGCTCTGTGAAGGCTAAAAGTATTTTTTTCATTAGATAAGACCCCAGATAAGTTGGACCTAAGAATCGACGGCTCCATAGACCTCGGGTCTTCTTGGAATGTAAGGAATTCCATCCACAAATTCAGACAAGGTTTGAGACAGAATCGGGACAAAGGTAAACCGAACAGACTGATATACCAGGATAACACATCCGCCCACCATCCGATTGACCCAACACGTACAAAGATCAGACATCAAAAGAAAGGGCATTCTGGAGACGTTAGACCGGGACATAAGTCTAACACTTCCGGAGGGAAAGTCAGAGATTCGGAAAGGCAAAGGCTGAAGTTTGATGCGCCCAAAAGTGGGGAGGGTGGCATCGTTGGTTATACGCAGTTTTGGGAGACGAAGACGACGGACCATAAGGTGAAAGATGTTGGGCGGACCAATGAGTTTACGGTGCATCTGTTCAAGCAGACCATGCAGGTGAGAGACAGTTGCGAGCGGGAGGGATTTCGGAAATCCATACTAATATTATAAATGGGAAAGTGTGTTTGTTTATTTGTTTGTCCATCTTTCACGGCTAAACGGCGCGACAGATTGACGTGATTTTTTGGGTGGAGATAGTTAAAAGGATGGAGAGTGACATAATAGGCTACTTTTTGTCTCTTCATAACTCCCCACTTTCCTAAAATACTTCTTAACGCGAGCGAAGCTGCGGGCAAAAGCTAGTACAGTATAAATAACAAATATGGTAAAAAATATCGATATTTAAGTAGGCGTGATTGTATGTATGTCCGTAACATTTTTTGGTAATTTATCTGACGGAGTTAAATAGTTTTTACAAGTCTTTGTTTAGCTTCAGCTTTCCCGATGTTTCCTTATTTGTCTGTAATCATAATCAAATCTTGCAAATTTTTACTTAATTACTTGCTGATTGAACTGAAATTTTGTACACTTGTGTAAATCGGATGACAATAAAATATTCCGATAGCAGACTTCGGGAGGCCCAGCCGGGACCGTCTCCGATGGAGGGAACTCTTCAACGGTTGGTCTGATTGACTTAAAATGTGGTGCACATAATCTAGGATGGATGACAGTGAAGTACAGTTGGCAAAAAGTAGTCTGTAATAAAAGCTTGTATCGAAAATGAAATTTTTCGTTGGTTAGGTTATTTTTTAGTCAAACACCCGATCACCATACACATCGTCTACGCTGGTCATATAAACTCTAAATAATGGTATTTGGTATAGGTATTTGATTCCATTAAACGAAAAATGGGCGACGAAGACATGAAAGACAAGATTGACGATATGGCTCGTAGCTACCGGGACCAGTTCGGAGATTTTGTGAGGCAGCAGAGGGAGACTGCGGTGCGGACCGAGATGGGAGACCAGAGAGCTATCCTACACACCATGGAGACGTCTAATATGATACTACAGAGGTGAGAAAGAGTTGGTGTATTCATCATCATCATCCAGCCTTATTACATCCCACTGCTAAGCACAGGCCTCCTCTCAGTATGAAAGGGCTTGGGCTATACTTCCCACGCGGGCCCAGCGCGGATTGGGAAGTTCACACATAGAATTACTTCATCGTTGTGTGCAGGTCTCCTCACGATGTTTTCCTTCACCGAATAGCACGTGGTAAATATCAAATTCGATGTCGCACATAAATTCCGAAAAATTCAGAGGTGCGAGCCCGGGGTTCGAACCCGCGACCCTCTACGTGAGAGGCCACCAGTCGAACCGCTGGGCTACCGCGACTCACTGTTCAGTTATTGTTGGTGTATTGGTGGCAGGAAATTGACCATAAATGTTAACCAGTGTTTGGTACGCGTGTGAAAACCCTTGTTAAATATTGCCTGATAATTTCTAAAGCCGTGGTAGCCCAGCGGTTCGAACTGTGGCCTCTCAAGCAGAGGGTCGTGGGTTCAAACCCCGGGCTCGCACCTCTAAATTTTTCGGAATTTATGTGCGATATCGAATTTGATATTTATCACGAGCTATTCGGTGAAGGAAAACATCGTGAGGAAACCTACACACAGCGACGAAGTAATTCAACGTTGTGTGTGAAGTTCCCAATCCACACGGGCCCGCGTGGGAACTACAGCCCAAGCCCTCTCATACTGAGAGGAGGCCTGTGCCCTGCAGTGGGACGTATATAGGCTGATGATGATGATGATGATGACACATTCTGTGTTCACCCATCCACATTCCCCATATAAATCTCTGCTTTTTATACAGATTAGTGAATTTCCTGAAGGCAGATATGGACCAAGTCGACATTGGTAGATCAAGAGACAACACATTGCAGCGGGAGGTGGACGCGGCGAGGCAGTTGGAATATAAACATGTTTGTTCCAAGTATGGATACTGTAGGACTGACCATGGCTTCACTGCAATGCTACGGAACTGTGTTAAGATATTATGTAAGTAAATGTAGACTGTAGATTGCCCCGTGTGGTGCCGGGTTAGAATAGCACCTCCCCTTTCTTCCCGTGGGTGTCGTAAGAGGTCGACTCTGGGAAAGGGTTAGTGTATTGTGGGCGATGGGCTAGCAACTCGTCAGTGCAATATCACGTTTAACCATCCGATTACCCTGAAATTGCTTGCCTTGATTTTGAAACGTGGGACTGGTTTTTTGAATTCATGTGCTCTGCTTACCCCTCTTGGGAATACAGGCGTGAAAATATGTATGTATGTAAGCTCAAATTGAACACAGTTGATTTCACCCATGGTGCGTTCAAGTATTACCTGAGGCATTTGGGGGTGGGGGAGTCATGTAAAACGTTACATGGGCAGGAGGGGGGTACAAACAATGCATTACGTAAAAAAATTGGGAATTAAATTTTCCCAAGTTGGCAACTCTTATGTTGAGATTTTAGGGGTAATCCCCGAAATCCCCCGACAGTATTGTAATATGTCATCATTATTTTGTTTTTGTTGTCGGTATCCGTTCTTGTTTACGTAGAAATAAACGTAGCTCTATTTTGCTACCTACTACATACCTACTGTATTTACTAAGTGGTTGTTAGGTAATACTCAAAATTCGGGTTCATTTTATACATAACTTATTATGCAGCAATCATAGAAAATAAATCAACATTTCAGTGACAGTCGACGACGAGAAAATGTACCAGGCACGGGACGCCATAACAGAAGTCTTGAAAACAGCTGACTACACCAAATTCGTAGACTCCAAAGTCGACAAAGACTTCAAGAAGAAGATTAACAGCTTAGAGAAGAAAGATCCCGAGGACATAAGGCTGGCACTCAGGATTTTTCTAGCCATATTAAGTCACTCACAAACACCGTTAGTTGTCAATGAGGATAATTCAGAAGTTGTAAAGAAGACGGCCGCTTTTTACACTTTTCTAGCTATGTGGGAGGATGTGATGCCAGCAGATGAGACTAATACTCTGGAGTGGGCCGATATAGAGAAGAGTCTGACTGATTGGGCTGCCGGCAAAAGGGGAGATGTTTTTGAGATTATGAAAGCTTTGGAGAAGAATATACGCAGAGGTTATAAGAAGATAGATCCCGATAAGGCGATTAAAATGAAAGAGCAAATAAAAATAATGGGAAGTTGATCGGTTTTTTATTCAAATGGTTGACTCCTTCTGTAGCCTCTAATTTAAAGTCTGTTTTTTTTAACTCAGATGCTAAAATGACATTGCCGGTGTTGCCTCTTTTTTGCAATTTTTAAATAGTGCTGTGCCTCCACCGGAAGTTAACGATAAATTAAATTTAGTTCATTTTTGTAGGTAAGTTTTCCCAAACATACTCTAATAAACATTGAAATATGGTGTAACACGGGCAAACCACTTGTGTTCAAGGCAAGTAGTCGTGTGCAAGTATTGTCGATAGTTTGGACAGCACCACTAAACAAGAAAATGTGGTATCATTATTTGTGAAAATGATATATGCGCTCGTTAGCTTAGTATCTGAGATTAAAAAATAGAGTTTAGACAGCGCTATACCTCATTCACGGAAACAAGTTAATGGGGAAAACAAAAAATGTAGTGTTCAAACTTGGCTACCTTTGTTTAATCAAAAAGCTTTTGACAGATTGTAACATCATAATATTTTTTTACCTAGGTGTGACGTCACAAGCCCCTACTGCGGAAGTTTAACGACTTACTTTGTCGATGATTAGTTGATTTCTATACAGGGTGTCCCAAAGTTATGGGACATATGAAGGGGAAGTACCTTAAATATCGTAGATAGTGTATTTTGCTCAAAGAAGACTTTGTCTTATTTTTAAAAGTTAGTAATTCTGTATTCATAGATTTTCTAAAAATTACTTGCTTCGTCTGGGAATCGAACCGACTTTAATGTAAAAAAAATCACCTGCTTTCATGATGCCAATCGAAAGAATAGCTAAAAAATAATAACTCTGCTTAAGAAACAATTAACAGTAACACAGAGTGGGAGGCGGTCGCCTCTTTTTGTGAAACAATTGTCTCACAAAAGGAGGCAGGGGAGCGGATGCGTGAAAATGACCCTCAACCGCATCCGCTCCGCAAGGAGTGAGGCGACGGCGGTTCGCTGGTCGTCTGATGCCCCAGTGGAGTTGGACGGCAAGGGATGGGGATCCCGAGCCGGCAACCATCATTGACTCTACCCGTCTGTAGGGGGACACGACGTATAGTCCCCCCCGTTTCATATTTAGAGCCCTAGCCCACCCCCCCGACGCCTATTAATCTGGCGGGCAGGAACCACCGGTGGGTTTTTAGTAGGTATATGCCTCCCTGTGAGGAGAGCCCCACATAACCGTCGCGTCGTCCCCAAGACGTGGGGGTCACTGTAGATTTATTTATAGCAACATTTATTATTGAATAACTGTGTATAAAACATCCTGTTAACCGATAAAAAACTGGTTTGTTTTTTTAAATCGACCAGACGGCAATAACTGAAGTTTCCCGACCACAGACAACATCTATCTGTCAGATCTAATGTTGCCAGACGAATGAAGCGTCCCTAACTAGTTTTATTTTTAATGGTAAGTACATGCGTAATGCAGAAAAAAAAGCTATATTTTTATTTCTATTAATACTCTATCTAAAGTTAATCCTTGTTACGTAAAAGTCGGGCCTAAGTCAAAAAAATAATATATACTCTGTTTATTTTGGGTTGATAATTTTAACTGTCAAATCCATACACATTTTTGAGTAATCCCAAGATATCGGCGCAAATTATGATGATGTTTGATTTAAGAACATTATAACAAACAATGTTAAGTGTATTTGCATAAATCATTTCCAGTTTTACCAATGAATTCCAGAGATAATTTTAAATTGTGCCCGATGAAATTCTCAACCCAAAAAAATGGAGTATAGTATTTCGATATAATACAATTTTTCAAATAAGTTCTGTTGTTCCTTAGGTTTAGCTAAAGTT
>BHDV01019921.1:186849-204303 GCA_005406045.1 Adoxophyes honmai
ATGCTAATACTTGCAAACGATTGTTAATTTGATACATTATCGTCAGTTTTAATAAATGCCCGCACGCCGGTAACACACTGTATATTGCAATATTTAAAAAAAAAAACGTCATCTGTACATTGTACCATAATGACGTCTCTGGCATCATGATGACGCTCCCTTTTGATTACTGCGGTTACCTAATAAAGAAAGCTACTAAATCAAAGTTTGAAAATATTTAACGTTTTATTTTATCAACTAAACAGTTACACTTGCATAAACATTATTCCTTATACTAACGTATGTCTTACCTAAATACTCAACTATTAAGACTTACTTATCCAAGCTAAACTCCAAGCTATCACCTATACTCAACGAAGTAGAACAAATAGTTCAAAGTGATACACACAAGGTATCTGCAAGAGCTCTTCGACTCGCACACCTTTGCGCCTATAGTCACGAGAAAAACCTAAGTAATTTCAAAGAAGTTTTGCATAAATTTTACAATTTATGTAAGTGTTTCGCGTAAACATTAATTACTAAAAAATATTCACTCGCTATTCTGATTTTAAGGCGGAAATTGACTGCTGATCGACTGGATATCATGTTTCCGTATTTCAAGCAGCGAGGTCCTCTTGTTCCTTCTCCCTCTGACGCACCGCGACGGCAGTCTCCACGAGAAGATAGAGGCACTTGAATTTGTCACGCTCCCCCTCTCTTTCTGCCGGCACCACCTGAAGTAACGACCCCTTTTTAACTACCCGCTTATCAAATAAATCCAGATTTTTCGACAATTTTCAATTCGTTGATCGCAAAATTATCAACAAGTCAAAACTTAAAAACAAAACGTTAAGGCGAAAAAAGAATTGGTACGTCAGGTGATGCCGGCATTAAAACACCCATTGTTGGAAAACAAAGAAGGATCAGTGTAAAATAATTTATTTATAACAATCTACGACAACTTTTACAAGAGCTTACACTAAACAAGGAATATAATACTAATCTATGACTAATTCTCTTACCAATAAGTGTTTTAACACCGACGTCCTGCAGTCCTGTATTCAATGGCATGTTTAAAAATAAAATATACTATTGCATGCACATTTTTGTATTCTATTATCAAGCCACCATAATTTTAGCGCTTACTTTTACTCATGGACACAATTACAATTATTCTAGGTAGCCTGTAGCTCTTTTAGTATTGATCAATGCAATTTTGGGATTCTAGTCATTACTTTTTCAAGATCATTCGCACAATTAGCACGCGGACCTAAGAACTTCTCAACTGTATTGACCAATTTTGAAAGGGGTAAAAAGCCCCGTCTCAGAAGTGCTGTTTCGACTGTGTCCCATCACGCCCGTATTTGGCTGCCTGCCGGCTCACGGCATTTTGTATATTTTTTAAAGTTGATCATCTGATCTTTGCGCAAGCAAGCAAACTTCACATAAATGGTATAACATTCACTGACAAGTTATTAAATAAGTAATATTATGCTGACTGGTTTTTATTATACAACACGTTCGTAATGGTTATTTTTCTAAAATGCGGATAATTGACGATGACCCTCAAGAGAGTTCTGTCACTTGAATTAGTCAACAGGGGGCGCCACCCGAAGGGATAGCATAGCTTGTTCCTAAAATTGTATCATTTACTACGTGTGCGCAACTTGTGGTTTTCTTAGAAAATAGTTTTCGAAGAACGTTTTTACATTCACAGACTCCGAGTATCGACAACCAACTTCAACAATCAATCTAAACAGGATAGTGACATGTAAAGCAAATTGCAATGCATCTCGAAAACCTTGCAAATTCACGAAGTACAAATCATGATGGTCATGACAAGACGCTCGCCAAAAATAGTACAATAAAGGTATTACAATGCGCTCACGAAATTGTAACCCGATTACTTGACGCCATAATTTCTAGTGTACATGTTTCCGGTAATTCTGAGGGAGTTAGTAATTTACGGAGAAAGTTCGTTCAATCAATTTACTAGAATTGTTATTTCCAAGTAACTTGTAACTTACTGACTTGAGTAAACAGAATCACCATACCGACATGACGTTTCTCCGAAATATAAGCTCCATCGTACGATATTTGCTTAGGTACTTAAAACAATGTAAACGATCTTGTCATGTCTTTTTGTTGAAATAAAAATATAGGTCTTCACACATTACACTTTAAATAAAATAATCACGTAATTTCACAATACAACTTTACAGTGCCAACGAGATTATTACACGGAGTAAGTTTAATTATAAACTTGACAATAGGACCCGCTTATAGAGCCATCTAGTGAACCTATTTCAGAGGAGCACAGGTTTTAACAAAAAAGCAATAGGAAAGAAAAGCTTGTCAGAAAAATTTCTAACAATTTTTGCCAGCGAGACTTCGATTCTAGTAGGTAGTCACAATTGCCAACTGACGTAATAAATCTAACAATCTCTACTGTTTAATAATCCTAAACAGAAGCACTTTTGAATAAGCCTTACTGATGGCAACTTCTCGATCGACGGCAACCAACGGCGGTGACGGACTGGCAACAAACAGATTGTACTAACTTTAGTTAACAGCTACCACTTGCTATTTCAATTTGATACCCCCTCAATCCTTCTAACCAGCATAACACAACCCGTAATCACATGCGGATGTTGGGAAACTCAGACTCAACGGTGACCGGCGGCAGCGGATCGACCTATTTATCCAACAAATCGAATATACATGCAGTCTGGAACGTCTAGGGTCTAGTCATTTTGGCACCCTTAACCAGCATAGCAGGACCCATCATCACATGTCGGTGGTGGCCACCTCAAGCTCAACAGCGACTGGCAGATGCAGCCTAACCTACAACCAACCTAATTAAAAAAACCAAGGCACTTTCAATTATCAATTTGGCACCATAAACCAGCACAGCACGACCCATCATCACATGTCAGTGGTGGCCACCTCGAGCTCAACGGCGACTGGCAGCGACAGACCTACTTATTAATCCAACATTTCCAATGCACCAGCCAATCCCTATTAAAAAAAAAAGGCACTTCCGAACGTCATTTAGGCACCATAAACCAGCATAGCGCGACCCGTCATCACATGTCAGTGGTGGCCACCTCGAGCTCAACGGAGACTGGCAGCGACGGACCTACCTAATTAAAAACAGTGGCTCTTCCGAACGTCAATAATTTTCGCACCATAAACCAGCACAGCACGACCCGTCATCACACGTCAGTGGTGGTCACCTCGAGCTTAACGGCGACTGGCAGCGACAGACCTACTTATTAATCCAACATTTCCAATGCACCAGCCAATCCCTATTAAAAAAAGGCACTTCCGAACGTCATTTAGGCACCATAATCCAGCATAGCACGACCCATGATCACATGTCAGTGGTGGCCACCTCGAGCTCAACGGCGACTGGCAGCGACAGACCTACTTATTAATCCAACATTTCCAATGCACCAGCCAATCCCTATTTAAAAAAAAGGCACTTCCGAACGTCATTTCGGCACCATAAACCAGTATATCACGACCCGTCATCACATGTCAGTGGTGGCCACCTCGAGCTCAACAGCGACCGGCGGCGGCGGACTGACCTGGACGCGGCGGAGCGGGTGCGGCAGCTGAGGCAGGTGCGCCAGCTGCGGGTGCCAGCCGCCGCCGTCCACGCCCGTCGAGGAGTCCACCACGTCGATCTCTTCGGAGGTGGAGACTGTTACCACGGCTGCCGTGCTGGGGAGAGAAGGTACAAGGTATAGCATACCTACGATACGGAACTCTCTAGCACTGGGGTTGTAAGCTGTATGTAAGCTCAGAAACGTAGCATGCCTTGGCAGAGCCCCGTATACAAATTAGTTCGGAGGTCCTCAGGAGGGGTAAAGATTTCTCACAGAATAAAAAAAATGCTTAAAATTTTGTTTACCTTCGTTGGGGGACTCCGTAGCCCAGGGGCCCCGTATAAATTATGGGGCAGATACCTACGGCGGTAGCTACGTCATTAAGTCATTGTAAGAAATTATAGAAGTCGATACAACTCTACGTTCACAACTAATAGCAGAGTCCTCACTGATGGTGTGTGAAAAGCCGATTCCTAGCCGGGCCCACACTGAGCCAGCGCGTGAGGGACCCATTTGGGACTTTGAGCCTTATGTGGAACAAAAGTATGCTTCACGTGCTTGCCTCGCGAGGCAACTCGATGAATGTGGACCCAGCTATTGACGTTTGATTTAGCCGTGAAGATTGCACTCCCTGTAGGCTTAGCACGGCAACACGCTCCAGTCGCGTCGCGCGCGGGATAGTCTACCCGTCACTCTCTCACGTCTCTAGTTAGACAGTGATAGGTATATTCTATCTCGCGCGTTTCTCTACTCGCGCCCTGTCGTGCTTAAGGGACTGGTCCGCTAAATAAGAGATACCCTCATTGTCATGCACTTGTAGGGACACCTAGCACCATCTATCATCGAGTGGTAGAACTTCTACCGTCAAGAAAAAAGGAACCCTACATCCCGCTATCGAAGTTTCGACGACCGGTTGCATAAATACAATTTCCAACTTCCTCTCTACGGACTTCGGTCCCCAGGCATAACATCTGCCTGGAGAGAGATCTCTCTGTTGGAGTCTTTCCCAAACTGGTGACCCTTACTTGGACATAATAACGTAACCTTCAATGACTTCTCCATATTGGTGACCCTCGACTATTGACTTTAAAAACGCTATCTTCCAAGACCTACACCACGACAACTTCTACTATCAAGAAAAGAGGAACCCTACATCCCGCTATCGAAGTTGCGACGACCGGTTGCATAAATACAATTTCCAACTTCCTCTCTACGGACTTCGGTCCCCAGGCATAACATCTGCCTGTAGAGAGATCTCTCTATTGGAGTCTTTCCCAAACACTCACCTACGTGAGTCACTGTGCAGCCTGTCATCAGGCCCGCAGCTGATGACCGACTGCCAGACCGAGGGGTCGTACTTGACCTCCTCCTCGCTGATGCTGGAGTAGCCCTCCTCCACCAGCTCGTCGCCGTCGCTGCGGTACACCAGCAGGCCGTCCCCGTACACGTGGCTGCGGTTGTGTTGCGAGTTTGTCTGGAAATTGAGAGATTTGTCTAAAAAGCCTTATAAAAGTACGTCCAGTATGACATGATGTTGAAACGGGCGAACGAGCTGAGGCAAGGTTATAGTATGCTTTAGGTGACAGTCTAGCAAACTGTCTCTATTGTACCACTTACTTAACATTAAATCTAAATTTATGCTAAAAGTGGCTATGGAACGCGAAAGTAATAAATTTCGCATCATGTAGCGCACCCGAAAAACACAATACAATCATGTCTGAGTTCTCAAATGAGGGTTAGGCAGAGTACAGTTAGTGGAGTGCCGTAAGGCATAAAAATAGTAAAACCTCGGAATCCAGGGACTGTCAATGAATCTGTATAGTAAGTGTTTGACTGCATTATTAAAACCTCAAATAAAAAAGTTAAAAAAAAAAAATTGGCCGATCTCGATTACAACAAAAAAAAAATGAAAAATGAGAGGCGCAAGGGAGAAAAATTTTTACAGTAGAGTTTTTAATTTTATATGTAATGAATTATGTTTACAAAGTAACTTTAATATTAATTTATTACATTTTTGCAAAAAATAATGAATAACATCAAAAATTTATCATTAACTACACTTGGGAACAAAGAAATCGAGCCACCCTTGTAATTTTTACGTCGATGCTAATTGTATAAAGGTCTTAGGTGTTATCATTAAAATTCGAATACCATGTGAAAGATAATTTCGTCATCTATCGAATGACACAATTTTTAATGGTGGGGATGAGAATTTGCCGTTATTGTGGGCAATAGAATATACCCCCTTGTAATAACTCGTTAGTGCACGTATGATTATGCCAAAAATTGTTTATTTAATTGTAAATGTATATCATCTGTTTATGATACGTCATCTTGACACATCTCTGCTTGATTTTACATAAAAATAATATAAATAAACATGCATATTATCCCGTGCGTAGCAGCCCAAGCAGTTACTTTGCTGCAAACAGGATTGGGTCAACGTCAAGTGGCTTTACAACTGCACCTGACGTGATCGTCAGTTCAGCGGGTGTTCCAGGGATTCCGAGCGACCGGTACTTTCTCCAGAAGACCTGGAACTGGCCGGGTACGCTCCGCTTTGGAGCAAGATAACCGCTTCATTGTTGTCAACTCGCTACGAAATCGACTACTCAACGCTGTTTTAGCTTCAGCAGAAGCTCCGAGAGACCCGAAATGTGTCCAAAAGCTGATGGAATGTTAGAAGGAGACTTACAGAGAAGAATTTAACTTAACACAAAGTTGAGATTGGTCTTAAACTCGCCCCGAGCCACCGTCAAGTACGACTGCACTTTGCTCGGGAACATGAAAATTTTTCACTTGAGCAATGGAAGCCTATACTTTTCTCTGACGAGTGCAGGATTGTTTTTTTTTGGAAACGACGATAGGGAGAGGGTCTACCGAAGGCCTGGAGAGCGATTTTCGCAATCCTGCATCGAAGAATGAGTCGCATATGGAAGCCAAACTTCACTCAATCCGGATCACTCAGTAGTACCTAAGAGAGGTCAATATCTCTGCAATGGGTTGCCCAGCACGGAGCCCGGACTTGAACCCAATAGAACACGTCTGGGACGTCCTCAAGAGACAAATTCGAGCTGGAAATCCTGCGCCTAAGACCCTGCAACAGCTTAAGACCGTGGTCGAGGAAGAATGGGCAGACATGCTACAAAACTTTCATCATAAACTCGTGCGTTTAATGAAAAACTGCATACATGCATGGCGATCGGCTAGAGGATGCATTACTCGGTAATAAAAACCGATAATTTCTTTATTTTTTTATAAAACTCTTTAATTATTAGTTGGTAAGTTTTAGTTTCTGTAAATTCTTTCTTTTGTTATTATTTTGTTCATTTTTGTTTTTTTTTGTGAATTACTTATTGTATTATATTTAAGTTATGATTTGACTATATTTATTCTGTAAAAGATTGTTAAATAAAAATGTTTTATATAAAAAATAAAAAATAAATAAAAAAATTGAGATCGCACAATTGTTTTTTTTTAACATTTTTCTATATACTATTAAAAACACATTTCCAAAGTTTCGTAAAGATTCATTGACTGTCCCTGGATTCCGAGGTATAAACCTTACGGCACTCCACTAAGTCGAAGTCATAAATATCTTTACTTTAGTACTCTGTCACTTTGATCGCAGTAACAGTTGCATACGATATATCAAATATGACTTTAAATAGATAAGGTACATAAGTGTAAATATATCTTTGACCTCGACTGTAACAAGAAACGTGACACACGACAAAACAATGACAATTTCACGTATCGCAGCCACTTCTAGCATACCATTTGAGCGGTGTTATTTTAACCCGAAACCACACCGGCTACCCCATTTAG
Source organism: Adoxophyes honmai (assembly GCA_005406045.1). Classification (NCBI taxonomy): domain Eukaryota; kingdom Metazoa; phylum Arthropoda; class Insecta; order Lepidoptera; family Tortricidae; genus Adoxophyes; species Adoxophyes honmai. Next base: position 194,268 of record BHDV01019921.1, read on the forward strand.
AAGGAAAGCGTGGTTTATGTGTGGTGTTGGGTTCAGAATCCGTTTCTTCCGTGGATGTTGTAAGAGGCCAATAAGGAAATACGTTGAGACATATTTCAGGCTATATGCTAGCAACATGTCATTATTGTAACTACCACCTTAAAATCTAAAAAAATATGCTAGAAGTGTATGTATGCTCTGCTTACCCCATTCAGGAATACAGTTGTGGTGTATCCATGAATGCATGTGTGTATTTATGTACAGTCAAGGAAATTGATTACTGTGCCACTTTGTACCTTTTCACAAGAAATGTCACTGTGACATACAATACTTCCTACTAATCAAAGCAATATGAAACTCACTATGAAAAGGTCCAAAGTGGCACAGGTATCGATTTCCTTGATTGTACATATGTACATCTCTGTGGATTTACAAAAATCAACTTAAAACTCACATCAATCCCAATGCCAACCCACACCACGACTCCCGACGTGGACGCCAGCGGGACCCCGGCCATGGTGCCCATGGCGCCCATGTGGCCCATGTTGGGCATGGCGCCCATCGCCATGGGCCCCATGGCGCCCATCACCCCGGGCGCCATCATGCCCGTGCTCTGCTTGCGGCCGCGCCGCGAGATGGTATAGTGGAACGGGTCGTGGCCCTCGCGGCGGATCATCTCAACCACGCTCGTTCCCAAATGAGGGTTAGGCAGAGTACAAGAAACGTGACACGGGCAAAACCATGATTTCACGGATAGCAGCAACTTCTGGCATACTTACAGGTTACAATACAGATTGAATAGGTATAATAGTGACAGGTTGCTAGCCTGTCCCCTAAAGCATAACAAACCTATTTCCTTAGTCGCCTCTTAAGGTAAACGTCCCTGTGCTCGACACTGACCCTATACATAGAGCACTTGCAACCTTATGTCATAGTAAGACAGGTGACAGATGGGTGTCATCTACTGGGCTAAGGCGTCGAGCATTGGTACAATTACTTTACGACGTAAACGGAAGAAAAGGAGAGGTGTACCGCTGCCTAGCCCATTTGGGAATAAAGGCGTGGTTTGTATAAAACAAATAAAAAAACTCACATCAATCCCAATGCCATCCCACACCACGACTCCTGACGTGGACGCCAGCGGGACCCCGGCCATGGTGCCCATGGCGCCCATGTGTCCCATGTTGGGCATGGCGCCCATCGCCATGGGCCCCATGGCGCCCATCACCCCGGGCGCCATCATGCCCGTGCTCTGCTTGCGCCCGCGCCGCGAGATGGTATAGTGGAGCGGGTCGTGGCCCTCGCGGCGGATCATCTCGGGTAGGATGCGCCGGCGAGCGTTGATGAACCAGTTGCAGACCTGCGAGGGAGTTTCAAATCAGTAAAATTGCAGTAAAAAAAATGGCGAAGAATAATTTTTTTAAGTTTACTTCGTTCCTGCCCTTTCTATTCTTGGTGTGCTACAACATGGAACAGAAAATGGCCTAATGACGACTTTACAGCACCGCTCCTAGATAAAACTTCCGGGAAAAGTCACTCGTGTGAACGGCGCCCTCAGCAAATAATTATTCTAAAAGTCTGAATTGAGTTTTTTATGTGAGACTTACTTTGTATTAATAATTAAATTGTAATCATTTTTACATTTGTGAACAAATAACACTATAAAAATCCACAAGCTGAAATAATCACAAGGTGAAGTTTGATTGCTGAGACTGTTCTAAAATGAAAAACGGGTAAATTTTGAGTGTACAAAATTAAAACTTATTGTCACCAAAATAATATAAATTCAATAACATTTTGTCCTAAATATCGGTCGTTAAAACAATCGTCGACAACCAACCAAATGACACGTACACTTACAATAAAACAATACAATAAACACTGTTCCAGAATGTGCTCTCTACGGTGACCATAGGCAAATTAATTGCGCTCATCCACCGGTGGAGCAATAAAGTGTGAAGTAAAATTCGTAAGACAAGACTTAATTTAATTCCCACCTCGTATCGTGTCGTATCGCCGGTGGAAAATCGCCTTCAGAGTTAAATAATCCTAAGGCCCTATCCAGAAGGGGCGAATTCGCCGCAAATTATGCATTGCTACATTTGTCACGCTTAATAAAACTACGACGCATCGTAAAGAAGCAATGTACTCCAAAACGTGGCCAATTTGCGCGTGTTTCTTTACAAGGCCTTTAAAATAGCCTCTCAAAAATGACTAGACTTGCCGTCGCATTCCCCGGACTAAGGTCATCTCAGGAATACAGCTCGTTGCAATATTTCGCTAACCTTGCCTTCTCTGGGGACCCGCTAAGAGCTTACATGAAAGGCAGGGATACAAAGGCTTGCAGAAGCTCGATCCGAGCTTGTACCAATAACTTCGTAAGTTGTATACAAGTAGTTTATAAAGCTTTTCGGTGTAAGAAAATGTATGAAAGAGTCCGCGGTCTGAATAGACCGCCGCTGAGCGGAAAAGTGTCGAGTCAAGATCTTTGCTGTGAGTGTTTATTTTTAACCCCTGAAGCAAAAAGAGGTTACAAGTTTAATCAGTATATGAGCTTGGAGTTATTAAACAAGTACTAAAAGTGGCTCCCCCGCAAAATAACGATAGTGCTTGTGATTGAGTCTACGAAAGTAGCCGGTTTGACACAATACTCGTAGAAAAATAGCCAATTACCTGTAAAACTGTCAAATTAGCCTCCTGGCTCAGCGCCAGCTTCTCCGCGTCGCTGGGGTACGCGTTGTACCGGTGGTCGTACAGCCATCTGGACAAAGAATATTAATACATAAGATTATGATAATCGTGAGAATCGAGGTAAGTTCTTACACCACAAGTTAAAATATGGCCAAGTAAAAATTTCGAGAACTGTAGTTATGTTTTACCAAGTCAGATAAGATAATGGTGCTGCCAGCTGCACAACAAAGTAGAGTTGCGCGCGAGATTATGTGTCACTGTCCATCATCTGTAGCACGTTTTATAAAACAAAGATTTTTAACAGTGAAATCCTCACACAAAGATGTATAGAAAACATTATAACAAAGAATAATAGTTTTAATGTATTAATGATTCCCAGTTTACCTTTGGATTCCAGAGAAAATTTTATAGAGGCGTTAGAAAGTAGTAGTTAGGTACTCGTGCGTGTTTTGCTAAGCCTGCAGATGCTGGAATTAATACCATAGCCTAAACTAGACAAACCTCTTGAGGATCTTGACAGAGTGCTTGGGCAGGTTCCCACGTCGCTTGCGCACGGCGCCGACGACGATCATCTGCGGCGGCGGGTGGTGGATGAAGGACGACCCACGCGTGTTGCTGTGCTAAGGGCTCTTTCAATTTAGGCGTTCGTTTGTTTTCATACAAAAAGCACGGTGCGGCAACAGTGCGGCGTCGGTACCGCAAACGCTCGACAGCATGACGGCAGCGTCGCCATTCTCTTGACTTAATACTCTAGCTTGTCCATGTTTTGACTCACCGCTTGAGGATCTTGACAGAGTGCTTGGGCAGGTTCCCGCGTCGCTTGCGCACGGCGCCGATGACGATCCCCTGCGGCGGCGGGTGGTGGATGAAGGCGGGCCGCGGGGGCGGCGGGGGCAGCTCGGCGTCCCAGTCGGGGCCGCTCTCGTTCTCGTCCGTGGAAGATGTGGACGGAAAACGGTCTCGCGCTGCGAAATGGTACATATGTACATACAGTCAAAGAATTTAATAACTGTGCCACTTTATACCTTTTTAAAAGAAATGTCACTGTGACATACCATACTATCTACCAATCAAAGCAATATGAAACTCATTATGACAAGGTTCCAAGTGGCACAGGTATCAATTTCTTTGACTGTACATTACAACTACTATTCTCAAAGTAGACAGAGCATTGTATTTTTACTCTTTAGTGGGTAATATCAAGATATTTTCAATTAAAAAGAAATCAAATCCGAGTTAAACCAATTTAAGGTTCAAAATCTAAAGTACTAAACTATTGAAACATTATTTTGCAATAAAATCGACTGAAAAGGACTACAAGTTTCCGTTGCTACTGTATAAACAGGTCCTTAAATAATATTGAAGGTCAATGCAACCAAACGTGAATAGGTTGTCATCTGGGAATAAATCACTCTTTAGTTATTGTGAGAAAACTCGGACACGAGTAATTTAATTTAAAACTAAACTATATTCTCGTTAAGCTAAATCGACCCTAAACCAGTACCTAATCTTTTCGTTATTCCAACCTACCACCAGACACTAGTTATACACTACAGTACTGAACAGTGCACTAGGGACGCCTAATTCCATATTGCATTAGACTAGTCCGACGGCAGCATGCTTGCCGCTTACTTATTTAGGATTTCAATAATATACGCTAGAAAGCCAGGCAACTAAGCTCCTCGAATCTACTCTACACTAAAACCTCTACGATTCAAATATTAACAACACTCAAATCTGATCAAATACGAACAAGACTTAAGTACAATACTACTCTGTAAGTAGTTAAAATAAGCGTAAGAGCGTAAGTTCTAAGCCTCTACTATACTATAAAAAACCTCTACTATTTACTATAAGCAAGACAGGATAAACGTTTAGGAAATTATATCCTTTTATCACAGAACTTGATTGCTTTGACATTGAAACGGAATAAAATAAACACGTAACATAGATACATAAACATCACGAATGTATTCCCAAATGTGATAGGCAGAGTACACGAAATTTTACATAGTCAAAACAAGACTATTTCACGTTACGCAGCCAATTCTAGCATTATTTACAAAATGCTGCTAGTTACAAGATAAATTTATTTTATACTAACGTATAAAAAGTATAATTTTCATGAATGAATTGTGTTGACAACTCAACTTTTTTTTGTGATATTTCAGAGCCGAAAAACAAGTCTTACTAAAATGTGTTCACAATATTAAATCCAAGGTACTTACGCAGTTTGATCTTCATGACTTTGATCACGGACCTGCGCAGCGTGGTGAAGTTTCTTGAAAGTTAACTGAAGCAAAGGTCTTTGACCTAATTTCGTGAATTACACGTCACTTTGCTACTGACATAAGGCACTCAACACTTGACTTTGGGGCTCAAAAGTGAATGATGTCTAAAAGAATATTGGCAAGGGAATTTTCTAAGATAATTTTCTCATTGGAACCGCGAACGACGGCGAATAGTTTTGCAATGAGCGAATTTTGTTTCGTGACAATCGCGACGGGAGCAGTCGTTTGTCATGATGACAAAATTTGAAATTAGAAAAAAAGAATGCGCTATGGTTTCTTAACGGCTAGTGTTTTTTCAAATACGCGTGCAAAACTTTTTGGTTTAGGTAGCTGGTGTTTTATGTTCGATGAAAATAATATTTAAAAAATGTGTTCTGTAATTATTTAAAAACTCTGTGATGAAACTAAGCGGACTGTATACTTTGTTTTTTTTTATTATTATACTTATTGAGCCTCTTTGTAACGATTTTTTATAATCGTCATTTTGACTTTCGATCGCTGTTGTAAATATGCTTCTACGCTTTAATAAAACACTCTAATTAGAGAAAACTTGATTAAGATGTCTTCGGAAATTGATAACTGATAACGGAATTATTGTTATCGTCCTACAAAATTACCATTACGATTCAAATGGCGCCACTGTCAAACAGTTTCATCAGATTTAATACGAAGTAGCGTTAGTTCTAGATTTGTCCACCGCGACCTACCGTGGCAACTACATTTGTGACACTGTACTTTCAAAACATACCTGCAATGATCGATGTCAACTTCTAAAATGACAATTTACCTCGATTTGGCTTTATTTTCTTTTCATTTCATATATTATCAACGCGCACTCACTCAAGTAAACACTTCGTATAAAACCAGAGCACTACCTACACTATTCTTATTTCACACAGTAGCGCGTTATCAATGATACCAGTTATGAAGATCAAACTGCGTAGAACTGTACACTATGCTGTCTGATCTTCACAACTTCCATCATCGAAACTCCCACCACTTCCTAATCTCCTGGTATTTTGTGTAAAACTTCCGGTATTTTTAAATAATATTTAAACATATCGAGGCGACCGACGTGTTGTCACTTGTCACAGGTATCACTGTGACTTGTTGTGGCAAGGTTGTTGATGTACTTCAACTTGATGTGTGGATACATGGTGATGGCCAGTGTTTGAATCTGAACAAACCTACCTCCAAATAAAGGTGAGTTGAAGTGTTGAGAAATGCGTTTGGGTTAAGCACATAAATATTTGTTAATTTACTAGTTTATTCTTATTTCACATGTCTTGTTAATCGCTCAAAGATCAGAAGGATCTCCCTTGAGGCAGAAATGACGAACTTTTAATTACACATACCTACGCAATTTTTTGTTATAAGTGAAGAGTTTTATGGTATCACTTGCCGTCAAATAATTTCGGCTTATTTATTTTATCTAACAAAAAAAACTAGATGGTTTTACATACATACATACATACATATTCTCACGCCTGTATTCCCAAGAGGGGTAGGCAGAGCACATGAATTCAAAAATCCAGTGCCACGTTTAGCAATTTCAGGGTAACCAGGTGGTTAAACGTGATATTGCAGTGACAGGTTGCTAGCCCATCGCCCACAATAAAATGGTTTTAAGTTATACTATTTATTGACAAATCAAAATTACAAGGAATCGTCTAGATAGATTGGTCTCAAATAGATTCATGCATGGTACAGGGTATTGTATGTTATTGCGTCTAAAGTATAGGAACATAATGTTATGCGTGTTGTACACATCAGTCCCCAACTGGGAAAAGTCGTGGGAAGATCTTTTAACGTCATTCCGTCTGTTCTACACTTTGACGATTCCCGCTACATAATGTTTCAGATATTTGCTTCTCCCGTACATTAGCTGATCAAACACCGCTCGAACAAATACTGGTCTCTTTGCTTGATGAAAAGCACGAATAACAAGGCAGGTTGAGTGTTCAAACACTTTGAACGGAAAATATGGCATATTATAAGCTGCGGTTCGAATAACGTTGTTGGTACACTATGAGTGAAACACAATATCTGGAGATGTCAATAATGGAATTCCAATGAATGCAAAGGGAACTAGTTATTTTCCCTTTTCAGGGAAAAAACTGTCACATCAATATTAAAAAAAACAGTTTGAAGTTTAAGTAAAAGTAGTAACTTTTCACGTGGGATAGTGATTTCTTTGTACGGTTTTGAAATACATACATACATATTCTCACGCCTGTATTCCCACGAGGGGTAGGCAGAGCACATGAATTCAAAAATCTAGTGCCACGTTTAGCAATTTCAGGGTAACCAGATGGTTAAACGTTTGAAATACGTTTTGGGTAAAGGTATTGTTAACTCCCATTTTTTTTCTCTCGTTAAAGGAAGTGTTTATGCGTTTAACGGCATCTATCTGCAGCGCAAGAAACCTCAATTTTAACTGCACCGACCTTTAACTTAAAAAATATAGAGGTCCCGTGGGATTGCGATAAAACAACTCCACGCAGGAGTTGCAGGCAACATCTAGTAAACACATAAGGGTAGGCTACGAGGAGAGTAGGTACAACTGAAATCGCCGTGTGGTGTCGGAATAGAATAACACCTCTACATTTCTTCCGTGGACGTCAAAAAAGGCGACTAAGTAAATCAATTTAGATATGCTTTAGGCATCAGGCTAACAACTTGTCACTATCCTACCTCTTCCATTTGTTTGCTAATCTAAAAATATGTTAGAAGTGGTTGCGAATCGTGAAACAGTCATGGCTTTGTCTATGTCACGTTTCGCGTATTCTGCCTACCCTATCTGGGAACACAGGCGTGATTGCATGTATATATGTACATGTTGAATATTACACGGATGACTCAAGTTTTTAAATCGAGTTTAGCTCGACATGTTTCTATGTTTCGGGCTAATTCGTAGCCCTTCATATAGGAGCCGCGGCGGCTGCTGCTGCCCAACGCAATAGCCCGAAACATGTCGAGCTAAACTCGATTTAAAAAACGTGAGTTATCCGTTTGATATTCAACTTGAGTGAGTCTCATCTGAGTGAGTTTAATGTTAATTATGTATGTACTATCGAACCAACTGATTCCTGACCCACCGCAGAACGTTGTCACAATAAACGTCATAAACATTTCCTTTGTCAATCAATGCAATGTCACTATGACTTCACTGTGAATAGGTTCTATGTTGGGTCAGTAATCAATTGGTTCGATGGTACAACTAAAATTTGCTTCATTTTAATCTTAGAACCCGTTTAAAACTCCAATCAGAATACGTCTCAAGCAGCAATTTAAAGCCAGCTAATCCACTTTTCTCATTACCACGAGTGCAGTCCAAAGGGCGCAGTAAAATCCCATACGGTAGAAACAATATGGCTGTACCCGCTGTATGAACAGAACCAATCTAATTTGGCCGCATTACCCTGGGTTCTCCATTAATTGTGCATTACGGGAGCACGCCCTGCCACTTCTTGCTATCGTATAAAAATCTATCTCTAAATGTTGAGGCACAGTGCTACCTAACATGAAAAAAGTAAGTAGCTTTGTGGTGTCGGGTTTAGAATAATTCTCTGTTTCTTCTGTGAATGTCGTAAGAGGTGACTAAGGATTGTCACATAAAGCATCACCTATCCTTAGTCACCTCGATTAGCACCCTGTCGCTTTTATTCCTCTTCCATCTGTTTGCAAACCTAAAACTATGCTAGAAGTGGCTGCGAAGCGTGAAACAATGGAGTCGATGAAATTCCTGCCAATTCCTGACTTTTAATTTAAACATGTTTAGGGATGCAGCCGAGGTGAACAGTGAACACCTCAAGCAATTTGTCATAGACCGTCGTGATCGCTACATGAGACATCCTAGTAGACTTGGCGAGACGTCGCTTGACTGAACGTAGCCTTTAAGGTTTCCGCAGCCAATGGGTTGCCATATCCTCGCGTTTACTACTTTGGAAGATTGGAATATAACAAGCTGATATGATAATGATGACTCGCTATTGACAATTTCACTTCCAAAAGTGATATTTTTACTAAAATCGCGGTAGCGAAGTGGATCACTAGATTCATGGCGTACTGTTCCAAGCCGGTTAGCAGTTTACGCGCACCATAACGATTAATGAAAGGTTTTACGTGCAGAACTCTCGGCAACACGGGATTTGTTTTCCCCAATAAGAGGCACTAAACGGCGCCTCGCGCGCTAAGTGCCGAGCGAGGATCAAATGCGTTCGCGGAATACTTGGAGAAAATTGTTTTTGATGAGCCTAAGAAGCTATGTGGCTTGAGCAATGACTGAAATATTACTTAAACATCAAGGTATTTTTAAGCGACAGGTTAGTGACTTGTCGCTATTTCAAAACCTAAAAAAATATGCTAGTAGTTAGTGGATGCGAAGCGTGAAGGACCTAATCATAACCTTTTTTTTTGTCAATGCCACGTTTCGTGTGCACGGTCAACTCCATTTATTTCACATTTTGCGCCCAATTCTAGCATTTTCTTTTAGGTTTTGAGTCAGCAGCTATAATAGCGACAGGTTGCTAGCCTATTGCCTAAAATGTGCTTTATCTACAAGAACGACTGGCTAGCGAGAATTTCACTTCCACAAGTGACATTGCGAGTGAAATCGCTAGCGTTAGCGAAAGTGAGCCAGCGGTGCGCAGCGTACGCGCACCATAACGATTAATGAAAGGTTTTACGTGCAGAACTCTCGGCAACACGGGATTTGTTTTCCCCAATAAGAGGCACTAACCGGCGCCTCGCGCGCTAAGTGCCGAGCGAGGATCAAATGCGTTCGCGGAATACTTGGAGAAAATTGTTTTTGATGAACCTAAGAAGCTATGCTTGAGCAATGACTGAAATATTACATACATCAAGGTATTTTTAAGCGACAGGCTAGCGACCTGTCGCTACAAGATATCCTAGTAGTGGATGCGAAGCGTGAAATAATCATAATCATGGTTGTGTGTCATGTTTCGTGTGCTATGCCTACCCCATTTGGGAACTAATGCGTGATTGTATGTTGCACGTATGTTGTATGTACAAAATCTATACTAATATAATAAAGCTGAAGAGTTTGTTTGTTT
>BHDV01019942.1:0-15281 GCA_005406045.1 Adoxophyes honmai
GTTCAAGAGAAGATTCGCTTACCGTACGATAAGCGAATCTTCTTTTGGCGATGTTTTCTTTGGGCGTGCCTTTCTAATTTGGTTTTCAGTAGTTCTATGTCTTTTGCAATGGTCGATGGTATGAAATACCTTATGGTGCATCCTAAGTGATTGACGATTCTTTTGGATGTCCCCTTCGGTCCAAACGCAGATTTACAATTACTAAGCGAGTTGAAGCCTCATAACTTTTATTTTATTCCCATTTTGAACATAATTTACTGCTGTTGTAAGTGAAGTTGATGTTTATTGCCGCCACATAAGTAATGAAAAGGTTTTTTTTAATTAAGTATTCAAAAGAAAAAAGTATGTTTGTGACCATGTTTCTAATTATGTGTCCAAAGAGCCAGTATCGGAAATTCAAGTTATCAATAAATAAACTCATTTTACACTAAAATTATAAAATTCTGATGTATATTTTTTCATTGTACGTGTATTTTAATGTTGTGGCTACATCGCTGCATAATTAATTATGAATTATTTGCGTTTCTTTTGCTACTACCGCTAGTTCAATGTTAATATTTTCGTGATTGTATGGAGTGTTTCTAATTATCTGTCCACCACTGTATATACGTCCCACTGCAGGGCACAGGCCTCCTCTCAGTATGAGAGGGCTTGGGCGATAGTTCCCACGCGGGCCCAGTGCGGATTGGGAACTTCACACACAACGTTGAATTACTTCGTCGCTGTGTGTAGGTTTCCTCACGATGTTTTCCTTCACCGAATAGCTCGTGATAAATATCAAATTTGATATCGCACATAAATTCCGAAAAATTCAGAGGTGCGAGTCCGGGGTTTGAACCCACGACCCTCTGCTTGAGAGGCCACAGTTCGAACCGCTGGGCTATCACGGCTTCCATTTTAAATACGTAGTAAAATGTCTAAAGGTCAAAATAGAAAAGTTAAAACAACGAGATCCGTTTGATTAGATAATTAATCATTTCTTTGTTTGTTTTTAAGTGTTCCATAGCCAAATGGCAAAAAAGGAACCCTTATATTTTCTTCTGTGTTGATAACGAGATAAGGCTAATCTAACGGAGACGCAACCTTACACTAAGTTCCTGTCATTTCATGCTACTTAACGCTATGCTATTAATATTAATACTTCAAACGCTAATCAAATCTTTGTTGGGTGGTGTCCAGCCGCCGAACGCTTTCTCAAACTCCTTGGCGACTGCTATCGTGAGGTGGTCATTGGCTTTATTAGCCACCAGCTGCAGACCCACTGGTAACCCTTTTTCAGTCATGCCAATGGGACACGATGTCGCTGGTAAACCCAGAGCGTTGAATATGGTTAAGTACCCGCAGTTTAAGAACTTGTAATACACTCTGTAGTGTAAATGAGCGGGGTACGGGAACGCTGGGTATAAAAGTACGCCGTCATCTCCTAGCGCCTCCTCAAAATCTTTCTTTAATTCTTCAAACATGGCTAAAAGCTTTAAGTAATAGCTCTTTGGTAAACAGTCGAAGAATTTCTGCAAAGGTCCATACACTACACAAGTGAAATTATGGTCAGAGAGACCAACCATCTTCTTGAGCACTTCGGGCCACACTGACACCCATTGGTCCCTTTTTTCAGGGTCGGTGAAGATGTTTCGGACGTTGCGGATGTTCATTAAAACTCTTATGCTGATCTCCCATATGTGTTCTATATTCTTAATTTTGAGCTCTTTGACTTCAATGTTGTAAGTTTTTTTCATGTAAGTCTTCGCCTTTTCCATTGCTTTTTTGACGTCAGAGCCGATTTTATCCGTAACGTTGCTATTATCTCCTTCCATGTAATAAAACTTTAATTTTGAAACGTCAAAGGGTTTGTCAAATGGAACGTCCGGGGCTCCAGGTTGCTTCAACACCTTCAAAAGCAAACTCAAGTCTTCAGTGTATCTTGTTATTGGCCCCAGAGCGAAATATTCTTCAAAGTCCGGCTCTGGGCAGTCTGGAATGTGACCTTCAACGGACCATAGTTTAGGCGTGGGCTTGTGTCCGAAAATGCCTGTGAACAAGGGCGGCAGTCGCAAGGATCCAGCGATGTCAGAGCCGACGCCCATAACCGACGCACCAGCGGATATCAAGGCAGCCTCGCCACCAGAAGAGCCACCGGTAGTCCGTTTCTGGTCGTAAGGGTTCATAGTGACACGCTTCTTATAATAAAAAAATTAAGAAGTAAAAATTTAAACCCTTCACTCGTTGGTGTATCTATGTATGTAAATACAGAAAGCAATACAATCCAAAGACCTAACATGCTGCCTCATCGATCGATATACTAATGGGATTGACAGAATCAAGCCAGTGGGTAATAAAGCGTAAGCTGGCTTACTTCTCATGTACCGTGAGGGATGTAACGCGATATGCCGATGATTTTATATACAAGCGTGCTTCTATTACTAAGCTAACTTTTTTAGCTGGATTTACTGTCTCTTTCACAGTGAAAATACATACACACATACACATACACATACATATTCTCACGCCTGTATTCCCAAGAGGGGAGGCAGAGCACGTGAATTCAAAAATCCAGTGCCACGTTTAGCAATTTCAGGGTATCCAGATGGTTAAACGTGATATTGCAGTGACAGGTTGCTAGCCCATAGCCCACAATACACTAACCCTTTCCCAGAGTCGACTCTTACGACACCCACGGGAAGAGAGGGAAAATACGTGAAATGAAAAGTTAAATCTTAGAACGTTGGTACAAATACATCTTTTTTAAGTGCTCCCTACGTTATTGAAAAAGAACCCCTGTAGACAGGCTAGTAACCTGACACTTTTATACTACCTCTTCCACCTGTTATTAAACCTAAAATTACTTTAGAAGTGGCTGTGAAGCGTGAAATAGTCATAATCATGGTTTTGTCTGTTACGTTTCGCTCTGCCTACCCCATTTGGAAACATAATGGTTGATTGTTTGTGACATAGAAGCAGGCGAGATTTATGTACGTACTAGCTGTGCCCGCGACTCCGTCCGCGTGGAATAGTGATCAATTTTTCCCGTTTTTTCAACATTTTCCACTGTTTCTTCGGTCCTATTGGTCGCAGCGTGATATATCCTAAAGCCTTCCTCGATAAATGTTCTATCCAACTCAAAAAGATTTTTTCTATTCGAACGAGTAGTTCCTAAGATTAGCGCGTCGTTCAAACAAACAAATAGACTCTTCAGCTTTATACTATTATAGTATAGATTAAATATGTTACTACTTAACATACGAACAAAAGATAAACATGCTTGCACGTGTTTAGACAAACTTTCATTTGTTATTAAACTTTGCAGTCTCTGGGGCCTCATAAAAACTCGAAATACTTCGCCACCTGAACTTATAAGAATAAGAAAAATGCAAAATAAGTCAACTTTAGCACTAGAAACTGCACAAACGACTTGGGGAAGGAAAAACTGGGGCGGAATAAATGAGGTTTCTTGCGGAACGTGTCTTATTTAAGTTATTTTTGCTACGTTCCTAGGAATGGCTTTTTGTTATATTGGGGTATTAACTTTTCGTATTTGATGTTTAAATGTGTATAAAATTGTCTCAATCAATACTTAACTATATTTTCCTAATCAATGAAATAACTATTCTGACCACATTTAGCGATTAAACTCGGCAGTATTACACAATTAATTTATCCTTCCAAAATTAATGCTAAACGGTGAATAAATGCAATAATTTTAAACTGATATGAAACACGGGTCTCAACGCGATATGATTATTTACCTTTATTACTCCGACGTTTCGACACGGGTTGCACCGGCCGTGGTCTCGGAGACCCGTGTTTCATATCAGTTTAAAATGTGTACAAAGCGCGAGAGTTTAAAATATTATAAATGCAATAATCCTTGAAATGTGCTAAATATGCAAATGCTACAAATATGTAATTGCAAATAATCCGAGCTCTAATTTTAATCGAATGCTCTGTCTACCCCGTCACGGAACACAGGCGTGATTGTATGTATGTATGTAATTTAACCAAAGTTTTTCAACATCTTAAAGGCCCTGAACCAACGGCTCATAATGGGAGACCAACTCAGCCGAAACGCCCCCAAATCACTAGCTATAAACTCAAGGAAAGCCGTGGCACCTTAATTGTATACTTTCACCATTTCGGCAATAAATGGGTTATGTATTTTGGTTTATGCCTCATAAAAGAATACCTGTTTTACGGCGGACGGGGTGATCGTTGGTTATGGCGTAAGCGTTGTTTTGGAGCTTAGAAGGTAGAGTTAAAGTTTTTTTTTTGGTGTCTGGTTTAGAGAGGCAACTCCGTTTCTTCCGTGTATGTCGTAAGAAGTGACTAATGGTTTACATACAGGTATACTTTCGGCAACGGGCTATCGATCTGTCACTATTACAGGTACTTTTTAGGGTTCCGTACCCAAAGGGTAAAAACGGGACCCTATTACTGAGACTTCGCTGTCTGTCTGTCTGTCCGTCCGTCCGTCAGTCTGTCACCAGGCTGTATCTCACGAACCGTAACAGCTAGAGAGTTGAAATTTTCACAGATGATGTTTTTCTGTTGCCGCTATAGATAGATAGCTGATGTCATTATAACTACTTGAAATGCTCACAGAATATTTAACTAAATATCTACTTTAAAAAGAAATGATTAAATTAAAATAAAATTACTATTTAAGGGGGGCTTCCGTACAAAAATTCAGATTTTTTGCAGTTTTTGGTACGGAACCCTTCGTGCGCGAGTCCGACTCGCACTTGGCCGGTTTTTTAATTTATGTTTATATCTGTACCGATATTATAAAGCTGAAGAGCTTGTTTGTTTCTTTGAACGCGCTAATCACAAGAACAACTGGTTCGAATTGGATTTTTTTTTTGTGTTGGATAGACCATTTATCGAGGAAGGCTTTAGGCTAACATCACGCTACGACCAATAGGAGCGAAGAAAAATTGAAAAATGTGGAAAAAAAACTATTCCACGCTGACGAATAGTAGGCGCAGCTAGTCTAAAATAGTGCTAATGGCTGTGAAACATGAAAGTCAAGTTTTGACCATGTAACGCCTCATGTGCTCTGCCTATCCGTTTTTGCGTGCAAAGAGTGTTTCGGCAGCACAGACTTACATCGAAATAGATAACTCAAGTGTATATACTTCGCGTGCCAAAAGGGAGCCAAAAGGGAAAGCAATGCTTTGACGCGATTTTATTTAGTTTTGTGCCACTTAGTTAGATTAGGTTTAACGGCCTAGAGACAGGACAACTTGAATAATAAGGCAGCGTCACCTTTGAATCGGTTCCACTCGGACTATCAATTCCCATCACTAAAGCGCTCAAGTGACGTTACAGTAGGTAGAGAAAAAGTGGCACGCTTGGTTTTCATACAAAAGCAGGAACTTGCGGTATATATTTCGGTATAAATCTGATGAAGCGACTAAGGAAATTTCGTTACGTCTATAATTAACATTATGCTAAATGTAGCTACGAATCATGATCAGTCAAGTTCTGACTATGTTACGTTTCGTGTGCTCTGCCTACCCAGGAACAGTGATATTGATATGTCTAGTTGTATTGGCGTGGACCTCTGTTGTTCCCCTCCGTATTTGCGTGCGAACTGTGTTTCGGCAGCCATTAAAATTTCATATGCGGTTGGAATCTGGAATTAATGCGCACTGCAGCGGGACGTGAGGGCTGGGCCTCGTGAAGTATGTATACCTGCAGGTCTCCTCAATTTGCATGAGAGGGCTAGAGCATCTCTGTTTTCAGAACAGGACATGATTGCGTGAAAACCTGCGTCCAACGCGTTGCCCTGGCCTTTGGATCAGTGATACATGCTTTTACTTGAATATAACTTTAATCTGTTCCCAGTTAAAGATTGAATGTGTAATCTTAGGATGGTACTGTGAGTCTATGATAACAGTTTAACGTAGCGATAAGGGTGACTATGAAAGTCTATAATTAGAAGCTTTAGTATTAACTAATTAAAAAACCACATTCACATTTGTGTTAATAAAACAGTAACAACTTACTTCCACAGGTTTTAACTGAAGTTAAATAGTAAGGAACACATATTTCTACTCACGACTCAAGTTACCTGTGTAGTATCGGGATAGAATAACATCTCTCCATTTCTTCAATGGATGTAGTAAAAGGCGACTAAGGAGGTTTAGGCATGCTTTAGGCGACAGGCTAGCAACCTGTCACTAATATACCCCTTCCATCTGTTCTTAAACCTAAAATTACGATAGAAGTGGCTGCGAGGTGTGAAATGGTCACGGTTTTGTCTACGTCATGTTTCGTGTGCTCTGCCTAACCCATTTGGGAACACAGGCGCGATTGTATGTACCTATGTACAGTCGCGAACCGGGATTGTTGAGTCACTTGCCACTGTTCGCAATTTAGACGTGTAATCAATGACCGCTGTGACCGACTAGATGTTAGCTATTGGATTAGTATTACACGACCGTGTTACAAACATAGGTAAGTGGCTCAACAATCCCGGTTCGTGATGGTACGTGGGCTCCTGCTGTCTATGCGATCCTGGTACCACCACAGTCTTTAACAGCGACTCCGGAGACAAATATATACAGTCACGTACAGGGACGATGTGACCGACTAGCTGATGTTAGCTATTGGATTAGTATTACACGACCAAGTTACGAACATTAGTAAGTGGCTCAACAATCCTGGTTTGCGACTGTACCTACTTAAGTTTCGCTGTGTTTTATTCATACTGATTACCAAGATATTGATTGATGTACTTTGTGTAAATAAACCAACATTGTTTAGGAGATTGTTCCACGCACGAGCTGCTAATGTCCTAGTAAATTATGCACTGAATATTCTGTCGATACCAAAACTAATCTACTAAAGGCTAATGGAAACTAACCGGAGTAAGTTAAACGTCCCTGTGCTCGACACGGGCCCAATACTTGGCACTTGCAACCTTATGTCATAGTAAGACAGGTGACTGACGGGTGTCATCTACTGGGCGTTAAAGCGTCGAGCATTGGTACTTTTTAAGTTAAACGTCCCTGTGCTCGACACTGGCCCAATACTTGGCACTTGCAACCTTATCTCATAGTAAGACAGGTGACAGATAGGTGTCATCTACTGGGCGTTGAAGCGTCGAGCATTGGTACCTTTACCATACTTGAAAATAATTCAATACAATTGGAATTATGTGGTGACGGGATAGAATAACACTTCTCCTTTTCTTTTGTGGATGTCGTAGGAGGCGACTAAGGACATAGGTTAAGGTATATTTTAGGCGACAGGCTAGCATCCTGTCACTACTAGACCTGCCTGAAACGTAAAAAATATGCTGTAAGTAGCCACGAAACGTGAAATACTCATGGTTTTGTCTATAGCGTTTCGTGTTCTCTGCCTACCCATTTGGGAATGCAGGCGTGATTGTATGTATGTATAATTTAGGCGACAGGCTAGCAACTTGTCACTTTTATTCCTGCCAACTAAAAATAAAAAATTGCGTAAGTGGCCACGAAACGTGAATTAGTCATGGTTTTGTCTATGTAGCGTTTTGTGTGCTCTGCCTTCCCATTTAGCAACACAGGCGTAATGTATGTATGTATGTATTTCACCGATAAACCAAAACTAATCTACTGAAAGTGCTGCGCAGACGACAGACTATCCGTGACGGACTTTTTAGTCCATGAAAATAGAACCTATGAAATTTTAAGTTACGCACACGACGCGCAAAAAGTCCGGCGCACAAACAATCCTTGCAGACTTTTTGTGCGTCGCAGCCTCGATCTCACAAAAGGTCTGTTGTCTGCGCTGCGCCTTATGGGTGCTTATGGTAACCGGATGGTACTTGAAAATATTTCAATACAATTGGGTATTTTAGGCCATAGCGTGACTAGTTTGCGTTTGGGAAGGGTTACATACAATTTGTTCATGGCCGACCGTGAAGTTTAGTAATGGGTTTGAGATTTGGATTTTAAGTACTTGGGATGTCATGGAGGTTTGATTGTAAGTAAGTAAACACTTTATTGTACAAAAGGAAAAAAAAACACAATGACAAAAAACAAAATTATATACAAATGAAATGGCGAAGTACAAAGGCGGACTTATCCCTTAAGGGATCTCTTACAGCGAACATTTGAAAGGCAGAGAGGAAACTAAATTATTGACACCGACAAAAAGAGAGGATACAATAAACATGGTGGAATACAGTACAACAAATATTGTCAAATTATACTAAATAAATATATAATAGAAAATTATGTAATTTATAAAGTTTATAAATAGGCATATGAATACAATAATAAATATCACTGGACAATATTTACACCAATCACCTAGTCCCAAAGTAGGCAAATTAATGCCTGTGTTATGGGTACTAGACAGCGGATAAACTTACTTATATATAGATAAACATCCAAGACTCGAAAGAAAACATTCGTATTCATCATACAAACATCTGCCCCGACCGGGGATCGAACCCGGGACCTTAAGCTTCACAGTCAGGTTCTCTAACCGCTTGGCTATACGGCCGTCAAATAATAATAAATAAATCGGTATATAAATAACACAAACATATACATTTAAGGACTCTAATATGTTTAAATTTCAGCGAGTATTTATCCACTAGAGATAGTATTTAACCGCCATACCATCGCGGCGATCGCTGTGCTCTTATTGGCCGGCCCAAGATCGCGCGTAACGCTAGTAGCTTTTCCTCTATGGTTATTGACTGTACGGTTTGTGACAGTGCCGGTTGACATTTTATAAGGGACAAGCCACTAAGGCTCAATTCACACCAGAAGAGCGGCGAAGGGCGACGAAGCGGAGCGTTTCAGTGTCATGAGAATTTTAACTTTATTTTCATTACAATAAGACTTATTATCGCATGAGAAACTCCAACGAGGCACGCGGATGCCCGCGGATCCGCGGGAATTCCAGCGAATTCCATTAACGAAGCCGTGCGACTGCGCGAAAAGTCACGGGAATGCCCGAGGATGCTCGAGCAGCCGCGAGCGGCCGCTGGCAATATCCCGCCCAGAGATCTTGGACTTCTCGCGCATTCCAGGGACCTCCTGCGCATTCCAGCGACTTCTCGAGCAGTGGTGGGAATCTTCGCGCCTTCTCTACCGAGCGGGTCGCTGCGCATCGCCGCCCTTCGCCGCTCTTCTGGTGTGAATTGAGCCTAATGGTTTGCAGGACAGGATGGCCAGCATTGTCTCTCTAGTTTTTTTCCTCTATGTGAAATTTCGATTGATATTACACCCAGGGTTGTCACCCGTACTATATTGTTCTCCGTGGGATAGAGATATGCGACAAACTTCAACTACGTTTTTTTGATGTTATTAGTAGCAACGAAAGTTAATAAACAAAGGTCCAATTCCGCCTTTTTTCATCAGCATCATCATCAGCCTATATACGTCCCACTGCAGGGCACAGGCCTCCTCTCAGTATGAGAGGGCTTGGGCGATAGTTCCCACGCGGGCCCAGTGCGGACTGGGAACTTCACACACAACGTTGAATTAGGTACTTCGTTGCTGTGTGTAGGTTTCCTCACGATGTTTTCCTTCACCGAATAGCTCGTGATAAATATCAAATTTGATATCGCACATAAATTCCGAAAAATTCAGAGGTGCGAGCCCGGGGTTTGAACCCACGACCTTCCGCTTGAGAGGCCACAGATCGAACCGCTGGGCTATCACGGCCTTTTTTACTTGATCTATTTCCCATACGATTAATTAACTACAACGTTTCATTTTAAATAGTTCCTTAGCCGATAGAGTGAACAGGAAAAGTACAAAGTGCAAGTGGAAAAGGACTTGTTATATTTGAGAATGTTCAGATTGAAAATCACTTAAATCGACATACCTATAATCTCAAAAGTAAGCATTTTGAGACTATGTGTTACACTTTTTTACTCCAATTAAATAGGTAGTCGAATCGATAGTTAAAGTATGTCTGTATATCTGGTTCCCATGGTTGTATCGTACTAATAATTAAGCCTAAAGGTAAACCATAAAAAATAGAACCCCATAAAATCAGAATGTTTTCTTATGTGACTTTACGTTTGTATCAATTTATTTTATTGCAAACTAGGTCAAGGTAAAGTATACTGATTTGAATAAATAGCAAGGATAGCCTTTAATTCAAGGTGGAATCGAATACGTAGCATTTATAGAAAATCGATAGTTTAGCTCGAATTTATTGTTATTATTGGAACTCTGTTTATACTTCGCGATCTCGATTCTACGTACAAACATTTTTTACTAGTGTATTCTTAGAACATGTTCTATTGTTCAGCACTATAGTACATACATGTTGGTTTGCTTCTCTTCTATGGGGGCGTCCATAAATTACGTGAGGGGTTTTTTTCAATTTTTTGAACCTCCCTCCCCCCCTGGTGAGATGTCGTGAGATTTTATTCAACCCCCTCCCCCACCCCCCAATCTCACGTGAGATTTTTCAAAATGTGGGTTTCTTACGTACGCGTTGTTATTGTAAAAAGAAAAAAAAATGAAAATTAAAGAAAATAAATAACGTAACTTCAAAAAAAACTTTAATTTTTCTTGTTTCGGATACAGTCATGAAGTGTCAAATATAAGGTTTTTAAGACCTTATTAAATGGACTAAAATAGTAGTTTTTTTGTTTCAAACAAGAAAAAAAATTGCGTGATATTTGCCGCGACCCCCCTCCCTCCAACGTAAGATTAGGATTTGATTCGACCCCCTCCCCTCCTTAGTCACCTCACGTAATTTATGGACGCCCTCTATGTATATATTATGATTATGACAAAAGTTAAGGATATAATTAAGACAAAGGCATTGCTTTTCTCCTGTAATTTCCCTAGTACGTAGACAAAACCTTGACTATTTCGCGTTTCGCAGACACATTTCGTATTTTGTAGATTTTAAGTTAAATAAAAGAGCTAAAATGGTGATAGGCAGCTTATCGTCTGAAATATGCGTCAACCTACTTTCCCTAGTAGGCTCTTACGTCATCCACGGAAGAAATGGAGATGTGACATTTTAAATCCGACACCACAATTAGTACTGTCATTACGTAGGAATTAATGGCAAAGAAATGCAAATGAACCGAGAAAGCTGAATTTTTGATATGACGTAAGGAATGCCCAAAAAAGCTTAACTTGAAATTGTCGACCAAGGTAAATACATTTTGCGTAACACGCATCGTTATCGAGATATCGGTCGAAAATCATTTTCGTCTTTTTCGATCGATATCTCAATAACAATGCATGTTACGCAAAAACGTTTTATGCATAAATTATAGAGCATAAAAAGAGCTACAAAAGACTTCTTGACAAAATTATCGTATCTCGTCGGATAGCCGAGTTATTATCAAAAAACCAATCTTAACCTTTTTTCAAAATGGCGGAAAACCCACATAGGAAAACTTGGTCGACAATTTCAAGTTAAGCTTTTTTGGGTATTCCCTACGTCATATCAAAAATTCAGCTTTCGCTGTTCATTTGCATTACCAAATGTATATAATTCCTGCGCCACAAGGAGAATTTTAAATGTACCTATCCATAATTAAGCATTTAATGGTAAACCTTTATCATAATCTGACAGTTTGACATTATGTCCGGATTATTGTATTAACGAATTCCGAAAAAAGACCGAAAATAATTTTATCTACAATCATACTACGCCTACGTTTATACGCAATAAGCAAATGGCTTACATTAGGAAATATGTGTACCGTTTACATTATAAAAATCGATTTCGTTACTATAAGGACATTCAAATCTCGAACATCATGAAACAAATGATAATCAGAATTCGAATATTTTTTTAAAATTTTGGAATTGGAACACGCGACTGCAATCAGCGCGGCTGGCTGTGCGAACCTGTGAAGCTGATGTGCAATTGGTCGTGGAATTCCATGTTGACACCATTTTAGCCGTTCTTTATATGTATAACAATATTATATTCTGCTCAAAATTGTGCAGAATTGCGAATAGGAAAAAATAATAAATGGCTTAAGAGGATAGGAGTCGCGCCACTTTTCCATACAAACGTAGTCCCCTGTTTTCTCCGTGAATTTTTTTTTCATTCAATTTGTATCTTTTGTGGCTATGCCCGTACGATTTGCTTTTATCGATTTTCTATTTTTTTTATTTTTTTATTTGGAATATCGATAAAAGCAAATCGTAGGGGCATAGCCACAACAGATACAAATATAATGTAAAAAAAATATTTTTGCTCTAATGTCATTATTCACGGAGAAAACAGGGGACTACGTTTGTATGGAGAAGTGGTGCGACTCCTATCCTCTTAAGTGTCAAATTATCTGTTAAAAAATTATAGTTATTTTTTTTATTTATTATTATGAATGCAGATAAAGTTATAATTAGGCATTAAATACTCTTATATTTTTCATAAACTGCATTTAAGAGATCCCTTAAGGGATATGTTCGCCTTTGTACTTGTGTTTTGTTCTGTGCTAGTTAATTTGTCATGTTCATTTTGTACAATAAAGAGTTACATACATACATACATACAGACATACTTACCTTTTACTTTGCAGCAGACGCATAAATGACCAAGACGTGTATTAATTACTTTTTTAATTATTTTATACACAATAGGCGCTTGAGTGAAGGTGAAAGAATATGGCTTCTTCATAATCGATTGAATTAAATTATGTATAAAGTTACTACTTGGCTGCAAATGGGTCGGAATAAAGCAATGACTATCATCGCTGACACGTGTCTTTACCCACGGAGTAAAATAATTATATATGAGCGGCAAAAAAAACCTTGATTTCCGGTAATATGATCATTGATAGAGGCTGAAACGAGACGGATTCTTCCTATTCGCGATTCTGCACAATTTTCATAAACTACATACATACATACATATTCTCACGCCTGCATTCCCAAGAGGGGTAGGCAGAGCACATGAATTCAAAAATCCAGTGCCACGTTTAGCAATTTCAGGGTAACCAGATGGTTAAACGTGATATTGCAGTGACAGGTTGCTCGCCCATCGCCCACAATACACTAACCCTTTCCCAGAGTCGACTCTTACGACACCCACGGGAAGAAAGGGGGAGGTGGTTTTCTAACCCGGCACCACACGGGGAATTTTCATAAACTACTGTGGAGAATATTGTGCAGAACCGCGAATACAAAGAAACATTGGCACAAGTATCGAATAATGCCACGATAATACCGTGAGATTCAGTCATGAAAAACGAGGGTACCTCGCGTCTATAATTGAGTTTAGCTCGACATGTTTTGGGCGTTAGGCAGCGGCCGCTGCGGCTCCTAGATGCTGGAATACAGACTATCCCGAAAAGAAGTGTTTTTTTTCATCGCGAATAGCATAAAATAACGCATGTGTTCTGGGGGTGTGCAGATGACAAAATGGGATGTGCAAATAGGGTCTAGTGATGAGCGTCTAGTGTATTCAAAACGATGATGAGTTCGATATTGATTTCGTTTGCGAATTAACGCGGAATTGTATGGAGACGTGTCGACTGCGGCAGTTGTGCAAACGTTCCGCTGGCGGTGCTGTCTCTGTTTCCATACAATTTTGCGATAACTCGCAAACGAAATCGTTATCGACTGCATGATTATTTTGAACACACTAGACATACTGAGCACACGAAGCTATGGCTATTTCACGCTTCACAACCAGATGGAAGAGGTAGAATAGTGACAGGTTGCCAGCATCCCTAAAGCAAACCTAAACCTGTTTATTTCTTACGATATCCACGGAAGAAACGGAAATATGGATGGTTTTTTATCATTGACGAAAATTACTTAAATTCAAACATGTCTTCAATAACACAACTACATATCTATCAATCTACAACTTTCTTGTTAAAATGCCAACTCGTTAGTGAAGGAAAAACGTATTTTTAGATACCGTAGCGTACAGGACGTCCGTGTTCATTGATTGAGTGTCAGTAGGGCGAGGCCGTCCGGTTTTTATCTGTCCGGTAATGGGCCGGAACCGCGTACTATATTTACGGCTTTTGTAAAGCGAAAATTAATTGCCGTACCGGTTAGTGATTACACTGTATTGGAAATGAATTAGGGGAATTTGATTTATGTTTGAGCGTTGAAAATTTTATTTTTTAAGCCTTTTTAGGTAATTTGTATGGGATTATTCGACAGTTGCGCCATTACTGTTTCTTGATTATTGATTCTGCACAATTTTTAAAGTCAACAGCGGAGAATATTTTAGAGCTGCCTTTATGTTAGAGCTGTTTTTTAGGGTTCCGTACCAAAAGGGTAAAACCAGGACCCTATTACTGAGGCTTCGCTGTCTGTCTGTCTGTCCGTTTGTCACCAGGCTATATTTCACGAACCGTGACAGCTCGAGAGTTGAAATTTTCACAGATGATGGTGTTTCTGTTGCCGCTATAACAACAAATATTATAATCAAAATAATAAAAAAATAACAAGAAAGTGTTTTTTTTGCTGTTTTTTCTACGGAGCCCTTCGTGCGCGAGTCCGACTCGCACTTGGCTGGTTTTTTTTTTAGATTTCTGTATTAGAGCTGTCGTTTGAAATTGTGCAGAATCGAGAATAGGAAGAAACAATAATGTTATATATTATGTGTCCAGTCCAATAATCCTTGCAGGTAGGCTTGTTATTTTTTTGTCTTTTATCACTGTTATGTGTTTTTAACCTAAAATTATGCTAAAAGATGGCACGAAAACTGAAATACCTGATATTACGCTTATGTTACGGGCATATTGTTGTACATTGGGAATTCTGACATTAGACGTATTCCCCGTGTGGTGCCGGGTTAGAGTAGCACCTCCCCCTTTCTTCCCGTGGGTGTCGTAAGAGTCGACTCTGGGAAAGGTTAGTGTATTGTGGGCGATGGGCTAGCAACCTGTCACTGCAATATCACGTTTAACCATATGGTTACCCTTCAATAGCTAAACGTGGCACTGGATTTTTGAGTTCATGTGCTCTGCCTACCCCTCTTGGGAATACAGGCGAGAGAATATGTATGTGTATGTATGTACGTATTACCATTTCCATATTAGCCTTCATACCGTGTGGTCGGGTTTTAAAAAATGTGGGCGTAAAATAACACAATTTGTTCTCGTTTTGAACCCTACGAAACTTACGGACCTTGTTATCTTACGATGACATATTCACAACATTTCTGACAACACTAAACTTCTACGAACAACACTGCTATGACACGTTTCAATTCAACCATCCCATCCATGTGACAAATTCATTCTTTTTCTTGGAAAGGACTACTGCAGTTAGCTTCTAATGGCCTCAATTGCATGTGCGTGAAGTTGGCACCGCCATTTTTGAAAATCGATATTT
>BHDV01019943.1:0-91393 GCA_005406045.1 Adoxophyes honmai
ATCGGCAAATGCTCAATGAGCTAACGTGGCCAACCGCCTTAAGTCCAGATCAATGAAACTATATTCGTACGTCTGACCGATATCATGATACGAAAAGCCATTGAATATTGGGAAGTCAGGCGAAAATGAAAAAGGAAACGTAAGTACTTTCTCGTTCGACTGAAATAATAGATTCGCTCTGTTATTTTTCTGGTGCTCCGTTTAGTGTTATTTTAATGTCAATCCCTTCGACATTAATAACCTTAAATCGTCCCTTAAATATCGGGTAAAGTCGCCATCGTAGCCTAATGTCGAGAAAACTTAATCTATGAGACAGATACCTATATCGGGTTATAAAGCGGGGATTACTGCGTATCAGACCAATATCGCTAATCTGCTGAGCCACTGCACTGGACATAAACATTTTATTGGCTTTTCGCTGCGGGCTATTAGTTGGTTTACGTTACAGGTAGAGTGCATAAACAGGCGCCGCGGCCCCGTGTCGGGCTCGTAGTGACCGTTTTATGGCTCTCGTATTATCCTGATTAAGTTTTGGGTAATTACGTCGCCATTCTGTTTACTTGCCTAATAGGTACCTAGATGTTACGTTTTTAGGATATTTTCGCGCCATTTTTTTTACAATCAATGCAAAATTGAATGACTTCTGTCACTTGAGGAAACTTACTGTACGCAGGTTTCTTCAAGTTGCTTTGCTTTACCGCATAGCTCGTGGTAAATCAATTAAGATTTAGATTAATAAGCCTAGACATAGCAGCAGGTAGGTACCTATTTTATCATAAATCGGTGAGCTTTCAGTTAATTTTGATCAAGCGTTAGTCGTTTGTACGACTATGTTCTGCTAAAT
Source organism: Adoxophyes honmai (assembly GCA_005406045.1). Classification (NCBI taxonomy): domain Eukaryota; kingdom Metazoa; phylum Arthropoda; class Insecta; order Lepidoptera; family Tortricidae; genus Adoxophyes; species Adoxophyes honmai. The sequence continues at coordinate 845 of BHDV01019943.1, forward strand.
ATGTCACTAATAATTTCAGACGTACCGATAAGGTTAGTATTTACCTAGTTCAACTCACGTACTCACACTCACAAGCACAACAAAGTTTTCGTTGTAGTATTCTCATACACTACTACCAACTTGAGATTATTAAATGATTCCCTAATTAACTTCAAAATTATTTAATGACTCTTTAATTAAATACAACAGCGATTCACTCAATAAAACGGAAAGTAAATTAACCGTACCTATTTAGAAAACCTGCCGGACACCTTTCCGGTTGATGTTAATTTATAAAAAGGTTGACTTTGTCACAAAATTATTCCATTTAGGGTTGTGCCCATTGTGCTGAATTCATTTTGGTTTGGCTTTCATGCTGAATTAAATGTTGAAGCATGACAGGTTTTGCGTGTTTTCTGATTTCGATAACAGATTAAATACATCTAACGTATGTAAGAACCGCCAATGTCATAAATAAGTAATCATTTATGTATCACGTCGCTGTGAGCCTTTCAGTCGTTACGTATTTATTTTCAAACATGGAAGGCGTTGAAGTAACAATGTATCGTAAATTAAAGTTTTTCGTGTTTTGCAATAAAATTGTTTTAAATTATACATACATACATATCCTCACGCCTGTATTCCCAAGAGGGGTAGGCAGAGGACATGAATTCAAAAATCCAGTGCCACGTTTAGCAAATTCAGGGTAACCAGATGGTTAAACGTGATATTCCAGTGACAGGTTGCTAGCCCATCGCCCACAATACACTAACCCTTTCCCAGAGTCGACTCTTACGACACCCACGGGAAGAAAGGGGGAAGTGCTATTCTAACCCGGCACCACACAATAATATTTCACATTATACATTACCAAATAATAATATTTCAGTAATACGTAAACGATATACTGATTAAAATGTATTTTGTTTGTATTGAAAATTATACCAACGATTACCGTGATTATAAGTAATCTTTCACTTTGTAACACACTATAGATAGGTCCATACGGTGTCAGCAGATAGACGTAGCTAGACAAAAGTTATCTGCGATTTTAGGAAGGTACACCTACAATAAACTCCACACAGCGCACACACTTTCTTATAATTCTGACTTATATGATGCCTCATATTATAGCACCTCCATGTTTAGTATTCCGAGTGCCAAAGGAATGTTAATTGACAATTTTGCGTTTAATTCATCCCCATGTACCTACTCCTCTCTCAGAGAACTATACCTACTCACACAAATGACACAAGTAGGTAGGTACCTAAGCAAGTACATTTTGTCACATCCCCTTTCATTATTCGGGATTTACGACCGCTGATGTTACATTTTTTCTTTTGAAATTGCGTGATTCGTTTTTTGCCACCAAAGCCTTTTGAAGTTCACACACATTTACACTTCGTTATGAACTGGTATTGTGTTTTAGATATTAGCGATGCCAAAGTTAAACTTTACCTATCCTAAAAACTTCTTAAAAGAGGTGGGTAAAATAAGATTGAATGAGTTTCTTCGGCACCTGCGCCAACTCCTTGGAAATTAAATCCACAAATTAATTTGAATAAAACATTTTTTATTGGTCCAAAAAATTGCTTCGCGCAGATTGGGTTTAAAGCTTTTCCATAAAATAACTTCCTCGGAATTTTACATTACAATGTTTCCTTCCTTCTGATTTTCAAATGTGAATAAATCTCACGCAGGAAAGACTGCGATATAATGAAAGTTTAGAATATTGTACAAAATTATAAATGCCTAAGGTACTTATCAACGTTCAACGCCCGGCGTTTTATTATTTCTATGAAAATTATTATAATTCGTTCAATTTTGTACCTACCTACACAACCCGTAAAACAAACGAACGTTAGACGAAATTAAAAAGTTTTTCCGAGTTTACTTTTGGATCGAAGGAAGCTGGACCAAAGCAGAGGAAATAACTTCATTCTTAATTTATGAAGGTGCGTGAACGCTCTTTGCCTTACCGAATAAAGACGTTTTCTCTTCTGCCTTTACGAATTAATAAATCATTAACTAAATTTTTGGTAGAACAATGATACAAGTAGCAATACATGAAGTACCTATATCATTTTATTTGATGGTCAAAGACACAAATAAAATTAGTCTTATTAATTTTATTTCTTGAGATTAAATTACCCAGCGAAGTGAATACTTAGACTTAGATGGTGGAGTTCATTCAAGAAACGAACACATCAAAATTATCCAACTCACTTGTATCGATTAATTTGGATGTGATTGAAGGGCAATAAACAGCAGAAACTCTCAGATTTATCTGTAGGTTCAGAAGTTTCCGGTCAGATGGAAAAGTCCTTTAAGCTTCGTGTGCGGTTGCTACCTCGGTCCCTTCCAACCGCTGCCCGTCTGACCCTAGATTATAGAGCAAAAAGAAGCGTGAGCGTGACTTTGCACATGTCATGGTGGACACGAAGCTTTACAAGAAGAAAATTTCACGTCCGACCTTACCTATAAATACAATACGTTATTTTTGTCCACAATAAGTGAAAATATAGTTCCTGTGTAATGTCGTAAGTGGATGTCGTAAGAGGCGCCTAAGGAAATAATTTAGGTATGCTTTAGGCGACAGGCTAGCAACCTGTCACCATTATAGTACCTCTTCCATCTGTTTTAAAAACCTAAAATTATGCTAGAAGTGGTTGCGAGGCGTGAAATAGACATAATCATGGTTTTGTCTGTGTGACATTTCATATGTCTGGAACATAGAGGTAATTTTATTGTATGTATATTTTCTGTGAAGGTTCGTCAACACGAGCGACTGTTCGGAGTCCTGTTAGCCCATGAGGTTGAGAGTGCGAGTTCTGGTCCGACTGGCTCCGAGAGTGAAGCTGCGGCTTGGGAGGGCGAGCTTTGCGGCGCTGCGCAGACGCTGCTGCATCAGCATGCTGTGCAGAGCGACATGAGCACGCTGCAGGCAGCCATCGCACGTTTTGCTGCCGCCTGCCGGCTCAACAGCGACGCGCCGCTTGATCCTAAGTAAGGTTTCATAAAACAACCCTCACGAGCGGTGATGCTAAGGCTGCAGTTAACCAATCGCGAATAAAATGTAGACTTGAATATTTAAGTCATTCTGAACTCACCGAGTTAATCAAATTTTCGTGTTAAAAAGTGGGTTAGAGGGGCTGATTCCAAGACTAATTTTTTGTTTTCGTTTGGTTGAATCGACCCTAGGTAATAAATAAGTACATAGGCTACAAACAGATGTAAAATAAACAGACTAACATTACTATTTATTTTACGATTCGTAAATTAAGGAACATGGAAATAATTGGTTTTAATACTATTTTCAAATATGTACGGAGTTGATAAAATTGAAAATTTAAGACAGTAATCCTGGTTACCAACGATCTACAGTCAATGTCACGAGATATACCATTTTATTTCGTACATTTTTATGATTTGCTTTAACATTAGGTTTCTGTTTGTTTGGTTAGGTACATGTACAAGCTCTTGACCGAGCTAGAGCGTACATGGTGCGCGTCGGAAGGCATCCCGCTGCGCGCGGAGGCTTGCCCCGGCACCGCGGGGTCGTGCGCGTCGCGCGACGAAGAGCGATGGCTCGCGGACTGTTTCGGAGAGTTCGTAGAACGCGCGCTGCACCAGCTGCGCTTGCACCGCGATCTCTATCCGGTGCTGCATCACCATAGCCTTAGCAAGTATGTGTAATGAAAAACAACGGATCTACTCACGTTTTTATATCGAGATTATACAATATGTTTCGTGCCAATTCATGACCCGCATCTGGAGCTACGCTAATCTCGATACAAAAACGTGAATAGATCCATTGTATTTCACTGTTAGTGAGTCTCACTGTAGTTTTATGTTCAAAATTACTTAGCAAGTATGTGTTTTAAATTATAACTACGTCTTAAGAGCGTGCACACAAAATTCGGTGATTTTGATGTTTTTCCAATGCTTTAGAAAGCTATAAATCCTTAAGTTTTTAAAGAAAAACTACTGTAACATATAAATAAACTCTTTTTCTAGGGATTAACGGAAAAAAATATTTTATTAGCAACACAGATTTCTTTTACTTAGCCAATTTGTTGAAGGGTTTTCACAAAAATACGCGTCAGAGCTGTCTTTCACTTGAAAATTTGCCATTAAAATTTACCATAAACGATATAAACTTGTTATTATCTGATAGACAATATAGTCTACTGGGGATTAACGGATTAACATGAATCAAATTATTGGTTTTTATTATTCAAATATCATTTTACATAATTTGAAAGTTGAACCATTACTTTATTTTTTTTCTCATTGATTTTAATGTAATTACAAATGAAACAATTTTATTGTAAATTTACAGCATATGTTTAGTCTAACCATATTTTTTTCATGGCTAAATATGAGTTAATTTACATTTCACGATTTTTTAAACATTGGTCCAAAACCACTAAGGTCAGGTGGGGGAAGAGAAACGCAGGGATAAGAGGGCTCTACAGACCATAATCACTCATAACTCGACGAGTTATGGTCTGTGGTGCCTCTTACCCCTGCCCTGCCCCTGAATTTCTCTTCGCCCACCTGATCTTATATTACGTTCGTAAAAAATGTGTGCGCCCTCTTAACGGCAATATTTAATATTTCGAAGGTTTAGCTTACTACATACATACATACATATACTCACGCCTGTATTCCCAAGAGGGGTAGGCAGAGCACGTGAATTCGAAAATACAGTGCCACGTTTAGCAATTTCAGGGTAACCAGATAGTCAAACGTGATATTGCAGTGACAGGTTGCTAGCCCATCGCCCACAATACACTAACCCTTTCCCAGAGTCGACTCTTACGACACCCACGGGAAGAAAGGGGGAGGTGCTATTCTAACCCGGCACCACACGGGGCTTACTAGAGATAGGAAAATTACGTAACGCCCATACCTACATTATATTTATCTATCAAATCTTTAACTCCGGTTAGCTGACCCGTCGGTCGATTGAATATTGAGACCGGCCGTTAGTCGAAATGTGCAGCATATTTCATAAGGGCAGCCATGACCGGAGAAAAAGGGTGAAGTTACATTTATCAGCATCGAATCGCATTTAGCTGGATGATTTTAAACTCACTATACGCATCGCATGCGTTCAGCTGCTATAGCATATTTTTATTTGCTTAAGTATCCTATCGCGTAATTTTATATGCTGCCGCATGCTATCGTATGCTGCCGCATGCTATCGTATGCTGCCGCATGCTATCTGCAATTACGACGCCGCAAATGAAATGTTAATTTTAATTTTTCCTCGTCTATATTGATGAAATATAGGTAATTATTGAAATTATTGGAAGTAAACCAATTTGTGCACTTTGATAGAAGAACACGTTGTGATAATGGCATTAAAGACGCGTTCGGCCGCCCATTCGCACTCATTCTCCTTTTCTCTGCGTAAGCAGCCTTTCTCATTCGTAAGCATCCCGCCTCTCATTCTTAAGCAGCCGTTATCAATCGCAAGCGTCCTGTCGCATGCGTAAGCAGCTATTCTCATCCGAAAGCATCCAATCTCACGCTTTAAGCAGCCGTTCTTATGCTTCAACTTGATTAAGCATTCTTCAGCATGAGAAGTGGATAGTTACACTTATAAGCATTTAATGCTGAAGCTGAATCGATGCTGAAGGGTGAATTGATGCTGACGGATATCCATACAATAGCGCGTTTTTGTATGGCAAAATGCGATTCGATGCTGATAGATGTAACTTCACCCAAACGTAAACCGGGTATGCTTTCGATTTTTACATCTCACATCTAGAGCAACATCACGGCAGCTTGAGAAACTTCGTTGAAATATTTCGGGGTGAATATCAACTTATGCAGACTCACTGTTTTTCCACAACGATGTTTCTAAATTACTGATACCAAAAGTCCATCCGTCTAGTGCCACATTTATTACGATAATTCTACAATTTCGAGTTAAATGACCGATGTTTTCCCTCTATTGATTCACGTATAATTCGTTTTTTATAACGTTTAATTATAAGTGCTCCAAACGGGATACGCGCAAAAATAGCCTACTCACGGACCTCTCATAATAATCAAAATCTGAAACTGGAGGGCGCTGAATAGCCAGCCCAGCTCAAAGGGCACTCGCTAAGGGTGCAAGTCGGAGTTCAAGGGATGTACTTACCAGTGGGAACATTCCTTAAGAGGATAGGAGTCGTACCACTTCTCCATACAAACGTGGTCCCCTGTTTTCTCCGTGAATAATGACATTAGAGCAAAAATTTTTTTTTACATTATACATATTTGTATCTGTTGTGGCTATGCCCCTACGATTTGCTTTTATCCATATTCTAAATAAAAAAAATAAAAAAATAAAATTACAAAATCGATAAAAGCAAATCGTAGGGGCACAGCCACAAGAGATACAAATTTTATGAAAAAAAAATTTTTGCTCTAATGTCATTATTCACGGAGAAAACAGGGGACTACGTTTGTATGGAGTAGTGGCGCGACTCTTATCCTCTTAATATTTAAAATTTATGGGGTTCCTACAGATCTTACGTCCGGCTACGGAAACAGCAAAATGAAACTTACTTGTTTATACTTATTTACACCAGCATTTTGCCACGATAGAGCGTGCAAAAATGTCTAAAACGTCCTGCCTTAGCATAAGAGTTGTGTCAGATATTGGTGCCGGTGACTGTACGTGAAACGAACGAAAACGTGTTAAATATGTGAAAAATGTCTTTAAGACAAACCTTTCTATAAATCTTAACACCTAACTAGTTTATCGCGGTTCTAATTTACAGCCCTGGAAGCATAGGCGGAACGTACACAAACTTATTTAAAGTTCGCTAATGCGACATATAGATTTGTATTAATTAGTTCGGAAGCCCGACCCCTCGGACGAAGATTTAATTAACTTTCTCAATTATGAGACTAGCCGAGTGTTACTGTGCGCTGAAGACAAACTTCGGAAAACTAACAGGTACCTACTATTGAATGAAAGGATTTCTCTTTCAGTAAGACGTCCGCCGTAAAGACAATGGTGTCTGTGTTCTTACCTAACTCGTTTTCTTGATATCTGAATAATTATAACAAGGTACCTACATATATTATAAACTAGCTTTCCGCCCGCGGCTTCGCCCGCGTAGAACTCGGTTATATTGCGGTGTAAAGCACAACTATTTATAAGAAAACTTCTCATTTCAAACGACACACAGCGCAATCGATCTATCATCTATCGATCGGTTATCGATCTATCATCGATCGATATCGATCTATCAAGCAAACTTTATTTTTGTTTACCCTCGGGAACATCAATTTTTTCCGGGATAAAAAGTAGTCTATGTCACTCTCCGTGCCTTAAACTATCTCTCACTAAAAAATCACGTCAATCCATCGCTCCGTTTAGCCGTGAAAGACGGACAAACAAACAAACAAACTGTATAAGTATGTAAGTTTAACTTGTGCGCCGCTAGATGGCGCTGTACCATAACGTGTTAATTCTGAATGGCGCTATCGTTTGTCTGCCTCAGATACTATAAATAGGTCGAACTTTATGTTACTTTTTAAGACTTGGAATAAATAGCTCAAACAACAAGTTTGGTGATTCTTCCTTTTCCCTTCTCGTGACCGAGGTACTCTCTTGTACACAAACAAACAAACAAACACATTTTCACATTTATATATTGGTACGGATTATGAAGTTAACGACTTTAGCCTGGTGAAATATAATGTCAATATATTTTATTTATGTATACTGCGTAGTAAACGCAATATCTATAGAACATAAAATTACTAAAATTCGAGTAAAATTATGTAATAGGTAGGTAGGTATGATAATTCATTAATAGACTAATACACATACACAACAACATAAACACGCCTGTGTGTTCTCATGGGGGAGACCACGGGCAGACTATCCACGTTTCGTTAGTGACCCCGTGTGCTGGTGCCGGGTTAGAAGAGCACCTCGCCCTTTCTTCCCGTGGGTGTCGTAAGAGTCGACTCTGGGAAAGGGTTAGTGTATTGTGGGCGATGGGCTAGCAACCTGTCACTGCAATATCATGTTTAACCATCTAATTACCCTGAAATTGCTAAATGTGGCACTGGATTTTTGAATTCATGTGCTCTGCCTACCCCTCTTGGTAATACAGGCGTGAGAATATGTATGTATGTATGGTGACAGGTTGCTAGCCTGTCGTCTAAACTAAACCATACCTTATTCGCCTCTCACGAACTAATCGGAACTAAACGGAAATGGAGATGTGTAACTCCGAACTCTACACCCAAGGCACAAACACATGAAAAGCTATACGCAATTACGTATAGGTATCATTGAATGCTAATTTAATTCAAACTCGGTTGGGTTTCAACCCGACTAATAAGTGTCATTATCACAAGTCGCTACTGTGAATAGTGAATCAGTGATATGCGAGACCTGTCACGAGTGATACCGCGTTAACTTGCTCAGGGCAGCGTTAATTATCGTCTCGTGTAATTATCCCGGGCACGCAAGAAACATTAAACGTCCCGCGTGATTTAGGTAGTAGAGATAATGAACAAGCGCGGAGTGTGTAAAGCGGTGTTTAATTAATAATGTAAAATTTGACTCGGTAATTGTTCTGTCAAGGATACGCCGAATTTTGTTACGCGGTTAAAGTTAAATTAAAATTTGCAGTGTGCGAAGATTTACTTTTTTACATGATTTTATTATAAACATGGATTAAAAAATCGTGCATCGCTTAACCACGGAAAAAAGGTGCGCGAACTTACCCCTACTTTTTCATAATAATTTAAGGTTTCTCAGTCTGCAGCCCTAACTCTCAGCTCGAACCGCCAGGCTACCACGCCTTAAAATCCGGAAATGTAATTCAAGAAGCCCCGGGTTCATGTAGGTATGTTGCGAGTGGCTACATACAAAAATACAAAAATCGGTTACACTCCACATGGCAAGTACTCGTAGATAATATTTAATGTAACAAATACAATATTTAACACAGCGGCAACGTGATACATGCTGGAGATCAGTTAACATTGTTAGCGCGGACATTATCTTGTCAGCTCGGAGTCCCTTTGATGCGGCGAGGCTATTATTCTCCCCAACTCCTTGACAAGGTCCAGTTAAATTAAAGATCTACTTATTTATTAACCTTTATCTATTCTAATGTAAGGATAATATACAAGTATGTGTGCCTTCGAAATGTTTCGCAAATGTTTTCGAAAGGGCAAGGTTCGTAGTCCCGGTCCACAATTTTTATATCTAAGTAGGGGAAGGTGAGGTATAATGATCCCTGAGGGTCAAATGATCCCCCGCCGTAAATCAAAGACAACTAGTGTCATCTATCCAAATTAGCATCAAACATGTTCCCCGCACCCCTGATAGTTGCCTCTCCAAGTGGTATGGCGCTGCGAGCGCTTGCCGTAATTTCATTAAAAAATAATTAAAAAGTGTAGCTCTGATCTAAGATAAGCCTATTTTTAACTTTCAGTACTTTTTACATGTTTGTGTTTAGTGAAATGTTGTTTTGTTTGCGGGTATGAATAGCAGTTAGCTAATATTTAAGCAACATTTGATGACCGCACGCGGTATTTGAAGGACATGTTTTAATCGATATCTTCGAATCTAGTGCTTGGGGTGAAATGATCCCATTCTATGTGTTTAAAATGATCCCCGGAATCATTATATAGTATCTGTGTTTTTTTTTTATTTAGAAAAAGAGTTTATTTTGTTTACCTATTGCTTGACTAGATAATATATGTTGTCAATTATAAAAACATTTTAAAACTTTGTTGCAATGTTTAGTTTTGTTGTTCGAGTAATAATTACAAAACAAATATCTGATAGAACTAGAAGACTGAAAAAGTTGTGTGTAACTTGCTTACATAATTAATTTTTTATGAATAAAACATATGATTAAAGTAAACTGAATAAAAGACACTTATTAACTTAAGGAATAAAATTATCTCTGGGATTATTTTACCCCTACCCGAGGGATCATTTTACACATAGGTGTGTCTAAAATGATCCTTTTGTAAACATTTACAAAAACCGCAAGTACAAAAAAACTAAATACATATGACAAAAAATAAGTAAGTATGCAGTTACAAAGTTATATAAGTTTACTAACTCCATCAATAGAAATGTTGCGATTTTACCTTAAATTTTAGTCAAAACTATGGTTTTTCCCTTAAGGGGATCATTATACCTCACCTTCCCCTAACTTTACCTAAATTGATGCTCCTCTCTACTGCTCAAAGGTTGGCTGGCAGAGATCCCTTTTGGAATAAGTCCTTTTGGGAACCTATCTGTAGGTACTCTTTTGTGTACAGTAAAGAGTTATTACTTACTTACTTTAAATACACAATCGAACCAATTGATATCTGACCCACCGTAGAACGTTGTCATAATTAACATCATAAAGTTTTCCTTCATTAGCAATACATTATCACTATGAATTTTACTATAGATAGATTCTATGGTGGTTTAGGAATGAATTGGCTCAACGGTGCACGTACCCACCAACGAGTAAACAACCGACAAAAAGATTATTCTTAAACGCGAGATGCATTAAAGAGGCTGTGTTTTCTCAAGATTAGCATTTTTATCACGGCTCATATTGTATTAATAATATAAAAAACATCTTGGCAAGTCTTTGCGGTTATAATTACTTTTGCATAATTTTGCAGGTTGGAATTCCTCCTGCGGTGCCTCAGTCAGCTGTCACAGATGAAAGCCTTCTGGCGATGCTGTCCTTTTAATAAGGAAATAAGGTGAGCCCAGATTTTTCATTTGCTTTTTAATAATGCACGGGTTTTGTAATAAGCTCTTCCATGGAATGTACCTACCTACCCATATCAACGAGCAACGAATAATGTTCCAGAAGATATTCCTTTGGCAAGAAAAAGATACTTTTTAACTTTGTATTATCATTTTCTTGGAAAATGAAAGTGTTTGTTAAATAAGTACTCTGAGTAAGCTTGACTTAAAAATATACGCGTGTCACCGTTCACGCCAAAATGTGCCCTCTTATTTCGTTTACCAGTATATTTACGGGCATAATAGAGGTGACAAATGGACGGGAAAAAAGAAATTCATCTTGATGTCACAAGGTATACCTATCTATACATTTATACATACTTCAGTAGAAGAAGTAGGTAGGTAGTTACGTAATTACAATTGTACGAATGGCGAAATTTGAGGTAGAAACGTACATAAGTGTAACTACAGTAGATAAAACCTACGTGCAGTCAAATATTACTGAATCGATTCATGCAAGGCGTGAGATGGGTCCAGTTTGTTAAAAAAAGAAATGTGGAGTATTTTATGAATACGAAAGCTGACGACATTTAATACAATACGTCGTATATTGAGACAAAAGATGATTGGATATTTGTTTAAATTACGACGTTGCAGTTAAACTGATACTTAAATATTGAGATTTTCGTGAAGTAATATACCTAAATGTACCCTTAAGGGATATGTTCATCTTTGTACTTATGTTTTGTTTGTTATTTTGTCATGCTTGTTTTGTACATACAAATATTATTATTATGCTGTTGAAAATGCAAAATAAAATCAGATTTTTTTGCTTTATTCTACTCCGACACATTTTCTGACGTTGCACGTTAAAAAGGTTTTATTAATTTAGATGCTTAAATAAAACCTTTCCCTTTCTTTTCTGGATGTCATAAGATAAGTTTTGTGTATGATTTCGACGACGAGCTAGCAATCTGTTACTATCATACCCCCGTCCCCATTCATCAAATTTTAAATCTAAAATTGAGCCAAAAGTGGATTCTAAACTTGAAATAAACATGCTTTAGTTATGTAAGTACTGTTTGTGTGTAGTCGTTTATTTATTTTTTTCACAATTGTAAATCGTGCGCAAAGTTTTAGTTTTCGCATTACTTAATTAGGTGTACTAGACACATCAGATCGTAATAACTCATTGCTATACTTAGGTCAAAAATATACTACGTCCTACATTCTACGTCTCTATATCAGCAAAACGACATTTTCTCAAACATGAAATATTGATATTATGGTCCTTATAATAAGCCGGGATATATGACCGGCGCGGTTTGATTAGCGGCTAGCAACGAACGTCTGTAGAAAATAACCTGCTGTTTTTATGATATTGAAAATGAAGCTGGTATGGACATGTGTGTTTACAAGACGTTAATCCAAACGTTTCGTTCAGAATATTGTTTGTAACAACTTGTCTTTTTTTTAATTAAATCCGAGTTGCAAAAATACGGAACGAATATACAGTAAGACATACATATCACAGATTACAGGATAAAAGCTTCATGAAAAAGGGCAATTTAATCCCGGGGAGGGTCTCTGCCAATTATTTACAGTTTTCTAGGAATAAACTTAGATTTATTAGGCTTTTTCTGAGAACTGTCCTTAATTTTTTTATTTCATTGCACGTTTGAGAAAAACATTATAAATCCCACGGCGTCAAATCACTTATAGCTCTACCCGGCCGTCTCTACTCGCGCGGCAAACTAACTGTGTTCACCCCGCAACCCCTTACTTCATGGCCTCTCTAGAAATGTACTATTACTCATAGTTAACGTTAGAGTAGGTTACTTTCCTTTATCGTTTTCTGATGATTGAATTGATACATACAGTTGATATCGTCAGTATTAAGTCTCCAAGAGATTAGGTCTGCAATACAATCTAGCTCGGCGTTGTTTACCAACGTTGATACTCCCCTGCCGCGGTTTCATCAGTGTAAATTATACTCTGAGAGATAGAGATGAAAATGTAACAATACCGCTCATAAAACAGCCTATCTTTATTATGAGGTCCGTATTGTACCTGCCTGGATCACTAAAAGTCGACCTGTGTTTTGGTTTGGGTTAGTTACTAAATCTGTTTAACTCCTGTTGTTGTTATTCTGTAAGTATAAACCAATCCGTACAACATAATTCATTATTTTGGTACTACATTTTATATTCTTTTTAAAACTAAATTGAAAGATGATGTAGGTATAATAATGCCATATTATGGTGAGTATACAAGTATGTATACCTATCTAGATTATGCTCACGAGTTTGTTGATCATCTAGGCACATAGTGAGATTCATATTTCGTAACATCCACAACGAGATTACGTCGGCATGGTGCCTTTGACACAACGTGGCGGTTTATTGCTGGACCCACAAATATGAATATTCCATCAACCCAATAACACAGAATTCCTTCAATGTAGATACTTTTTAGTTGAGTTTATTGGGATTGTTTGTCTACAATAGAGAAACATTTTGTATTTCTAGATTTAACAACGTTTTTGATCAAGTTTTCTTCGATTTGGAAGGCCTGTATTTTTATGTATAAATTTTAGATATACTTACAAAGTGATTCAGTAAACGTGAAATCAATCAACAAAATGTGTTTTGCCACTTTCTACTAACGTACTAAGTAGTTGTCATTTGTTTATTATTATTCGAAATTTTACGTCGTCCGTAGAAACTTTACCAGATGATTAGACAAATTTCCGTAACAAGCATGAAAGAATAAAGTACAAAAATAGTTTTATTGTTTTTACTATCTATGCCAAAACACTTTTAATATTTTGCATCATGATTTATATAGGTATCATTCTGTATACATACATGTAATGTAATGTCACTAATGTCCGTTTTCAATACAAAATAATTTGCCACTAATATAAATTACAATCTTCATTTAAAATTCAAAATTTTCTCATAAAAATTTGAACAATTCTATTTAGTTCACAGAGAAAGTTTGTGAACGAATTTTTTGTGATATAGATGAATTCAATTGTTTTATCGAAATATGAAAAGAAGGAGACTCGCGCTCTTATACTTTTTCTTTCAGACATAGGGCTTTTGCGGTCGGAAGCTAGTAATATGTTTGTCATTTAATGCAATTTAAAACTTGTATTATAGGTATCTAAATCGCATGTAATTTATCTAATAAACTTATTGCTTTCTCTACTAATTACTTTGATTAGTTTTAATAACATTAGTCTAGTTAAATAGAGATAGGTTAACGGGTACTTACTTGCCACCGCGTGGGATGTTACATCGTAGGTATGTACATCGTCGTGGGATGTACAAGTAACATAGTTTTAGTAAAAATTCCTTGTATTTTCTACGAGTAGATGGATTATCCATAATCCTACGGCTAATGCACATGTCGTAATTAGTAAGTGGCGTGGATTTAGGTGACACCTCAATTTAAACAATGGTTGGTCAATAAAAAAAATCACTCAACCACTGAGTACAGATGAAGATCAAATAATTAAGGGATATCTAAATGAAGATATTTTTGACACACGCTAACTCAATTGAATACACTATTGAAACCATTTCACGCTTAGGTACCTAGTTGTGTTCGTTTCGTCTGCCCGCCATACGTATTTACCTATAGCTTTGTTTTTGTAATATTAAGGTACATTATATAATTTTGTACACCATTATGGCTTACCACCACATCGATCGTTAGTGAGGCGTTTACACAGATAATTGTTCTCGAATTGTTTGCTTGGCAACCGAAACTGAATATCATGCGGTGCTCCATAAGCACAGAGCGCCGTTAAATCGGGTTTATCGTCCATTTTACGGTTAGTTGTTCTGAATGTAAGGGAAATATTCCATTTCGAATATGATCTGTGCTTATCCATATCAGCACATTTCTTGTGCTTATGTGCTTTTGAAAGCGTATTGCCAAGTCAAGATAGGTATAATAATAATAATAATAAGGGTCTGATACAGAAGGTGGTACTCCTTGACACGGCACGCATCGTCAGGAGGTTCCTCAGTCTGCAGCCCTAACCGCCGGTAGCTTGGGTCCTGCTCCGTTACCGACGGCTCCCTAGGTTAGGTTTTTATAATATTTGTATATTTTGTAATTTATTTTATTTTATTACTTTTATATAAGCATTGTAAAAATCTAACCTAAGATGAAAATAAATATATGTGAATAATAATAATAATAAAAATTTATTTCAGACCAAAGATCCATAGTTTGTTAGTAAAGATTGTACATATTACTTAAAACTAGTGTTAGTATTAATAGTATCAAACATAATGATTTTAATAAAACAAATAGAAAATAGAAATACAGAGACAAATACACATTATTTTAAAGCATGGAGCCCGATCCACCGATTATAATAATGGTATGATGACGATTAAAATACAGCTAAGTAGAAACATACATACGTAGGTACATTACGCCTGTATTCCCTTATGGGGTAAGCAGAGCACTTTGACTATAACATAACGTAAACGTAGGAGTTTCATAGCCACATTTAGTATATTGTAAGGTTTAAACATAGTTAAAAGAAGTTCAGTCTTAGTTACATGTTCCTAGCCTGTCGCGTAACTCAAACCTCAACTTATTTCCTTAGTCGCTTCTTATCTTACGACTTCCAAGAATAATTGGAGAGGTGTTCATCTAGACCCGACACCACACGGGTATTTATCTATGCAATAGTTTTACCTATTTGATCACTCACGCTGTAGTTATTCGTATTCGTACAAAAATGCACGTATTGGATTTTTCTACTTTATGATAGTTTTATTTCTCTCAGATTCTCTATTTCGTTGTCAACGACCGATTAATCAACCACAGTTATTCGTTTCTAATACTTAGTGTTTAAGTTTTTAATTGTAGGCTTTATATTGTACTTTATTAATAACTGTGCATTTTATGCTACTTTAATTTTAACCAGTTTCCAAGTTTATGAAATACTACGTAAAATAATTATTTTAGTTTACTTGCACACTCTACCTTAACGTCGTTTTAGGTTTCCTATTCAAAAATGTCGTGTTCTTATCACAGTTTGATGATTGTCTGCATTTAGGAGTGAAATCGTGGGGTCGCTGCGTAAAGGCACGTCCGAGTGGTACGAGGCCCTGTGTGCGCAAGACACGGAGTCCGAGCGCGGAGAGGACCTCGTCAATCTGATCACGCTCGTGCAAATCGACCTACAACAGGGTCTCACTTACTATCACCCGGTCTTTGAAACGTAAGTATCCACAAAAACATTTTATGCTTTATGTTCATGGCATTTTTAAACATATGTACATTATTGTTATGTATAAAAATCACGTTTTATCGAAGATCATGACCATTAGGAGGCTGACAAAAAACAATTTACTGATTAAGTAATAGTTAGAGTTGTGCGACTGCTCTACGAAATCAAAGGCAGTAAAAGTAACAAAAGTGTGGTTAATGAAATATGTACTGGGAAATCGAAGGCAAATAAAAAAAACACACTGTTGAAATCTTTTTTAAATTGATAAACTGATTATTGTCTTAATCAAATAATTGTCTTTTTTAATCAACATGAACAGTCATAAAGTCATGCATTTCATAGGCATCGCATTTCATTAGTAGATTTAATAATTCGAAATAAATGAATAATTTACCAACAAATGCGTGATTCTTGGTTACTTTGATGACCGGCATACTGAGCCATGTCGTATACCTACATACTACTTAATATTGTTCTGGAAATGTAATATATCGGGTTGTATGTACCTATTTTATTTCTTTACTATATCATTATTTGGCTGTCAGTAGGTATACGGTTAATCTGTGTGTAACCAATAATTTTTATGGTCATAAAATAATGAAGCTCTAAATTGTTCGAGATGAAATTGGAAAAATTAGAAAATTCACTGTAATTATCACCTAAACAGCTAGCATGCCTTCATTGATTTACCTGTCATCGAATGTGGTTTCCAAGATCTATATTTGATTAAAAGTAGGTACCTACAAATATGAGAAGGTAGACAATCATTATTTTTCGCATTCCTCCATTACATTTATCTAATTTTTGCAGAACCAACAATGTCCCCTACTTCAATGTAGTTTTCACTCAGATCGACAAAATGGTAAGTGTTTATTCATCGGCACCGTCGCATACAACACGACACATACTGAACCATAACTAACACGATACCTTATTTATTTTCCTTGACCTATTTAGAATTGGACACGCGCTGGTATATACACATTGAGTACCTATGTCATAATGATACGAAATGCATTTTATTAAAATAATTGATGTGTCTTTCCAATAGAATTCACAAATGTTCTTTCTCATATGCATAATTGAACACCATGGCCAATAATGCGATGTTGAAAGAAAAAGCCCCCTAGAAGTTATGTGCTGTTTTGTTTACTTTGCTGTAATTGGTTAAGTACAGAAATTACAGTCCATTGTGGAACAGATCACGTCAGGGTCTTATTTCGCCAAATTTAGGTACAAATAAAAGCGAGATAACTTTCATTCATTTAATAAAACAAGAGTCGCTTGTCGTATGTAGTTGATATATTTGTAAATTTATCGCCAAGTAAAAAAAACGCATTTGTATTGTAATTTTACACGCATATTTCCATGAAGTTCTCTAAAAAAATCAGTAACGGCAATTGTCAAGCTTGTAAAAATGGTCCCCGAAAATATAAGTGACTTACGTGATTTTTTAAATAACTTTTTAGGCACTTACAGAATGTAATTAAAAATTCCACACGGAACGGCCCACATTCCTGATTCTGGTAACAAAAATAAATCGCTCTTATTTACCAGAGATTCGTCAATGAACTCTTTATTTCCCAAGATGCAATTTATATCAATTTAATTATGCAAAAATACAATGCAATTTATATGCAACTGAAGTCAGTTATTTTGCTTTTGTTAGCTGTCTGAAGACGTGAGGCAGTGTGTTGAGCTGTGGGTGAACGAGGGCTGGTGCGGCGTGGCCGAGGAGGAAATGTACGACGAGCAAGGAAACGGAGGTAGGCACTGAGCGTCTAGTGTGTTCCTTTCGATGGTGCAGTCGTTAACGAATTCGTATGCGAGTTATCGCAAAATTGTATGGAAACCGAGACAGCGCCGCCAGCGGAACGTTTGCACAACTGCGACGGTCGACAAATCTCCATACATTCCGCGACAACTCGCAAACGAATTCGTTAACGACTGCACCATCGAATTGAACACACTAGACGCTCTGAGCTTGTTCGAGAAATTAGCTGACGCATTACGAGGAAACTTTCTATGAGGCTACAGTTTTGTTTTGTTGTTTTGTTTATACTATTAATGATGATAACTTGCCGTGATACTTTTAATGCTCACAAAAAATAGAAAGACGCAATGTTGCTTAGAACAAAAAGTGTTGTACCTTTTTAAAATATACTTGAAAAATAAAATCCTATCAAAAACCAATACTTTACTTATGCATAAGTATTAGACTACTGGCCCATGTAGTAAAAAATATGGGTCATCTGAACCACCAGGTGACCTATCTAGAACGATTATAAGGGCATTAAATAATAAGATTCAGCACTGTGCCGTCACTTGTAAGCTGTCCAACTGAGTGCAGTTGAGAATTCAAAAGTACAACCCTTGATTATTTCCTCTTGTTGCATGATTTTTGTACGGGGTTGCGGAATAATGGATTAGAACTGGTATTGAAATAGTATGAAACTGGTGCCGAATAAAATGGTGAGCCACAAAGTCGGATTTTCTTTTTATTTTCCGACTACTCCCAGGGTAAATTTGGTCGTTTGATTTTTTACGGCAACAGTTTCATACTATTTCAATACCAGTTCTAATCCATTATTCCGCAACCCCGTACAAAAGTCATGCGACAAGAGGAAATAATCGAGGGTTGTACTTATGAATTCTCAACTGCACTCAATAGGACAGCTTAGAAGTGACGGCACAGTGCTGAATCTTATTATTTTATGCCCTTATATCGTTCTAGATAGGTCACCTGGTGGTTCAGATGACCCATATTTTTTACTACATGGGCCAGCGGTCTATATGTATGTTACGGTAAAATAATATGGTACGTTTGAAAGATTCTCGATTGTAAATTTTTTGATAAGTTATACCTATACAAAGGAAAATTGTATCAACAGTGGTGGTAGTGTCAGCGAAGACGCTGCCATTCGAAGTGCTGGCAGCCGTCCGCGAGCTGTGCGCCGCGGGCGCGCCCGCGCCGCCCGCGCACCCCGCGCACCCCGCGCACCCGCACGATGCCCCTGCGCAGCTACTGGACGCATACCTGTAAGTCTATTTTTTATTTATTTTTTTCACTTCTCTGGCTATAAAAGTTTGTCTTTAAGTTGCGCGTACTCGACCTAAAGTCGGTGTTTGTTCTTGAGCGTGAAATAAAATCTTCGTCGGAGACTAAGGGCCGATTTTTCAATCACCAGATAAATTTATCTGCCAGTTAAAAATATTGCTATCCTTTTTTCGCGTCATATCAAAGAAAAGTGACAGCCAACATTTATCGGACAGATAAGTTTTATCTGGTGATTGAAAAATCGGCCCTAAGGCTATAAGTACAACACGTGCAGCTTTAACTTTGTAGAATAAACTCTATCTTTATTGTACTGCGTTTCGCGAGCATCCTACGACTGTTTGTAAGCCAAACTTTACAATTAAACTTCGTGAAATTAAAAATAGTTTACCTAATTTCTTATTAAGTATTTGAATTAGTTTTTTTTTTTCTTTAATTAATACATTTTATGTTTAAAATTTAATAAATTCTCATAAATGTTCCATTTTTTTTTACTGAACAGCACGTCGTATACCTACATCGATCCAAGTCAGGTTATTCACATACCTGTGCAAAAAAGTTAACTGGCGGTAACCTTTATCTGTTTCATTTCCTCGCAATCGAAGTAAAAAGTAATAGTTTACAACTCGTCAATAAAACTCATTTTACGCTCGACTCTTGGATAGATAACGCCTAAATAAATGTAACGTTCTATGTATTTGTTGTACAATCTGTCCAAATAACATTTTGTACAAACTGATATAGTTAAGTTCATCCAGCTAAACCTATGAATGGATCCACTTTGAGCCTTACTGGAGATGAGAAAGCTGTCCAATTAAAATGGGCTTTCAAAGATCTGCGGCGGCAAGCGCGAAAAGATATTTCGAACTCGATTTTGAGAGCTCATATAAATTGTAAAGGATGGTAGTAGCCACGTGCAGCATGTCTTAACTGACTCGAAAAATGCAATAGATTCTCAATTCAGCCATCATTTTTGTTTGAGGGTGTTACCACAGAATTTATTTGGTGCATAGATTGCTGTGGATCTTTACCAAATAAATAACAACACTTACTTAACACAAACAAAAGTATTACGACGAGTATTTCAATTATACCATTTATATTTGTTTTCCCAATGATCCGACCAAGCTATGTGTAATATGAAACTCAAGTCAAGTGGTAATTATTTGCGGAATGATTATTTGAGATCATTCTAGGTGTGGTGATGTCATCGGCACCAAAAGTTCGACCCTTATTATGATACTGATAAAGTGATAAATAACAGAATACGTAAATACGTAATAAATCCAATTGCAACAATTCCACAGTGTACTCGAATATTCAGCCAAAAAGTCCCTTGCCAGTTTCATGTAACAGTGACCCGCGTACACGTAATATAATATATTTCACCCGGTCAAATTAGTTTTATTCCTTACAATGTGTTTTGCTAACACTCGTGACAAAAACGGGGCTTTACTACATAAGCCGTTTGTGCTCGTGTAAGCTTCACATTAGCTTTACGGTACATGGAGAGCTTGTCCTTGTGATCCTATTGTAAACTAAAGGTACTTTACGGGGGTATAAATTAAACCTTGTTTACATACCTACCTACGGTTTTAGGAACAACCAGTTGTTTGCACGCTGCTTACCTACTCTTATTCAACGATCCTGAGGGATCCTTCCGCATGCTGTAAAAAATATAAAGCGGGAAGTCCCGGCATGTTGCATATCGGCAAATGAAAGTGTCCATTGTGATAAATTTATGACATTAGAATGAAACACAAACTCATTATATGGACTTATCGATTTAGTTATGGTTATGGAATTAACTGACGTCTGCCTTGGGCGGTCCATTATTCGAGTCGTGTCGGCGGAGACGTGGGCCGTCCATAAAACGTTACGTATAATAATAATAGACGTTAATTTTGTCGCCCGAATCGTCATCAACACGTCGTCCAGCTAGTGTCGTAAACAGCACTGACGAAATGTTTTGCTTTTGTTTTTCTCTTAACCATTAACATCCAAGGAAAATGAAGGTAACATTATTACTTTTCAATAAATTTTCCCCACTTAAATCAGTGGAATTACTTTCATTGTTGAGCAAAACAGGTGAAGGTTTTCCTCATCTCGTGTTTATTTTCTCGTTTCGTTAATAAACGGCGCTTACTTTAAAATCATCCTGCTTTCGAAAATATGCTGGAAATACCCATTTATATCTTCGTGTTAGATGTTTAAATTTAACCTTCAAACGTTTTGGTATACTTCTTATTTTAGATATTTCCGACGTGTTAGGTAAATGATCAGCGAAACAAATTTGATGGGCAGGTCAAATCGTTCGCCACATATTCAGCTGAAATACCCACAGATCTTAGCCACACAGATTGTCTTAAAAATGTTTTCCTATTCTCTTATTTAATTTTATATAAATTGTGTTTAGGATGACAATGAGACATAAATTGATGCCTGCCATCACTACATATTATAAAACAAAGTCGCGGTCGCCGTCTGTCCGTCTGTATGTGTGCTTCAATCTTTAAAACTACGCAACGGATTTCAATGCGGTTTTTTTCAATAGGTAAAGTGATTCCAGAGGAAGGTTTATAGCTACACTAATATTAAATAATATATAAGGATCTATACTAAAACTCCAATAATGTAACTCATCTCACGCTTTTTTGCGAGCTTTTATTGCGCTGAAGTCGCTAAGGCGACAGTTTCTAATATATTTGTTAATAAATTAGTCCTTATTCCCTAAGATATGGAGCTGTCAAAATCTTTATTGTTCAATGACAAGAGACACTGCTAAATTTTCCGTTTCACGTATCATTTTTAATCTTAAATGAAAATCTAGATACATAATAATAAAGCAATTGAGGGTCGAAAGTTTGAGAGGGTGAAAAACATGGAAGATATTTACGAAGAAACTATTTAAACTAATACTAAACTATTTAAGGGGCTTTAAAATCGATAACTAAAAAGGTTTTAGTGATTTTTAGAATTTTTGTCTGCTTGATGCGCATTGTGCGTGGATATGGCGTGGATGTTTTGGTCGCCAAGCGACGAATATCAACAGCTCTGTCAACCAATTGCCAAAGAAGTAATAATTGTATTGTGTCGAAATAATGATAAAGCAAAAGAATTCAAAGATTGCTGTCTTATCGTTTGATACGAATGCACAATGGTCCGCAAAAAGGTAATAGAACCAGTTGACTGAATGCTACGAGGCCTGCGAGATATACGGCGATCGGCTCGCACCATGAGTGGCATCAAACTTCTCTTTTCCGGTGATTTCCAACAGACCTAGCCAGTTTTGATCAAAGGACTAGATCCAACAAAGTAAATACTTGCTTAAAACGATCGACGTTGAGAACGAACGTGCAGAATTTGCTACAAACGGAATAGTTCACACGCTCAAAAATTCTCCGAATTGCTACTTAAGTTGGAGATGGACACTAAACCAATGAGTTGATTCGACTGCGGGAGCATTTTTGTAAAACTGTGCCGTCCTGAGACCTGCGGGAAATACTCCACGAGTATTTATGGACGTTTGAACGAGCTTTATTGACCCAACAAACAACCAGGCAACTGATGTTCATCATCATCATCATCATCAGCCTGTATACACCCCACTACAGGGCACAGGCCTCCTCTCAGTATTACTGATGTTCATGAGCGCATATTACTGGAAATTGAAGAGGAACAGGCGGTATACCTATCTGATCAATACTGCCGTAGATCCTCAAACTAAAACCACGTGCCCAGTAGAATTTTTGAACTCTGTGGGCGCCTCGGGGCTACCTGAACTCACTCTTTTTCTCAAAGTTGGAGCTTGGATTGTGTTTCTGAGGAATCTATTGCCACCAAAATTATGTAACGGAACTCGCCTGAAGGTAGTGCGTTTGCTGCGGAACCTTATTGAGGCCAGCGTAGTGAAGTTGATATTTTTTTTGTAAAATTGTCTAAAAAATAAATAAAATTAGCTTTTAAGTTTTTGTTTTCAATTTTATCAATATGTACAGTCAAGGAATGATTAATGTGCCACTTTGTACCTTCTTACAAAAATGTCTCTGTGACGTACAATACTTTCTACTAATCAAAGCAATATGAAACTCACTATGAAAAGATTCAAAGTGGCACAGGTGTCAATTTCCTTGACTGTACATATAATACGTCTGCTAAAATATATGCCTGTTTACAACGCTATAGTAGTTTTTTTGTGAAATGACTAAGGGCATTTTTACGTTATAAAAACTCCCAGTTAGCGAATCGTTACATACATAAATATTCTCATGCCTGTATTCCCATGAGGGGTAGGCAGAGCACATGAATTCAAAAATCCAGTGCCACGTTTAGCAATTTCAGGGTGACCAGATGGTTAAATGTGATATTGCGGTGACAGGTTGCTAGCCCATCGCCCACAATACACTAACCCTTTCCCAGAGTCGACTCTTACGACACACACGGGAACAAAGGGGGAGGTGCTATTCTAACCCGGCACCACACGGGCAATACAGGAGCGTATTAAAATAATTGCGAAATCTCTTCGGTGTTACCCTGAATTCAACGCGAGCGAAGCCGCGGGTAAAAGCTAGTACACTTATAAATGGCTATTCAGTTACATAAATTTAGGGTAAATTAAGTAAAATTTACCTACTACAAACGCATCCGCCTTAGACCACAGTCGTCTTTATTCTCCATTGGGCGTGAAATGTTGGTCAGGCTTGCATAACAAACAGAGCATGAGCCATAGTTGGCAGAGTTCGTTTTAAGACCGACGCACAGCACAGGGGAAGCCCTCAAATTTAAGAGACCTACCTAATCACTATGGACAAGACATTACGTTGTGCTTTTCACCACCAATGTGACGAAATTATAATAAAATGTTTTTCAAGCAATATGCAATTCTGTAAGTTTTTAGGTTCCATCTTTTTTTTAGTTTTTTGCGTTTTTCAGAAAAGTTTTTTTTGTTTACTTCAAACTCGATTGATTCTTGTAGGTGGCTTTACTAGATTTTTACAATCAGGTGATAGTGAAGAATATGCCTTAAGCGTGAACTGATGATGTCAATTTTTTAATCGAGTACTTCATTCTTTGAATGTCCTTATTTAACATTTGAAGGAAAATCCATGCCAGAAAAATACCTGTTTGTGTATTTGGTTTGGTTTGATTGAACCTTTGCAACCGTATATGTATGTATAATTTAGTTTGTAAACTACGATCAGTTGGATGGCATCAAGTTACTCTCAGCAACTGAACTAAACGCGGTAGCATGTCAAGCCTAGTTCAAGTAACAGAGCTGACTAGCAGCACCGTATGTAATACTTAAACCATTTGGATGAAATGTTACAAGTGTGTATGTTATTGTTGAAATGGTAATTCAACTATCCTACTAATCCCTCCTTTCTGGCCTGTATTTACGCCAAGTATTGCCACATCGCAGTAGTTTCGTCAAAAGATAGTTTATCTCAAGTATTGCCCCACTGCCAAGCTTCGTAAAAAGAAGATAATTTATGGCACCGATCCTCAGCAGCAGTGTTGTGTGCAGATGGTTCGAGCCGCTGATCGATCGCTGGCTGGCCGTGACCAAAACCATGGCGCTGCAGCGGGTGCGTGCGGCCGTCGAGCTGGGTAAGTAATTAGTCCCTAGATTAATTAACTGTCCACTTTCTACGGCAAGCGGATAACAGGTGACTTTAAAAATAATGAAACTAGTTAATCTTATTTTAGGGTATTTTTATAGCGAAGAGGTTTTGTAGTATAGGTAAGTGACAGGTTGCCTGTCTGTCGCCTAAAGCATACCTAAACCTATTTAGTTGCTATCTGTTTTCAACCCTAAAATTATGCTAGAAGTGGCTGCGAAGCATGAAAAAGTCATAATCATGTTTTTGTCT
Source organism: Adoxophyes honmai (assembly GCA_005406045.1). NCBI lineage: Eukaryota > Metazoa > Arthropoda > Insecta > Lepidoptera > Tortricidae > Adoxophyes > Adoxophyes honmai. The sequence continues at coordinate 25,741 of BHDV01019943.1, forward strand.
ATGTCAATTTTCGTGTGCTCTGCCTACCCGTTTTGGGAATACAGGCGTGATGTATGTTGCATAACTTAACTTTTAATCGCGATAAATTAAAACACTGAAAATAGTCACTTGGGTCTGCCCCGCTCTACTCTTCAGTAGCTCAAACCCTGAAATTTGTTAGAAAACTTGCTTAAAAGAACTTGCTAGTCTATCGCCCAGAATATACCTTAGCCTATTTTTTCTTAATTAAGTGATACTATGATAAGCGTACTATGTGATAAAGAAAATATTGCTATATTATTTAATCTCATATATTTGTTGGATCATTTCATGTTGACAAACTGTTGCATGTGTAAGTATACATACATCTTTGTTCTATATCATCAAATCGTTTTAGTTGACCTTCCCCGATATTTTATCTTAAAAAGCTTTTTTCTATCCATACAACTATTAAAATAATCTCTGTACAATTTGCTGGATGTTCTTTAGGTACACGCAACCACTTTTTAATTATTTTTAAAAGGCGGCAAGTTCTGAATTTAGAAGCTTAAATTAGCTTAGCCGAGCTTAATTAAGAGCTAAGAGTCAACGACCGATAACCCAATTAATGTCAGTTTGCGGTCTGTCGCTGTCCGTTACACAAATTCTCAGATCTCCAAATCATTCTGGCGTGTTTGCTAAAGTCTATTTGAATTACAATTTATATTACCTATCTAGGTAACAAAGTACAACCATCCTTGACTTGTCTTTCCTTATTTGATTTACATTATGATACTTTTTGTTCACTTTCTTGAACAAATCTTCAATATTGTCAAAGTTTCATTATTCTTGCATATTCCTAAGTTAAAATGGAAATGAGATTGAAGTTCTCAAAATAAAACAATTCGCTGCTAAGAATTAGCAGTATTCTTCTTTCCGTCTTCGTTAAGATCGAGAGTGTAATTTCAATCTCGTTTGTGAAACGTAATGCCTTGTTTTATAAATAAATCCAAATAGGCGAACTTTTTTAAACTTATTCAACTGAAATGATGCTAACATGGTATCATTAAAACTTTACAGAAGATGAGGAATACTTTACTGGGATTATTGTCGCGCTCACTTGAACTCAGTAAACATGGGTGATACCTCCCACGGCTCAAACTTTCTCCACTCTCGAGTGTGATACGTCTCCAGTTAGGTGCGAAATAAAACGTAACTAGCTAGCATTTTGGGACAATTTAGTAGGAGGACCATGTAAAGCGTGAGGTGTCGGGTATAGAATAACACGTCTGCTTTTCTTTAGAGGCGACTATGGGAATAGATTTTGGTGATAGATTTGGGAATAGATTGGTATTTTTTACTTTACTTTTACTTTAGTTATTTTAGACGACAGGCTAGCAATCTGTCACTATTGCGCCTCATAACTTACTAGTTACGCTTTCTTTAATCTTAGAACAATTAATAATACTATTATCATAGTATGGTCATATAATTAAAAAAATGTACCCACTTAGTAACCTAATCAAAGAATTATCGTGACTTGGCAAAAAAATAAAACTCTAAAGTCATATAATAATGATATATCCGTACCAATATATAAATGTGAAAGTGTGTTTGTTTGTTTGTTTGTTTGTTTGTCCGTCTTTCACGGCTAAACGGAGCGATGGATTGATAGAGATAGTTTAGTTTAGGGCATGGAGAGTGACATAGGCTACATTTTGTCTCTTCAAAACCCCCCCATTTCCCTAAAGTGAGGAGTGGAAATTTTCAATGTAGAAAGCTATAAAATTGGTATGTGTGCTATCTCTTCTGTGATATCCCGAATTTAACGCGAGCGGAGCCGCGGGCAAAAGCTAATGTAATATATTTTGATGTTAACTTAAAATTATATGTTGTAGGTACACCTTTTTAAAATGATAATCGATGCTTCATATCGCACATAAGTTTTCTGACTTAATATTACTCCAGGAAGATAACTCGCGTGTCACATAAATACGAGTTATATTGTACTTTATAAGGTTTACTGCTATGCCGAACATATTTCGAGTTAATAAAGCACGCCATTAAATCTGTAAGGTAAAATTATGACACCGAATAATTAACTTTACAATGTCAGTTTTTATTCTTATCTCGGTATCTCCTTGTTAAGAGATAAGGGATATACCTACTCAGAAATGAAATTTGCCTTTATGTCTCTTAAATATTACTTACATGAGCATTATTTCGATAAAACAAAGAAACTTTGACTTAAATGACGAAGGATCTTATTTTATTCGCTTAATAACAGCAGGTCAGGTGTGAAATAGCTTGCTCATGTCTCAGATTTTTAAAATATACATAGAGTAATCGAATAAAACACACCGACCGTATAATTCGTTTCCCGTGATCATAATCTCATGCACGAACCGGACCGTAAACTGGTAGCTATCGAAACATTTCCGAAACAGCTCTGGAAAGAATCGATACGGACTGCAAACGCATAGCTAACATCCTTAAACTATTTCAAAGAAATTGTAACGTAATGTACTGAGAACAAGAGTGATTTTCAAATCGATGGTCCGAGCGTTGAAGGAAAGGCAAAGGTTCACACCCCGTAGCTCGGGCCAGCATTTAGATAAGCATCGCAACCTAAACGGTGTAACAACACGAAAGCTTTTATTACTGGTAGCGGTCAACAATGAATTAATATCGCTGCGAGAATAATAAAAACAGTTTAGTTTTGTAATTCCACAAGTGTTCACATTTATTTTTGTTAATTGCCTTTAGTTTTATTCCTCATTCCTCGTTTTTACTCCGAATAATAACTTTATTGGGGATTAAAATTCGTAGGGCTGCTACTCAATATTGTTGATAAACATGAGCTGTAAAATATTTAGAAGTCGTGATATTCAATAAGCAGAGATGCAGTCTGTCACTGTACGTATTAGGTATTTTTACGAAAATGTTAATGGTCAGCGTTACACGTTTACCCACCCGATAACGTAGATATCATTAGTTCAATCCTAGACGTCAATTAATAGAAGTCGAGACTTCTTAAGAAACAAGTAATATGACATAATTCGTTACTTTCAAAACTAGAAAGAAGGCTACTAAAGCTATTATAAAAAAAACTAAAAGACAGTAAAACGTTCGACGGATAAGGAAACGGATACACTCACGTCTTTGCATCAAGATCTGCCTGCTGGCACATTGCTCTCAATCATCATCATCAGCCTATATACGTCCCACTGCAGGGCACAGGCCTCCTCTCAGTATGAGAGGGCTTGGGCTATAGTTCCCACGCGGGCCCAGTGCGGATCGGGAACTGCACACACAACGTTGATTTACTTCGTCGCTGTGTGTAGATTTCCTCACGATGTTTTCCTTCACCGAATAGCTCGTGATAAATATCAAATTCGATATCGCACATAAATTCCGAAAAATTCAGAGGTGCGAGCCCGGGGTTTGAACCCACACCCACTGCTTGAGAGGCCACAGGTCTAACCGCTGGGCTACCACGGTTTTCACGGTTTTCACGGGTTTCCACGGCTTCATTGCTCTCAATGATGGTCTTAAATTACTATCTTAAATTAGACTAAGTCAAAAAAGACAAAGACGGTCAGTGTATCCGTCCAATTTCACTTTGATATGAATATGATTGCTTATTAATCAAATTAAACTACAGCAATATTACCTATAGTGTAAATGTTAAATTTTGAGAAAATGAGAGTATGAAATGAAAAGTATTGAGATGAATGACATTAATTTATCAACCTCTATAGAACCTTTTCTGAGAGAAAAAGGCCTTGTGTTATTAATGTAATGTCACTACGATATTAACGTAAAATGGTTCCACGGTGGTTCATAAATTAAAGTCTTTGGCTGTACCTTGTGGCTACAAATTTTAATAATTGCCAGAAATATTGAAAACATTACGTCAAATTTACAGCAATAAAATATTTAGTTTGGAATATTGGTCATAAACATTGACATCAGAAACGCATTTTTTCAGTGTCTGGATACCAATTGCATTTTTTAATAATACCGTGTACGTTCATTACATGACACTTAGTATAATTTAGAATAACTCTTCCATGGTTGTTGTATTAGGAAAGTAAAGGAAATTGATTAAGGTGAATTTTAGTTTTCAGGCTGGCAACCCGTCACTACCAACTTCTTGCATCTAACTTAACTTACTTTAACCTTAAATAAACTTACTCTACTTACTTTAACCTTAAATAAACTTACTCTACTTACTTTAACCTTAAACGTGACATAGTCAAGGTTTTGTCTGTACATAATATAATGTTTTGTGTTCTCTGCCGAACCCATTTGGGAATACAGGCGTGATGTAACTAAGTGCTAAAGTAAATTATAAACATTCCATTTTAACTCCACACGGTATCAGGATAATTACAAAATTTAATTTCGGCTGTCGAGTAGACCAACAAAAGTTGAACTCATATTCTCATAATCATTTCAACGAAGTTTTAATTGTTCAGAAGAAATAGTAAACAGGCGTGATGAGGAGCTTTAATTGTAAACGTGTTATATATTAAGTACATTAACTTAGTTAGATGTGTGCGATTAACCGTTTCTAATAAACGAGCTGGTATCTATATGCGCCATTAATGTTAGTAGTAAGTAAGACATTATATACATACATACAATCATGCCTGTGTTCCTAAATGGGGTAGGCAGAGCACACAAAATGTGGCATAGACAAAACCATGATTATGTATGACTTTATCACACTTTGCAGCCACTTCTAGCATAGTTTTAGGTTTGCAAAGGTGGAAGAGGTAGAATAGAGACAGGTTGCTAGCATCTCGCCTAAAGCATACCTAAATCTATTTCCTTAGTCGCCTCTTACGACACCCACGGAAGAAATAGAGAGGTGTTATTCTAACTCGACACCTTACGGATTATATCATTCTGAGAATTAAAAAAAAAACAACGAGCGATGTTTTTATTGACCTGTTTCTTTGAAAGAGTCTGAACTGAACAAGCCTTGCAAGAGGCGATAAAAAACTTGGTACAAAACTTTCCGTTGTTTCACAAGATGCCTTAAAAATACAGCTTATAAAAGGAAGTCTTCTCGATTAACAACACAAAGCGAATGCCACACAATAAAGCCGAGATATTAGCATTTTTGTGTGGCGGCAGTTTAGCTTATTTCATTCCAAACAAGCCGAGGCGACGCGATATTACCTCGGATATGCTAACAATTCTCTTATAAAATGACAATACAGAAGAACCCGAACTTGGATATTACTCAACACTCCGTGTGTAATAGGTGTTTATTGAATTGGATTTAGAAAAAGGTGCTGAGAAAGGACACCATGCTGTATCTTTAATTGTTTGAGTAAACTAAGAACTTACTTATAAGGTAGTTTGCGTTAGAATACTGGTACCTATGTCGAAATATTAGCTTTTAGTTCGCGCTCTTTGTTCTTGCATCTGTGGCAGTTAGTTTCATAACCTGTGATACGTTCAAGTCAGTGCGTGTAGCGTTCAATGCGTAAATCAGATTGCAAGAGCCAAATGCAAGTTTTTGCCATTACAACCCAACTAAATTAGATCAGTGTAGGGTAAAAATTTTCCATGTTGTAAGAGTAAGTTTCCTTGTGGTATTTTAGTTTATATTTGAATAAACTTTAAATCTAGACTTTTGCTAACTTGAAATGTGAAACCTTTGAAAATTGGTTGAATGGGATTAGGCGAATGGTTCTCAATACACAATGAAATTCGGAAATCCTGGGTGAATATATTTATAACAGTTACATAAGAGAACAATAAATAATCTTGCGCTACGGAGCTACGGGCTACGGCGTAGCGGCGAGAGCACGTTCGTAGCCGCGTCGACCCGTGTGTTAGCTACGGCCGCCATTGTCGTTGCACGTGAACATAAAGATACTTCCCTTTTCTGTAATTACGAACATGTTAAAGCAAATGTTCCTTTTAAATTTTGGATACGGTTATATTTTTTAAATTTTTAATTGGATGGAGTTTTTATTGGATAGAGACAAGACAGGGAATTTCTTACTAAACGACTTTTCACTCACGCCTGAAGATCATTTTAAATTCATTTCTGTTACCTAATTAATGTAATTTCTTATACAAATTCATATTTTAACTCACTCATAGTGAAGTAAAACGGATCTACTCACGTTTTTATATCAAGATTAGCTTGACATGTTTTGGGCCAATGCGTGATTCGTCTCGAGCTACGCGCCACGGCAGCGGAAAGACGCAAACTTATTGAGCTAACGACTGTACACAAAACGTTGTAGATCCGTTTTATTTAACCGCAAAATTCATATTTTCAAATAGATACTTTGCTCTTCTAAAATTGATGAAAAAGGTAAGGTTATTATTTCACATAATATTTTCTTTGGCCCTAATGGCGTGATATTGTCGACAGACCGGCTGGTGGAAGGCGAGCACATTGTGAAGCACAGCACGTCTTCGGTGGACACGGCCGCGTGGTGAGCGACGACCTTTATCACTGCTCCTGTTTACTCTCCCCATATTATACCCGGGCACGTTTTATGGACAATCACCCGCTATTTATAAGTGTCCGACTTTACCATGGATTCTTTATTACAGTTTTAGGTCTTGATATTCTGCAGCCTACGTCATTTAGTAAAGTCAGTTCCCAACTCCACGCGCCTGATATAACCAGATCTAGTTACATTATAATTGCTACAATTGTCTACTACTACTGCTCTGTCTGCGTGCACTTTTCGCCATGTTGTGGAAAATACTGATTTTTATCCATAAAACTTTTGGCCTTCTGTCTTCCGAAGGCTCAATTTGTCTCCATACCACATTTTGCCAGTGACTCTCTAGCTGCAATGCAACTGACTTATATTCAGTAATATGTCAAAGATATGGGCGGAGACTAATACAAATATGATCCACAAATATTGTATCAACACAAATACAGTAAGTCATTTATTTTTAATTTTCCTTCTGAACAATAAATCCTAAAACATACCCTCGATAAAATGCAAATTTCGAATATTAAAATGGTCCCTTAAAATTATTTGTATTCGTAAATATTGAAGTACTTAGTACACGTTTTGATACATTATGTTCGAGATAAGCTAAAGTTAATCAGGATAATATGTCAGTTACATAGGGAAACCTAATCAGATATTATCAACCTTAGTTAGTTGTGGACCGACAAAAACGACCGCGATTGTTGAGCTGACAAAAAGCAAAACCTAGAAAGCCTGAATTAATCTGATAGGGGACCTTCGTCATGTAGGTTTGCAGCAATTACAATTACATAGTTTAAGTTAATTTTTGTATTAACAATTAAATTAAAATAAAATAACTATTTAAGAGGGGCTCCCGCACAAAAAAAATTGATTTTTGGAGATAATAGTTTATTTATAAAGTTCTTATAAGCACGTATTACATAGTTATTATACCAGTGATATATGATGAAGAGAATTCCACTAAATATCGGGTTCTAATTCATATTTGGATTTTAAATGCAGTTAAATCGGAAAAACGTAGATTAGGCACTAACTTAAAAAACTTATATCAATGGCAGCTAAGACTGATGTTACTACAGCCCTTCGTTGGTATAGTCAACTACGTAGAGAAGCTACCAGCTGATTATGATCACATAACAAGTAACAGTCAGGGAGTTATACATATACCTACCTCTTCTCTACAACTGGCTCGAACTTGCTTATGGCAAGCTGGCACCGATATACATACAAACTTACTCTACTCTTTTAGGTTTTATTTTGTTTTTGAAAATTAATTTTGCTGACAAAACCTTTTGGAAATGAAAGTTTTTGTTATAACAGAAATATTTACTGAACAATGACCGTGCTGTAACCCTGATTTTATTCTATTTTTTTAATTTAATTTTGTTTCCCTCTTATTTAAATTAATTGTGTCCCAAGCAATTAAGTGTGATTTATTGACTCATTGACACTCGTAATTATTTTCTAGTTCATTGACCATGGCATACAATTAGGCAATCAAATTATTAAATTGCGAAATTGTGAGTAAGCAAAGTCTTCGCAGTCGTCAGACGCGCACAATTTATGCTGCCTCATCAATATTCCTTAAGCGCTCTCCGAGATACTAAATATTGCGGCCGTTCTCTACAATGAATACACTTATTCAAAGCATATTTACATATAAGTGTATGTGTACCTTATATTATAACAGTGTTAGTTATGATTGTTACATAAGATCGTCTGTTACATCTGTTACATCAAATTATCAAATTATGTTCATTAGGGCTCATATTAACTATCCTTAAATACATGGTCGTATGGAATTCACACTCTGTAGAGTCGCTGAATACCTAAAGCATTTAAACACCTTAATACCTACCTCTACACGTTCTTGAAATAAAACTATACAAATTCACGATAGACAGACGAACGGATAGGCAACAAAGTAATCCTATGAATGTTGTATTTACCTTTAGGCACGGAAGTCTAAGGATGAAATGCTATGAATTTATTTGTATGAGTAAACATCGTTGCATCGAAGTATGTCACAGAGGCACTAATTGGCAATTATCTTGATATGACTGAAGCGGAAATGTCCAAGGTATCTTGCACGTAATGTGCGTGAAAATCTCGATATAACATTGTAACACATATATGTATTACATACGTACATTACAAGCTTTTGTCCTCAACTCCGTCTACGTAGCTAGTTGTTTTATCGCAATTTTAGCAGATCTATGTATTTTTCCGGTATGTAAAATAACCTATTTCATCAAAATTAGTCCCGCCTTTTGCGCGTATAGAGGTAACAAACATACACACATGCACAAACACTCACAATTATCTCATTTATAATAATAGTGCGATTATCAGGATTGTAGCAAGTTCAACAAAGTAGTCTCTTCCTACCCCTATGGGAAAGCGACGTGACAGTATGTATGTATGTGATTTCTATGTACGTATCTATGAGTTTACTGTAAACAGGTTCTACGGTGGGTCAGAAAGCAATTGGTTGTACAGGTAGTGTACAGTCAAGTAAGTTGATTACTGTGCCACTTTGAACCTTTTCATAGGGCGTTTCATATTGCTTTGAGTAGTAAAAAGTGTGGTATGTCACAGTGACATTTCTTGTGAAAAGGTACAAAGTGGCACAGTAATCAACTTACTTGACTGTACGTGCACATAATTATCTAACACAATCCGTATTATTCTTGTGTTACGAGTTACGATTTACGTTCCCTGACGTATTGTTATGGCGATTTATCAAAACAAACACAAACTGGCATGAGTTTATTACGATCACAAATTAATGATAACCGAAACGGAAAATGCTATCCATCTTCGTTTATCTTGGTAATGAATTTATCTTTCACGACATCTACCCAAATTAACTGAGTTCCCTCAAATGCGTAACCTTACGTTACTTGTTCCGGGGCCTGTTAATTGCGATTGATATACATTTTAGGGCAGTGTTATATTAGGTTTTCAGTCATGTTTTTTGCTCAGCGAAAAACTTAAGCGTCAGCACAGTGGTGCTATTTTCTAAGCTTTTCGTCCATACTCAATGTCTGGAAAGCAGATAATTTTTGTAGCACTGAAATACCTAGCAACTCCTCTACCCTTTTCTCAAGACCGCTTTTTGTGTGACAGCCTCTACCACATGCGACTCGTATGGCGCGCGATCGGCGCCGCCGAGGAGGGCACGGTCGGCGGCGGACTGCGCCTGCTCGAGGCGGCGTGCGCCACCGCCCTGCACTACGCGGACCTGGTGCACGGCGCGCTGGCCGACCAGGGGTACTACGACAACCACGGTAGGAGCGATCGGAGCCGCCAAGGACAGCACGGTCGGCGGCGGACTGCGCCTGCTCGAGGCGGCGTGCGCCACCGCCCTGCACTACGCGGACCTGGTGCACGGCGCGCTGGCCGACCAGGGGTACTACGACAACCATGGTACGATAGTACCATATCAAGCACATCAATGTACCTGCGCGGAATGCATTGAATACGTTTTTAGCCAATCATAATGCAGTGCTATAAAAAAATCTTTTACGGCCATTGGCTAACATACTGCGCGCGACACCGGCAACTCCGTCGCCCGCCATTTTGCCTGGCGAGATGAGCGAGAAAGAAATGCCGACATGCCGACGCGCAGCGCGTATGGCCGCGTATAGTTCCCGGAATGTAACTTTCATGATTTAAAGTATTAGGGAATGATGCCATTTTTTGCATGCCGGTGATTGGAAAGTGGTATTAACGAAACATAAGCCTGTCAGCGCTGACAGTCAGCGTGACACTAAAACCAGCCTCGAAGTTGACGTGCATCGCCTGTTGCGTTACGCAGAACTGGCGCACGGTGTGCTGGCTGACCAGGGTTACAACTACAACCACAGTAATCACATCAATTTCACATCAAACTACCGTGAGACTCACTCATCTTATAAAATACGGATAATTCACGTTATAAATTGAGTTTAGCTCGACATGTTTCGGACTAATTCGTAGCCCTTCATCTAGGAGCCGCGGCAGCTGCTGCTGCCAAACGCGAACTGCGCGCCTCAGCTCTCTTCGCGCGACTGCTCGTGCTTATATACGTGCTCGTGCTGTGTATTTTTGACAATATTATAATATAAATGACGATAATAACGAGGGTAGTCGTGAGCCAGTGTTAGTTTCGTCAAGCACGAGCAGTGGCGCGAAGAGAGCCGAGGCGCGCAGTTCGCGTTTGGCAGCTGCAGCTGCCGCGGCTCCTAGATGAAGGGCTACGAATTAGTCCGAAACATGTCGAGCTAAACTCGATTTATAACGTGAGTTATCCGTATTTTATAAGACACATCGATTTCATTTATAGTCAAATAGAACATACCTAACTCAAGTCTTAAACTCCAGTTTCATTCTTGAAATATGTACTTCATTTTTAAAATTAAAAGTTACGAAGTCCCTGCTATTTGCAATAATTCTACAGCATAGTTATTAAACCACTCTAGTCTACTTTACAGAACGGATGTACTTAAAAGGAAGAATTTAAATTAACCGCAGAATTACGGTCTGGACGAGTTGTTTTACATTTTAAAAAGTCCTAAGAAACTTAAAGCGGCTTACCCATTTGAATAAACCTCGAGATTATTCTCTAACGAAGCGAAGGATTACAAGCTAACAAATTTGTATGCAGGTCAAAACAAGACAACGGAGGAGATATGCACGATCGTCAACAACTTGGAGTACGTGCGCCGCTCGTTAGCGGAGTACGACGATGAACACATGTAAGTGCAACTTAAGGCTGCTCCACCTAAACGCAGTGCTTGTAATAACTACTAACGAACTAATTGATTGATGACATACTATGGAACCTATTGACAGTAGGTAAACTTAAATGACAGAAATAGTTAGGTACTACGTTTATTCTGAAAACGTTCTATGGTGGCTCACGTTAATATTCGGCTATACTAAAAACAGGCCATAATTATTAGATTTACAGGAATTACCTGTCGTACAGCATTTTAATTGATTTTGGGAATCACATGCCTAATGACTTTCCAAATATCACTCACCATTTTTATATCCGACCATAATGCACACGCTGGCCACGAAACGTGAAATAGTCATGGTTTTGTCTATGTAGCGTTTCGTGTGCTCTGCCTACCCTATTTGAGAATACAGGCGTTATGAATGTACCTATGTGTTAACTGGCAGTTCGCTTGCATTTTTTTTAACTTTGATGTTTTATTCTCATGTGCCGCGTTAGATTACGGGAAAAACCAGTTTAGTCTTCTTAACAGGGCGGGAGCTGCCGGCGATGCATTTATACAGTCTGAGAAGTTCGGTAGTAAAATTCGATTATTAACTCAGGACGACCGATCCCGCAAATCTCGCTGAGATGCTCGTTATGTGACTTGATACCGGGCCATTAAATACATACCGCTCTACTTGATTAACTGTGGTAGCATTTAAAATTAAACGGATGGAACTCGATGAAAGGTTATTATTAATTGACGGTTATTATGTACGATTTAAAATAATATTAAGATCATTAGCGATAAAGTAAGAGAGACTAATATTTGTCTTACGCAAGAGAATTAATAATAATTAAATGAGGAATTTACTTACTGTTCGTTTTGTTAAGTACTTAATTAAATTTATTTTTCAAAAAGCGTTCGAATAAAGACTACAGACAAATGAATAGCTCGAAGCAAAGTGCCAACTAGGAATTTAAACGAGAAGAGGAAATTAGCAGACTGTAAATAAGTTTGTAACTAGGCGCACACTCGTAGGATATGTGGCACCCGCATACGACGTGAAACAGTCGGAAATACTCATTTCTTTAACCGACCGAAAGTAATAAATTTACTGTTGAACAAGGTTTAAGTATCGTACACTACAAATTTGCTCATTAATCTAAAAGTAAAATCGTTAAAAGTACATACATATTCAGCAGGCATTTGGCACAAATAAATAAGTCAAATGTACCAATGCTCGACACTGACCCAATACACGGCACTTGCAACTTTATGTCACAGTAAGACAGGTGACAGATGGGTGTCGTCTACTGGGCGTTGAGGCGTCGAGCATTGGTACATTTACCTTACATCGATTTATTATCGTAACCGATGTTATAATCTGTGCTATGGCCAAACTGTACAAACCAATCTTACTAAACGTCGAAATTTGATAATAAAGAACGCATCATTTTTGTCTGAATGCATAAAAGCAGAATGCACTATGCTATTCAAAAAGTTAAACTCGTGATCTTTCGCGATGTTTCCATGATAAGTCATGCTCTATTCCAGAATATCTTGTCTTTTGGTCGTTCAACCATTATTAAATTTATGTGCTTAAATCTAAATAATGTGCTGTTCTTAACATTTTCATAATTATTTCATATTTTCCTGATCAGTAGGTAGGTATCTACTTAGTTAATGAGGTTTAAAAGATTGCAAAACGTATTGACGTGGTCCCGTGGTGACGTGTGCTTGGACCGAACTAAAAGCAAATAAGAGCTCACGCGAAAAGTGTGTATGTATGTATGCAACTCTTTATTGAACAAAAAAAATGACGAAATTACAACCACAGAACAATACAAATACAAAGGCGAACATATCCCTCTCTCCTGGAATCTCTTCCTGATGCTACTACTTCCTGTTTTCTTGCTGTTGAACGTGTGTTTTTGTTTATTTTTTGCATCGATCCGAGATCTATACCTACTCTGGCGGTTCCTTTGCTAGTTTAGTTTAGTTCTTATCGGTTTAGGTAGTTATAACAATGTAAACAATCTTGACGTGTCTTTTTATTTAAACGTACACTTTATAAATCGAAATCTTTACATTTTACAATTTAGGTATGAAAAAATCATTTACTTTCATAATTGAATTGTATAGTGTAACGATTTTCATTTTTAGACTATGTATTTCAATAAAAAGACATGTCAAGATTGTTTAATATTGTTTTAACTACCTAAACCGATAAGGTATAAACTATTTGAACATCCGATAAAACCTCATTAACCTGTCAAACCTGACATGAAGTTTGTTTATTTTTAGTTAAGTACCTAAACCGCCAAAGTATAGGTATTAGTATTGTTGATCGAAGTACCAAAACTTTCGTCCGGTTTAATATTTTCATGATTTCCATTCATAATTATTTATACCACTTTCGCGGCTTAATCAGGTTGAAATCATGTTTAGGACACTTCGACGTTTTGGCCAATTCACAACAGACTAACACATCACAAAATTGCTCAACGTAACAAAATCCTTGTTGCCTCGTATACTGGGTGATTGAACACTCGAATGCATTTGTTTAGTACTCGCTTGAAACTTATAGCAGCGAGGTTCCAACGTGAACAGTGAATTACGAGGTGTCAAATATTTAGAAGCAATCTTCGAAATAAATTGAAACTCTATCTTAAAAGTTTTTCAATAAACATTATTGATTTCTAAGTATTTCATGGGATTTCGAACGCATAAAATCCACAATAAATTAGGGAAATACTAATCTTAAAGAAAAAGCACATTATAAAACTAACAATCAACTATAAAAAAAAATTACATAAGTGTCTACATAAAAGATTTGACGACAAACTTATCTAGCAATGCATATTTAGTAGGGATGGTTAATATTTTAAAACATAATATTATGTATGTACCCCGTGTGGTGCCGGGTTAGAATACCTCCCCCTTTCTTCCCGTGGGTGTCGTAAGAGTCGACTTTGGGAAAGGGTTAGTGTATTGTGGGCGATGGGCTAGCAACCTGTCACCGCAATATCACGTTTTACCATCTGGTTACCCTGAATTTGCTAGACGTGGCGCTGGATTTCCGAATCCATGTGCTCTGCCTACCCCTCATGGGAATACAGGCGTGAGAATATGTATGTATGTATTATGTATGAAATTATCCTCGTATCGATTGATAATAAAAGCGAGTATGTATATTACATATAGGTACTAGGTATATTGCGTAGTGAATTAATGTCAAGTAACATTTTCTTTATTTGTTATTTAAAAACAAAAATCGTAAATATACTCAAACAATTAATATAATCGTACACATTATGCATTGTACATCATACACTCTATCGCTGAAGTTAAGAGGGTAACATGAATGCAGAGACAAAAAAAAGTATAAGTATAGTTCATGAGGCTTCCATTAAAAGCAAGCGTTACTAAGTACTTATAGATAAATACAACCCAATTAAAGCGGCATTTTATTACAAAGGCAAAGGAGCGGAACTTGTACTTTCTTAAAACTTTCGACACTTGATCTACTTTCACCGGTATCCGATAAAATTCAGCTTTTAACGGTTAAATATTTTCTAGTATTCATTGTCATTGAATGTAATGCGACTAAAATTGACTTTTGACAGCTCCCGTTTGTTTACATTTTTTTAAGTATGTACCTACCTAAAAGTCTCTACTATAGTCGTGTTTCTAATAACAGTAATAACCTTTATTAGGTACGGCGGTGTGACCGATAACCCTGACTGATTCTGCTCACTCATCTACATTTAACTTCATGCACAATCGACAACAATCAGACCGATAATTACTAAATGTAGTTAAAAGGCTTCGGAAAGTATTCGAAATCAACACTTTTATGGAAGCTAGCCAGCGTAATGGAACATTTTGCTCCATTATTTGTAGATCTAGAAGTTTTACCAGACAAAAGCGAACATAATTACTTTAATACAAAAACGTAACGTAATTTTATTTTAGACAAACAGTTTAAGTATTTTAGAAGCCGGCTCGAGGCTATTTCAGTAGATATAAACTACGCGTTTTTTATTTAGTTTTGCGAGCTGGGTTATGGATTATGGAAAATCATGACTACATTACGAGCATATATTTTAAGTACTTTTATCCATTTTCGATGGGGCTTTCCAGAGTAATTATGTTATACGTTTTGTCGTAAAACAGTAAATTTCATACATACATAACCTTATTTACATACATAGCCTTATTCCCTGCGGGGTAGGCAGAGACAAGAGAGCGCCATTCGCTTCTATTCTGAGATAGTAAATTTCAAGTAACTAATTATATTTTGGGCACGTGGAGAGAATGGATGAATCAAGGATATGTAAGCAGATCTACAAGGGAAGTGTGTTAGGGCAAGGCGGTCGAGGGCGCCCTCGAAAAACGTATATCGACCAGATCGGCGATGTACCTACTAAACAAAGCCCAAATAAGGAGTACCCGAAACCGTCGAGCGTGTATGACAAGAGTGATGAATGTGAGTGAAGCGAGAGAAGTATGTCAGAATAGATGCGAATGGCGCTCTGTTGTCTCTGCCTACCCCGCAGGGAATAAGGCGTGACGGTTATGTATGTATGTATGTATGTAATTATATGTAACTAGCTGTTGCCCGCAACTCCGACTGGTTAGAGTTATTTTATCGCAATCCAACGGGATGATTTACGTTTCCGGGATAAAAAGTAGCATAATTATGTGCTAAGGTGTAAGCTTCCTATACCTACCAAAATTCATCAAAATTAGTCCCGCCGTCTGGGCTTGAGAAGGTAACAAACATACGCACACACCTCCACAATAATTCCAATTTATGTGTATATTTATTACGGACTCGTTAAAATACTATAGCGCAAATAGGTCACTTTATTGTGTTTTGTTTTAAACGATCGATTTTACTTTTTTTAACGGTTTTTGCTCTCCCTTATACAATTTTTGATATTATGAAATTGTAATATGTGACTTTAAATCTAAAAAATATGCTAGAAGTGGCCACCAAACGTGTAATAGTCATACATTTGTCTATGTAGCGTTTCGTGTGCTCCGCCTGCCCCATTTGGGAATACAATGGCAATGTATGTATGTAATATGTGATTTGAAATGTCGAATAATTGACCTGTTTAATATTTGATCAGTGCCAATGACGAGAGCGCGCGGCAGCTGGTGCGCGGCGCGCTGGGCACGCTCGACGCGCGCGCGTGCCGCGCCGCCGCGCCGCTGGCTGCGCGCGCGCGGCCCCCGCTCCGCAAAGCTGTCTTCCATCTCGCCTGGTCGCCGGACACATTGCCCACGCCACAGGTAGGTATACTTCTCAAAAGGACTTCCTAGACCCTGAACTTACTACAAAAAAAATGTGTTTTGTTGTTTCGTAGATGCTTTAGATTAATTTTATGTTTAAAGTTAGATAAAAGAAGTCAATCACTATTGACTTCTTTTATCTAACTAAAGGCTAGCAACCAGTCACTACTGGTTGCTAGCCTGTGGCCATAAAGCATATCTTAACATAATTATTTCCTTAGTTGTCTTTTACGGCATCCATAGAAGAAGCTATGAGATGAAATCCTAGACTGGACACCACGCCACGCGTCATGGGTCATGGGTTTTTATTTTTTATACTTAAATTATTTTTGAAAAATGTGCAGCACGTCATGTTCACCGATCCTGAATGTTCTTCCATAGCTATTAAAATTTATAAAAAAAATTAGTTTTAATTTTAACCGATTAAGACGTTTGATAGGAGATTAGATATTCATAGAGTATTGTAAGATTATGAATAAAATTTCTTTATATCTTTGTAGGCCATAACGCCACTCCTAGAGTTCCTCGACCAGCATCTCTCGTCTCTGAACACGTGGCTGCTGCCTCGTGTCTTCATCCGCGCCCTGGCCGGCTGCTGGAACGCTGTGCTCAAGGAAGTCTCCACTCAGGCCGACGCTGGAGGCGCCGAGAGGCCTAGAGTTTATCATTCAAGGTTGAGGGAGGCGCTTGACCTATTAGCTGAATTCTTCCACGCTGAAGGAAAAGGTAGGCAAGTCCCATGCGTTGATTTTCTATACATTTATTTGATAAGGTATCTAATATATTTGTATTATTAATCAGGTTTGCCGATGACAGAAGTACATAATGCTGAATGGGGACGAGTTGAACAACGGATGCAATACCATCAAGCTCCTACCGAAGAGCTGGTTGAACTTTGGCTCGCTGACAGACTCACAGAACAGATTCGGACGCCATTACCATCACCCTACGGATCTATATTAGTCAGGTCAGTCTTATCAAAGGCATTTCTAATATATAAAAATATGTAACTCGGCTAACTATATTACTTAGCAGAATATTTCTTGTTAACAGGGTATATTTCAACCATGACTCCTTATCTGTGGAAGTACTCTCAGCTCGCGATGTGATACCCTTGGACCCAAACGGCTTGAGTGACCCGTTTGTAGTGCTGGAACTGTCGCCCAAGCGCCTGTTTCCCAAAACGCATGAACAAACCACTAATGTTCAAAAGGTAGGTCAAACTACAGTTGCCATAGAAAAGTTTTACTCGCACTAATATTGCGAGACGAGAGTCCGTTATTTATCCTGCGAACGTGTTTTCAGTTCGAAAACTCAGAATGGCTTTAGGAATTCGAATAGCAATCAAAAGTTTTGCTTCCGATTTGATTTCAAATTTATTCATGTTCAAAGTTCAGCAGTATAGGTCGATACCTAGAAAGTAGGCAATATTAAGTACTTGCCTATTGATTGAGTGCCATACCATCATTCAAAATAAATAGTTGATAATTTGACAAACGGTAAAGTTGTATGCAAGTTTTACGAGCACATACGGATATCACTGGATTTAAACGGAAATACAACTGCAATACTTACCTATGATAACTTTTAGCATCACAAAAACTAAAACAAAGAGGCTAGATGACCGTCTCAATCGATTATGACGCTAAAAGTACTTAGTTGTGTGTTTAAAAACAAATCGAAAGAAAAAACTGAAATTGTTATGCCGCAATTAATACAATTCTATTAGCTGATGGTATAAGGAAAAAGGATATTGATCCTGCAATTTAGTCTTATTTTTTTTTTTACTTTAGCCCTCTGAATAGCCTTGAAGTTCTGATGATGATATCTGAGGATCATTTTCCATCTGCGTAATGTTACTGAAACATCGAAGGAAAATGTAGGTACTCAATCCAACATTTGCTCCGATAAGACAGGTGTCAATCCAATTTTATTACCTTGCTATACCATGACACTCGTAATGTTTGCCAAAAAAGGAATATGAAAAAGAATAAGTTTACATTGTGTGCTTGTGATGAAATTATATATGAAAACAGAGCATAGAAATGTTGCTATAATTAAAACTACATTAAAAAAAATAGATATAGCCTGCCCAGAAATAGGTATAACAATCTACTTTAAGGTTTTTTTTTATTTACCTACCGCATTAATCGTTTTTCGTTGTAACACTCGTACTTCAAAATAGGTACTGTTAACGAGTTTTCCTTTGCACTTTACGGCGTTTATGATATTTAAAAGACAAATAAAGAAATCTGGATAGCAAAACAGTAAGTAATAATTACAGCGATTTTTTTTAAATTTGTGGTTACCAGTCAGTTTCAGTAAATAATTTAATCGCGCGGTTACGGTGAAACAAACGCTGCACAAAGCAAATAGCACTCCGTGACGTGAGCGAAATTAGTTTCCACTCAAACGCATAAGCTTGATGCTGACAGAAGC
Organism: Adoxophyes honmai; assembly: GCA_005406045.1. Lineage (NCBI taxonomy): Eukaryota > Metazoa > Arthropoda > Insecta > Lepidoptera > Tortricidae > Adoxophyes > Adoxophyes honmai. The sequence continues at coordinate 44,633 of BHDV01019943.1, forward strand.
ATAATTCTTGCTCACGGGATAGGTATTTTTAGCATTATCTGAATTGATTGAGTAGGTAAGGTACCTTTCATTAAATTAAATACTTAGATTTATGAACTGATTACCTAAGGAATCCCTGCAATTTTTGACCAATATCATCAGGAGTTAGGGAAATTCATGAGTTTTGAAAATTCAGTAGGTAATCATCGGCTCTTCGCTTCAAGAGAGTTGTGTTTTTGTGAAATAATTCAAATGACAGTAACTATGCTTGAAGCGCCTACTACTTCGCAGTTTGATTTTTAGTCAATTTACGCTTAGAGGGGTGATGACCATAATAATTTTCAACTCGATCAAATCGTTTTTCTTTAACAAATATTTTTACTATGCGATCGTTTATTACTAATAAGTTATTAGGTATGAATTCTGTGTAAAAATATGAATCTCTGATGTGCCAATTTACGTAGTATTCGTATTTTATTGTAATTTTAGCTAAAACAAAAATAGTCCAAAATTAAATAATAAGTGGAACTTCCTATTTAAGACTTGTTCGAAGATTCTTATAGAGATTTTTCACCAAATTAGGCAGCTAATAAATACACGTTTCCACCCAGAAAACACTGAACCCTATATGGGACGAGTGTTTCGAGTTCGCGGTGTCGCTAGAGTCGTGCCGGTCGCCGAAGGCGGCGCTGGCGCTGTCGGTGTGGGACCGCGACGTGCTGACGGCGGACGACTTCGCGGGCGAGGCGTTCGTGGCGCTCGCGCGCGTGCCCGGCGTCAACAGCCACGCGCCGCCCGACCCGCTGCGGCCCATCGAGCTGCCGCTCATGCAGCTACACGACCGAAGTAAGTTCTTCTTCAAAAAAGAACCTTTAGGATCTTTTTTCACTACATTGTCTCTCTATTTGTGAGCTAGACCCATTTTCTCAGGTATAAGTAAAAATGCAGAATTTTAATTGGTACCATTAGGCTGCCTGTCCACTGAAGAGGAGCGTGGCAGCGGAGCGGTGAGCGAGATAAAAATCCACCAAAAGCATTGCATAATATCTCCGCTCCCTTTCAGTGGATACAATATTTTGTAATTAACTTTTTTTTGAAAAAATGACTTACTGCCAAGTTTCTTGCGGCGCATTCTTCTTGGCAATGATGGTCTTTCCGAAGCGCTGGTAAAATCAAAAATGACGTGTAAAAGTGCTCTTAGGAGCCTATTTGCATAAATAAAGTTTTGAATTTTGAATTTTGAATTTTGACAATTCTATTGGTGGATTTTTATCTCGCTCACCGCTCCGCTGCCTCCCTCCGCTCCCGTGGACAGGCAGCCTTAACTAAGATCGCGGTTTCATAATGCTGTGAAAAATCAAACCTTTAACTCTAAAGGTCTATATGCCATTTGCAACCAAAAGATATGGAGATTGTGTGGCATTCCCCATGTAACATTTGCAAAGGGAACCAAAACTCTTTGACCTACAATCATGACATTTGGCATGAAGCAAAGTAACAAACACTAACCTAACCTAACCTTAACAAAAACCCAAAAATCGTAATGTAATAAAATGTATCTACATCACAAAAAAATGCGATCACAAATTTATATTTGCAGTTAAAGTCCTATGCTATGAGCCTATGACGACGGATAACGACAAAATTGAGGTTGTCCCGTAGTATATTTTACGTGCGCGAGTCTGAATTTCAATTTGTCGGTTTTTCTTATACCATTCTCTAAAATCTTCATTGCAAGATAATTTAGTATCGGTCATAAGGGCCAGAAATGCAAATAAGTACATTATTTACATTGAGTAAATGTCAGTTGAACGTTCAACCCACACTGATCAAGATCCATAACGCAATCAGTTAGAGTTTTCTTCGAACAGAGCTCTGACTGTAAGTAGACAGCTATATGGCGTGGGCAACTTTTGCAAAATATATTCAGTGATGCGATATACCACAGAGATTCGAAAGAACCGCGAGATGTAAATATCCGACATTAAAATTTATAAACTTAGGAATATTTTACTGCGTGGCGTGCCTGAAATATTACTGGGATAGCGGGGAAGTCGGACGAAAACTTACACGGCCGAACTTCAACAAAGTAGCTGCTGCTAAAAGTATAATAACTAAGTATCTACTGACTGCTACAAAGTGACTTTCTATTCTATTAACAACGCCGCTTGAGAAGAATAAAATGATATTAATTGGATCTGGCAATACTATTCTTTTTGTATTTTTGTATGGAAAAGGAACATTTATAGGATCACTTATTTTTAGTTTTAGTTTTGATATTTAAGGGCAGAATGTGTAAAGAATAAAAAGAAAGAATAAAAATTGACTAAAATAATCTATACTAATATTATAAAGCTGAAGAGTTTGTTTGTTTGTTTGTTTGTTTGTTTGTTTGAACGCGCTAATCTTTGGAACTACTGGCTCGAATTGAAAAATTCTTTTTGTGTTGGATAGACCATTTATCGAGGAAGGCTTTAGGCTATAAAACATCACGCTGCGACCAATAGGAGCGAAGAAATAGTGAAACATGTGGAAAAAACGGGGAAAATTGGTCACTATTCCACGCGAACGGAGTCGCGCGCACAGCTATTACTGAATATGAATTAACTGGATTCAACTTTTCTATGTCACACTTCTGCAATTTATAGTTAAACTACGTACTTGGTACAGTCAGCGTCATAAAGTAGGTGCATGATTAATTATTAAATCATTATTTTTATGGCATTGACTGTAGGTACTGGAACATTCTTATATTTTAATTAATCATGCTGTTATTTTCAGATCACCCGATATTGCAAATTTTGGAATCGCGCACCACGGACAAGCTTGCTTTAGACTTTGTAAAAAAACAAAAGCTAAGATTTGCGGAGCAGTAAGTAAATAATTCAAAGCGCAAAATGATTATAACTTTATTATTTACTGAAATGGATGTTAATTTTATTGAAACTTCTATTGACGCACAACGTCCATTATAATGTCGACAATATAATAAGAATATTTTACAAATTTTTCAAAACTTATGGAAGCAAAATTTATTTATTATACAAATATTTATAGAGTAGTAAGGGAAACAAGTGGCGGGTTGTATTTATCGAGGTCGAATTATGATATAAAAACCTACCTTACTTGATCTACCTACAACAACTCCCATGTGAGGGTCATCGTAAATGGCTATTTTTATGCCCACGTTCTTATGTAAAACTGGGGCTCAGAAATGTTAATTGATATTAAAGGTCGTTTTCGCAGTAATGTAATATTCTTTGCAAGAATTAGGAAACGATACAACTTATGTACCTATCTTAATAGACTCGCTACGGCCGGTTCCAATATTAATAGGCTTAGCTTACCAGAATATCACAATGACTTAACAGCCATCCATTATCTGCAATTTTCCTATCTCTAGTAAGCTAAACCGTCAATGTATTGAGTATTACTTAGGGCCGTTAGACAGCTAGTTCGAACGAACGAACGTTCACGAACGTCGTTATTACCTAATGTGACAGCGAGTCATAAGAGGAGATCATAATTGTAAGAAGTATTTCCGGTGCTGCTATTTTTGACCTGTTTATGGTGACTACAGTCCAATGCCAAAATGTATGTCTAAGTACCATCTTGTTATCCCGTTCCTACTTATATGCGAAGATATAAAGCGCATCAGTATTAATGTATAAAATACTACAAAGACTGTGTAATTCTTCTATTCACGAGAGAGTATTATTGTGTATGTGTACCTACTTGTACTTAATTAGTATTGCACCCTCGGAGCTTATGTCCCTAGTCGTAGTCTCTATTAGAAATTCCTGACCAAGTATTTTAAGATTCGTGGTTTGACATTTCATTTCATTTCTTATCTCCACAAAATACGCCTCTAACTATGCAATTTGCACGTCATTCTGACCAATGTTACTCGAACTATTCACAATGTTGCACTAAACATCGTCGTGGTTTTCTTACAAGTTTGTCCGAAGTATACAAACTAAATCTACTCTTTACTAAACGTCTATCATATCACCAATGAACAATACGATATAGTTACGTCAACTAACTATTGATGAATGTACAACCTAAATGCCACCTATGAATTTCCTTATGAACAAGATGTACCCACTTTTATACGCAAACGAAAGAGCTTTTTACTGCACAATGCACTTCTGTCCGTCAAAATTATGAATAAAATAATTATTTACATTGTCTTGACGACTGATTTTCATCGTAAGTGTAATAGTTGTATGAAGATATTCAAAGTTTTATAACTAAATATATGTGAAAATTGTTTATTGTGTATTGTATGTATACAAGTATACCTATTGTTATAATAGAGGAAACGTATTGATGTGTATAAACATAGAGATAACATCATATCGCATTAGTTAAGTACTTTAATGATACTATTCAGGCGAAAATTAGTTTAACATCACAATCACGAATATTTTAATTGATATCGTACTAACAGATTTTAACTCAGTGTGTAGAAGATGTGTTACCTACTTATATACATGTGCGTAGCTTTCCGGCTTGTGGCTCTATGAAAATTATTATTTGTACTGGTTTGTTTTTTATTTTTCTGTGCAGAACCGTGATTTTTCCAATAGATGAAATAATTCTGCATAATTATATTGTGATTAATTAGTATTTGTCATGATTTAGTGCTCTTGAAAAAAAGATGTTTCTCAATTTGTCATATCCAAGCGAACCGAAATCATATCACTGAGCTTTTATTAAGTACTCATTTATATCATTGTAAGAGACAGAACCTCTATAACTAAATCAAAATTTTACAAGTTTTAAATAAAATCAAGACCATTCCATGAGTCAATTATTTATAAAATAGGCTCCTCGAAGAAAGATTCCTTTATATTGAGCAAACATATTTTGGATCGTATTTCCCGTCAGCGATGGGCTAAGCTTATAAGAACATAATGTAATATTTTTTTGTGTAGCTCCTTGCCAAATGTTCAAAGGTTATGGTTGTTAGTGAAAGAAAAAAGTTATAATAGGCTCATTTGACGGACGTCATAAATGGTCTGGTCAGGGAAAAGTTGTGCCCACGACGACGCGCGTTGAGCCTTATTATGGACACACGCTGTCCATTGTGTAGCCAAAGGAAAAGTATCAGGGAGCGTTGAGAAGAAAGATGACTTTGTCTGCTAAACAATATTGATGGTTTAACTGTACTGTAATAAAAAAAGAAGGAACTCTCTTTTCCCTAGGTTACATTATAAAATTAAGGTTGATTTTATCGATTTCGTTTAGTTTATTTTTTAAATACTTTGTATAAGGTTGTCACAGATTTAACCTTCTACAAAGTATTGAAATAATATATAGTAGGCTTGGGTAAAAAATATCGATATATCAAAATATCGATATATTTTCAATAAAAAATCGATAATTATCGTCGATATTTTAAATTTTGATATATCGATAATCGATATTTTTTTCCAGATATCAAATTCGATATTTTTTTTATGAGCTCCTGTTCGACTTCAGTTCTCGATTAGGGCCGCGTTTAAAAACCAAGTCAATTATTACCAGACAGTAGTTTCTTTCAGTCACACATTAATGTTTTGCATAAAGCTATTCTTCACGTTACCCTTTACCGTGGAAATTTAACTTGTTTGCGAACGCGCCCTAAAAAGAATGTGCAAATATTTCGATATATATCGATATATCGATAAATATCGATATATCAAAATATCGATATTTTTACACGATATATATCGATACTTTAAAATAATATCGATATATCAAATATCGATATATTTTTCTCATTTGCACATCCCGAATATATAGACCTATATAATTATTGTTAATGCTGCCAAAATATTATTGCCTACATGTTTATTGTAATGTTTTTAAATTTTATCTAGATGAATGACAATGTTTATAATTTTGTAACGAAACCAGAATAATAAAATTATCATGGTTCTACGTAAAATTAATATAGATATCTATCTAGTTAAGAATTTTAAAACTATTCAGTTGACTTGTCCTAGGAAATGTGTATTGACTAAAGAAAAGGCTCCAAATAAGTATGACATGGTACCGGTAGTCACTGAGTTCAAAGTGGCCACAGAATTGAAGATATTTCTTGTATGCACAACTTTTTCCTCCCTTTTCCAGAAACACCGCAAATAATATATGTAAATGTTTGAATTGAGCCCGAATTAAATATCATGTTTCGAGAGATATTGTTTATCTACCTGTTTTTGGTATACAGGGTGGCCCATCTAAAACGGTCAGTATGGGGAAGTCCGAAACTATACGAGGTATGAAGATCTCTGCTTAGGAACCATGACATCGATTTTAATAAAAAGAAAAACTGCATTCATACATTTAAAAAAAAATGTGTACTCAGTCCGGGAATCGAACCCGGTTGTTTTGAAATTTTTTTTTTTCTATTTCTATTTAGATATTGACTGTGTAGGTCTTAAGCAGTAAATATGTGCAAGAAACATGATTTCTGAAATGAATAAAATGCATTGTTTTTACATGCTTTAATTTATTTTAGTAGGTGTTCAGAGTGATCACAGTTACAAACGTAGTAGGTATTGAGAAAGGCGGTGGTCACTTCGAACACCTACTAAACTAAATCAAAGCACGTAGAAACAATGCATTTTATTAATTTTAGAAATCATGTTATACACACATATTTACTGCTTAAGACCCACACAATCGACATCTAAATAGAAACAGTTTTTTTTTTCAGAACAACCGGGTTCGATTCCCGGACTGAGTACACATTTTTTTTTAAATGTATGAATGCAGTTTTTCTTTTTATTAAAATCGATGTCATGGTTCCTAAGAAGAAATCTTCGTATCTCGTATAGTTTCGGACTTCCCCATACTGACCGTTTTAGATGGGCCACCCTGTATATACTTACCTATTTACCGCGATGTACCTACTGTAAACTGTTATTAACACTTGTGTTCCTGGCTTTAAATAAACTCTATGGATGAACATTGTTTGGCTTATTTTCCTATGACTTAAGACCTATTTTCCTGTTTTTTATAAGTTTTTGTCTGTATTTTAAAGGTGCACCACCAGCTTTAATTTGCTATTTTACATCATTGTGTGTTTAAGGTTGTACACACAAAGGTTGTCTGTAAGAGTTCGCTTGATAGCAATAGGCAGCCTATTGCCTTTTTATTTCTGTAATCTAAATTGTTTTTATTCATATATACATACATACAAATAGATACATACACTCACGCCTATGTTCCCAAAAGGGGTAGGCAGAGCACACACAACGTGCCATAGACAAAACCATGATTATGACTATTTCACGCTTCGCAACCACTTCTAGCTTAATGTGAGGTCTGAACACAGATTGAAGAGGTATTATAATAGCGACAGGTTGCTAGCTTGACGCCTAAACTATGCTAAAATCGGTACGAAACGTGAAATAGTTTCTAATTTTTGTATACTCTGGCTACCCCATATGGGAATACAGGCGTGATGTATGTATGTATTTATTATGTAAATGTATTGTAAGTAGATACATATTTCATTGTGATTTTCTATTCGAATAACGTGACAAGTCAAAGGTGAGGTGTTAGGTGAAGTTAAAATACTTGCATAATATTGTATAACATTGCTTTTACGGTCCTTTTGTTTGACTATTAAAAAGGCTCGGGGTACCTACCACAGATTTATTAAATCACGCTAACCCTCGTAATGGAAAATAGACACAGTTGAACATTGTGTAAGTGCGTGTCCTAATTTAATAAACTGTAACATTGTGTTTTGCTCTATCTTTTTAGCAGATGCCTTGGATTTGGTGTACCAGTCTACCAGTCGACGAATTTGAGTCTAGGTGTCTACTCTACAAGCGAGTCAGTAGGCATGACTAGTAAAAATAACGTTTCCGCGCACGTGTATCAAACGAGATTACTAGTACGTTTGGGAAAAAACGAAGAGTTACAAAGATAAGACCGAATAGAGTTTGGCGAACGGAAGAGGATAATGTGATTTATTTAGTTTAAAACTCTTTATGTGGCAACTATGATATCAATACACAAGACTCACAAGAGACATCATCCATGACTCGATACACTATTTTTTTTACCAAAAAAAAATCGAATAAACAACAAATATTTGTTTATGTGTATGTTGTTGTAATATTTTGATTTAATTATTTCCTTTTAAAGTAGATATACAATTTTAAATACAAATTTTACGTCAATATTTTTATTACGTAATTATTTACTTATAGTTGCAAAGAATGAAAGAAACTGGGATCAATACGTGACGCGTATTTTGCTAGACTTTGCATTCTATAAGTAACCTTTTATCTACATAAAAGCATTACGTTGGTAAGGAGGCACAGGGTAAGGCAAAAGGCAGACAAATTAGATTGTTAGGCTGTGATCGCCATAGAAGATTTCGTTGACGGCTTGGCTGTAGCTTGGTGGAGTTGTCCTATCAGGCTAATCGATAAATTGATATTTTGTAGTTGTTTATAATATCGCAGAATAAATTAAAATTTTAGAGTAAAAGACATTCGGAATCATGAAAGTACTTTTTAAGTGCAAATAAAAAAAAATACCCTGATTTTTCATACAAATGTTATGATCCCATTCCAAAAGACTTGATAAAATTTAACTAAGTATGAATGTAGAAAAAACGGAAGGGATGTTTTTTACATTTTATCGACTGTGCACTTGATTCTAAGAAAGAATATTTAAAAAAAAAAAAGGAAATATCCAACATTAAAAAGAATGTCTAAAAATAACCTATTTATAGTCATTGATAACGTTGCACTACACGTAACAGAAACAAAACGCCTCCCTCATTTAGATTTAGCATTATATTATTATGTAGGTACCTAGTTGCCGCCTTGATCGTAAGCGAGAATCACAACAACTGTCTTATTTTGGTTGGCCAAATAAGAAAATATATCTCACGTAACTAGAATGAGTATTCTCTTATTATTCATAAAATATACTGAAGAGCCAAGTTATAGGTAAAAAAAAAAAACAAAATAAGCTCCCTCCAACTTCAATGTAGGTCCTAAACTCGTTAATGCACAACAAGGTTCGTGAGTATGTTTACTAAGCGCTCAACTTGCACGAATTGCGCGAAATGTTGACGCAAGATCAATTCCTTCATTTGGGGAACTGAGATGGAGGAAAGTCTTGAGTAATCAGTTTGGATGTCACCTTTGGGTGGCAACAGCGGGCCCCGGGCGCGCTCGTCGCAAAACGGCGGCGTTCAAGTTTTGAACAATTTTACGCTCGCTGCTCGCGACAGTTACACGCGACACTTTTGTTTTGTACTCATTTTTATAGGGCGCTAGAAAGTAATTGAGTTTTTTTAGGGATCCCAAAGGGTAAACGAGATCCTATTACTAAAACTGTCTGTCTGTCAGCAGACTATGTCTAACGAATCGAGATAGCTAGCTAGCTATAGCAAAAATTGCTGAAAATACAATTGAGATAAAATTTTAAAGGGGGTTATGAAACAACAAACGTGTAGTGTCAGGTTTAGGAATAAAACCTCTCCAATTCCTCCGTGGGTGACATAAAAGACGGTGAAGTAAATAGGTTTAAGTATGTTTTAGGCGACAAGCAAGCAATTTGTCACTAATAGGTATACTTGCCAAGCCAAAATCTAAAAAAATATGCTAGAAGTGGCAACCAAACGTGAAATAGTCGTGGTTTGGTCTAAGTCACGTTCCGCGTGGACTGCCTACCCCATTTAGGAAAACAGGCGTGATTGTATTGTATGTATGAAAACATTTTTCTTTCAGCGTTTAACGAATTCAATGCGATCACCACTTTTATGTGCATTTGGTCTTATTCATCCAAATTATTCATTAGAAGCCGGGTAACTATAGTTCACAAATTACAACTATGGTCCAAATGCAAGCTCTAGAAAAAAAAAAACAACTTACATAGGCATTTAGATTAGGGACCTACCTACACTACACGTGTGCATACATACATAATAATTATATAGAGAGCGTTATTGTATAATATAAACTCCAAACTAGACTTTATTCGTACTTGAGGATTAGGCATACCTAGTTTTCAGGGTTTACAGAAGCTGTAAGAAATCAGTTTTTTTTTCTCTAACGAAAATCACTTTAAATCATAATAGGTAGAGTACAGATTCCATTATGATCATAAAGACGTCGTATTGACGTATTTTATACACCGTATCTCATTCATTTTATCATTAGTAAATATAATCTATGGCCAGAAGAAAGTAATATTTTCGGCTCTCTATTGGGGTGCTAACCAGTTTGATGGTCGATGTCATTTACCTACCGATATCGACTTGGACGACCCGGATGCATAGATAGATACAATTTCTGAATGTTGCACAGGCCACACTGCCTCATTACTTCTTAACAACTTTAGGATTTATTATTAACTGTCCTTGAGCGACACAGGGGTTCGATTTGAACGGGCCATTCTATTACGTTTTGGGGACGCAAAGGTCAAAGCTTAATTATAACAAATGATCTTGTCAATTCATTTGTCTTAATTGCTTCTATGGAGGTAAGCAGTGTTAGTTTTTTGCTGAAGTTTTGTTTGTCTGAGAATACTCGTAGCTTAACTTTTGGAATTTACAGAGGTGACAGAAATTGCCGGTACTAAAAATCAAGAATGTAAAGTAGATGCATTCCATAATTCCAAAATATCTTATTATACATATAGCCTAGTTCACATGGCAAGCGTTTAAGTAACGCGCGTTATCAAAACGCAGGTTAAACGCTAGTCATGTGAACTATGCCTAAGAGCTATAAACCGACCTACACCTACATCTGTCTTCAAAAACAAATTAGTTTCGTAAAGTCACTACAACACAACACAGCGATATACGAATCCTTGAACTGAATACACTAGTAGGGTATTAAGTAGCGGAACGAGGTTGTATTATTTTGACACTCCGATCTCACTAGTTACATATCATTAAAAAGGCTGTGTTAATAACTTCGCAAAATGAACAAGACGGGGCAAGTGAGGCGAAGTCGTTGCCTTCAGCGCTCTCCGGGCGACCCGCACTGAATTCTAATCAGCAACCCTCATTCGGAGCGCCGAACAACCGCAAATACGATAAGCTCGTGCTATCCTTTTCAAACCCCCATTAGGCGTGAGCAGGACAGGCGGATGGTACGACTACGACTACAGCAACTTCTGTGGCATCCAAAAGTTCTAAATTGGTGGACTGCCCCGCCAACTCGTAACCCCGAACTAGCTGAAAGCAAAACCACAAATTGGAACATTCAAACCGCTTTTCGTGACATTTTTCATAACGTGGTCAGCGAACCGCTAAATTTTGTTTTACCGCCTTCTCCTTGCTTTATTTTTCAATTTGTCGCCGGCTAAGGCTATGAATTGCAATTAGAATTTAAAGACCAAAATAATATGAAATACCTATATGTATAAGTGGTCTCCTATAAATCCTACAATAATCACACCATATTCTGGATTCTACATACGATTCTACATTCATCTTGGTTTATTGGAACCCTTAATGTTAAAGTAATTGAAGTCGATATAAACACAACTATGTCTTCTACGTACTTAGTCGGCACAATATCTTTTTACACGTCCTTCACTTTAATTCTAAAGAAACAGCTGATCAAATTTTAAGTAGGTAGGTAAAACTGGACCTAAGAAAAAATATTTGATTATCTATTATAGTAGGTACCTACACGTATGCATACACTACGTACAAATGTGGAATAAAATAATATACTTACGCAAATTCCTATTTCAGCATGAATATTCACTTTGGGCCTAATATCCATGTATGACCATAATTTAAACGTACTTACAGCATAATTTTATTATAACAAATCTCGATTTAATAATACAAGATTGGAGAATACTCTGAAAATGGGAGATAGGTACATACATACATACATATTCTCACGCCTGTATTCCCAAGAGGAGTAGGCAGAGTACATGAATTGAAAAATCTAGTGCCACGTTAAGCAATTTCAGCAGGGAAACCAGATGGTTAAACGTGATATTGCAGTGACAGGTTGCTAGCCCATTGCCCACAATACAATAACCCTTTCCCAGAGTCGACTCTTACGACTGGGAGATAGAGTATAAAATAAAATTAGATAGGTTAAACTTGACTCCATCGTCTCCGGCCTTTACGAGTAGGTAGATGATTAATTTTAAAGTACTTACTTAAAAAGAATAAATACAAAGTAAGAATGCACTAGAGACGGCGACATTAAATAAAGCTTGAAAAAGATTTTATAAAAATCACAACCTTTTATGACACAATTTTTCTAAGCGGATTTCAGCCGATAATACAGCTACTAGGTAATATAAAAGAATGGTGAGCCGAACTCATCGGATTGTGCCATTTTCTTTGAATCTAAAACGAAAAATAAGAAAACATAAGCGCTATTGGAAAAAAGAAAGGAATTACAAGACCAAATGAAAATAGAAAGAGAGAAAGGAAATTATGCCATCATTAGATATGATAAATTAATAATACGCCCCAAAAATGCACATGTAGTAGGCAACAGGAAAAGAATTCTACCAACATCACCGAACGATAAAGACCCTACAGGAACAAAACAAGGAACACAAGTAAATAAAAAGAACAAAACTCAAACAAGGCTGCATATAACTTCAAGCCTATCAGAGGGTGTTCTCAAGCCTGGAATACTTAGTTTTATAACCAACAAAAACCCTGAAAGGTCACCGAGCGAGCAATTAGATAAAAATATGAAACAATAGCAACTAGCGCCCCCCTTCTACGTGAAAAACACACTAAAGACAGAAACAACGAACAAAAAACATCTTCCAAGCCGGCTGGTCACCGAGGAAGATTACGACCAAAACCCTCCAGAGAAAATATCTACAATTTTCACAGAAAACAGCTACGAAAATATTTTATACATTGCAACATAAGTACAATGTCAAAACTTTATCAACATATTCAAGACTATTAGAATTAATTTATTGCTTGAAAAATATAAAGTAGCGGGTACTCAGTGGTTGCGAGTGGCAGAGAATAGAGAGCACTGGTCATCTCTGGAGGAGGCCTTTACCTTTCACGGAGAGGGTTCTTTCTTGCTAAAAAACTTGTTATTTATATTTATTAGAATCAACAATTATTATAATTCAATTAAAATTACGATTATGGATTTGTAAAATCAGGAGCTTAATCTATTATTTATTAAATTATAGATTTTTATATTTAGATGGATTTCATGAAATGATTTAAATAATAATTATATAACTAAAATTTGTATTAATTGTAATTAAGATTAAAAATTGTAATTGTACTGCATGCATGATTATGGAAAGCGAGAAATAAAAGGCTTTTTTATTTTTATTTTTATTTTATTTATTTAAGCGCTATTGTATTGACGACTGTCATGTCGAATCTTTTCGGTTAAGTTTAATGAAGTGGTTTAAATATAAACCTATATTTTGGAAGCAAGTAATGTTTGCGCAATTTTAGTAATAGGTACCTGCAATCTTTGACCCTACTTACAACTCTGCAACTCTTATATTTTTGGAGAAGATCTATTTAGATTGGTAAATTTAAAGTAGGTACCTTTTAAGATTAGGTAGTCTCAACTAGCGTACTCAAGTAGAAAAGGTTGGCCATGACACTGATAACAGAGGATTAGTCATACCAATCATCCAATTAATAAACACGAAGATTTGATAACGTAGCGTTTATTGTGGATTTGCAATCTTAATTATACTTTAATGGAATGAGTTTCGTCAGGGACCGGTCATCGCTGTAAACAACATTGTTGTCTTTATCGAAGGCCAACCCGTAGCCATTTTTGACCGATAAAACCCTTTGTAAACTTTTAGATTGTTGGTCGATCGAGAAAATTCCATCTTCTGCAACGAAATACGGAATCCCGTTGGTGTCCACCGCCGCGCCGCGGAAGTTCAGGTTGCTGTCGGGGTACACTGTGGCGGTTTTAGCCCCGTGCGGCAGCACAAAAAGCCCCGTGGAATTTATGAAATAGGTGTCATCCTTATTATCAATCACAAAATGCTGAATTAAAAATTCTTTGAGATTCTTCACAGGGAATTTCCTGCCATTTTTGACCGTGCATAAATTTTGCGTAGCTGTGTCAACAAAGAATATTTCGTTCTTGAAGAACATATCGAAAACATCAACGCCTTTAATCAGGGCTGATTTGTCGACGTCTAAGGTTTGGTAGTTGTATGTGAAGATCCCTTCGCTGCCGCCGAGGTAGACCGTGCCCTCGACGGGGTCCAGGGCGCTCGCGAACCCGTTGCGAATGCCCGGTATGATCGAGCCCACTCCCGTCTCGAGGTCCAACACGACTGAATGAAAACTTTGATTAGAAAACTCGTCCGCGTTGATACAGAAGAACAGTTTGTTTTTACTACGATCCAAAGTCAATTTATAGGGTACATTGGCATCCTCTAAAATAACTTGCTTTCTGAATGGTTTCCCGTGGAGTAAAACGACCTCCTGAGACTTTGAACTCATTTTGGAGGGCTGAACAGTCTTTGTAAGTGATTTCAGTTGTTGTTAAGTTGTTTTTAAATATGATATGTAGCACATCTTCGTACAATTCTGGACATGGCAAATCCTCGCCATTATCGTGAGACTATTGGCAAAAATATTTGTATGGGAGAAGTTTCGTCGTTACTACATTTTCGAACACTACTTTTATGACATTAATGTCAAACATTAGACATATCGTCAAGTGACTTTTAAAGATTTCTAAAACACGAAAGAGTTCCATCGAGAACGTTCGTATACCTAACATAATCCTAAATAATTTTAAACAAAAAAAAACCGACTTCAAATTAGCTTTATCCTGAAAGGAAACTTCTGTTTATGTACGTATTTACTAAAGGTCAAGTAGGTATACGTATACGTAGCTCTCAGCAGATTCAAGGCTTTAGGAGGAATAGCTCTATCTGATTTAGAACCCTCTAAACTGTTAAGTAAACCCCACGATGAACGAGCATTAGCAGAAATGCAACGCTTGAGAAGCAGCAGGCCTGGCTAATTACTGAAACTATAATTTTCAGTCTGCAGGTGCATTCAGTATCGAAAAAATTATCCTTTAACTCCTAAAAATTAAGGAGTTGACCTTTCATCATCAGCTCAATCATATTTTTTTACAGCCAAGCGTAAATACTGGTGTAGTTTTGAAAAATGTACTAAAAACATTACCTGTGCCTATAAAATTTGAGGGTTGCCCTCGATTTCCCTCATATTCAATCATCAGGTCAAGATATGCTGACAATCGGACTACCTGGAAACTATACCCTTTCAGACAAAAAAAGAATTTTCCAAATCGGTCCAGGTGTCTTCGAGTAATCAGCGAATACACATAAAAATACTCTCCATTTCTTCTGTGGATGTCGCAAGAGGCGACTAAGGACATAGGTTAAATTAAATTTTAGGCGACAGGCTATGAGGCTAGCAACCCGTCACTATTATACCTGCTAACTCAAAACCTACAAAAAATGTGCTAGAAGTGGCCACGAAGCGTGACATAGACATGGTTTTGTCTATGTAGCGTTTCGTGTGCTCTGCCTACCCCATTTAAGTATACAGGCGTGGCTGTATGTAGGTATGTAAGTATGTACAAATGTAAGTTCGGACTAAAATTCTCGAATGCCCATACATTTTTTTTTTATTTTAAGGATAATTCAAAAACTACTAGTTAGATTTTGATGAAATTAAAATGGGACCAATGGGAAGCCATTTGCTATCGAACACAAAAAGAACCATCGAAATCGGTCCACCCGTTTAGAAGTTCTGAGGTAACATACATAAAAAAAAATAAAAAAAAAAAAAATACAGCCGAATTGAATACCTCCTTTTTTGAAGTCGGTTAAAAAACAACATGAAATTTATTTAATTTTTTCCCTACCAATCAACCGATGTCTTACTAAATTATATTCCTACTTATCTGTGTTTTCTAGATGTTTTGTGCGTAGGTACCTCTTACTTACCTTACTCTTAAACTCTTAAATAACAGCGTAAAATAACACAAAACCCCGTGGTGTTTGCGAAATTAAGTACCTGAGATAGTTCCTATCAAACATGTTTTTCCGTATTTATTATCGATCCACCATGCGTAATTGTTTATCGCGTAAGTAGCTTATAGTACAGATTAAAATAGTTAATAAATCAGAATTAAGATAATAATGTAAGGAGCCAGTAGTTCGCGCGTGATTTTATCCTCCTATCTTGATCTAGACGTTGTCGAAAAACCAGTAGCCGGAACATTCCTTATCGATTATTGGGGGGCCTCCAATCTGTTGTGATTTTTTACACAAGTGTATCAACACTTAATGAAAAGTTAATAAGATGCCAAACTTTAAACAAAGACTCTGAATATTTACGCGTTGCTTGTGCATACATACACTAAGAAAATGTACATCAATAAGGTGTGTACACTGTAATTCATTTCTTTCAAGTGATATGGCTGTAATGTGTCGAACAAATTAGTAAGTAAATAAATACATACATACATACATACATATTCTCACGTCTCGTCTGTATTCCCAAGAGGGGTAGGCAGAACACATGAATTCAAAGTAAATAAATGCTTGTCTCTGTCAATTACATGCCCTTAGTTTACAGGTAGGTATGCAAATTAAGATCAATATCAGTTTAGTGGTTCAAAAATATCATAAGTTTACCACCGTAGGTACATAAAATATCCCTTTTTCTATATAATCCTGAAATATTGATGTTCTTAACTTTGAGCCTGAAAAAATTAATGAAACAATGGTGACAGTTAAGCTTCATTCCATTTAAAAATGCCGTTTTCACATCCACTTGATATTGAATCCACGTACGCACTTAGTTGGAACCTTGACCTACCGCTGCACTGCTTGAGTGAGGACAGCGGGCTGAACATCTCCACTAATAGCCAATTACTGCACGGGAACTTTGTTCCAATGTCACTCCTTATTTGTTTGACTGTACCTTGTGTTAACCGAATATCAGAAATAGATGAGCAAGTTGGCCGAGCGCGAGGTAATGGCGTAAAAGATAAATACTTACGTAAGAAGACTACCGTCACTGTACCAGCCACAATAATGGCAGCTATTGAGTTTTTTTAAAGTACCTATAGGTAAGTAACTACATTGTCTTTTTAAAAATTAATGTAGAAGAAAAGTACATGTTTTTTCTACTTAGAATTACATAAGAGCACCAGGCCACCTGGTTTAAAAAATATCCACTCAGAAATAGTAATATACTTTGTGACGATATTTTTTATTTAGGTATTTTGATATCGAGCTTATCGAAACTGATTCAAAACATTCCTACACAATAACAATACATAGGTACTGTACTTTGATCAGAAAAAGTTACTTGAAAACGACCTTTTATGACTTCTCTTAATGCAGATACTCTCAAAATAAGGAAAGAACATTTAAATCAGGTGATCATTTACATAATTGGACAGTATGCCTAAAAAATATGAAATATAACTAAATAGGACTTTCATTGCTTGTTGTGTAGGAGTTATTTTTTTTTATTATAAGTAAATCTTAGACGTCGTGTTTAATATTTGACTACTTAGCTACAGTTAAACTTTAAAAATATTAGTTCAGTTTACGTTTTATGAACATAATTTGCGATTTGCCTACGACCTCGTCTTGAAACGTCAGGACTCATTGTCTCTCGCAACGCAAGTCGATGTGGCAATTTGGGCTAAGGGCTGCGACGGAGCTAAGCGAAGCTTTCATTGCTTAGGACGTCCAGGGAGTGCCTTAATTGATTGTAGGTACACTACACTTCCTTTGCTCGCCTATTGTATTTTGTTTTATGTTAGCTGTATATTTAGTCTAACGGATAAAAATAAAATATCAAATTCTACAATGTTTATTTGCTATAACAGAAATTACATTTTTGCTATTATGTCGTAATCTTTACTCGTGTCGACAATAAATAATTTGTAAATACCACCTACTGTCGATGTTCTTTCCGATTGGTTTTTGACTAATGATAATAGAGGTAATGATTTCATGATGCACTTTGATTTTGTCATAAATCAATCATAGACTCGTAAAATACTTGTTAAACAAATCAGTAGCTGTTTTCTAACCCTTCCAAACCTTCTAAGCCTTGCGCGTCCATTGACTTCAATAGATTTATAACTCGATCGTAAACCAAGGTTTTAGCATCGATGCCCCACATGAAGTCCAGATGAGAGAAAGTTTCCAATGGAACCCTGAATTTTCCTACTGGTCTTCCTAGTTCTGCGAACAGCCTGTCCACATCTCTGACATCAGCCAAGTGGTCAGCTGGGGAATAGTGGAGGAACACAGGAGCTGTCAATCTGGACAGGTCATAGCGAGGAGCCCTGTAGCTTCCATATACTCTCCTGTTCTTTAAAATGCCGTGGTCGAAGCGGGCGAATCCTCCGTCTTCAATGCTCTGTCCATAATGCGCGAGTTGCCTTACTGATGCTCCCGCCGGAGTATGCCCCAGTTTAACAGGGAACATTGTCTGAAAATGTCAAAATACATGTTAGACTTGCTTACCTAACATGAGAAAAATATTTTAACCCAAAGTGTGGTGTTGGATTTAGAATAACACCTCTCTGTTTCGTCTGTCGTAGGAGGCGACTAAGAAAATAGGTAAGGTCTGTAACCTTTAAGCAACGACTTTATTTTCCTTCCCTGTGATAACTCTTTCGTGTAGGTTTAAACTTAAAACTATCCTTAAAATGCAATATTTTTAGAATCCTTACATTTAAAATTAAAACAAGCATTGTGAAACAACGTACTTAATTTGGTTTGATGATATATTAACAGTCCTTGTTCCGCTTTCGTGAGTAAGTACAGGGTGTATAATATGGTACCAATTAAACTCGAAGTTCATGCCCTTTTGTTGTAAATTTTAACAATAAATCTTACCGCATTATGCTGGTCCTCGTTCCATCCCCCCATAAGGAAGAGAATATTACTGCAAAGTGGTTGGAATACGACTTCATCCATGCAAAATTGTTGACCTGCCCATGTCATTATCTGGTTGTTTGGCAAAAATTCACCTAATCCGATCAAACGAGCTAAAGTCTGTAAAACAATGCATCTTTATAGTAATCAATTAATTTAACAAGCAAAGCACACTAAACAGCAAACTTGAGTGGCACTAAGTGTGTTCATAGAAGTTTTATTGTTACGTTTATACATTTTCAATAAGGTTCAAAAATGTATAAAATCATTTCGTAGACAACGTGAACTTGTATTGTAAATTAGATAAATCGTGTTCGTCAACAAGTTTACATCCCTGATTGCTGCGGTTGTATTGTCTTCTAAGTCACTCATTAAAATTGTGACTTTTTGGATACAGTCCACAAGATTTGGAGACATTTCTTTATAGCACATCTCCTCAGCATAATAAGGACCTATATTGTATAGGACTTGCGTTTTTCTAACCAACTGCGTCACAGTTATTTCCAGACATTTAGAACAGAATAACAACACCAAAAAGTTGATTGACCATTGGGTCATATTCATTGGAATATACCTTAATAATTATAGTTACTAAACAGTATACTCACATCGAGCGGATTGGAGTATGAAGCAATAGCCCTCAACAATAGACTCGCGCTATTTGCCAAGTAAGCCACAGGAGCCAAAGCGTGCATAGAGATTATTTTCTCGTTGTAATCTGGCCGAAGAGAGCCCATGACGAAGAAGGAAGTTGTGCCTTGGGAATGGCCTATATAGTGGAGCCTCTGCTTGCCTGTGTGTTCGAGGGCGTAGTCAATCATGGCGGGCAGGTCAAGGTTTCCTATCTCATCCCAAGAGAACTCCCAGAAATCTGTATTGAAGATGGCATCTGGACGAAGTCGTACATGTGCTCGTGAGTAATAAGTACCGCGAGCATTGCCTAGCCACACATCGTAGCCCGCTTCCGCCAGAATATAAGCTGAAACAACAAGCAATTGGGCATAAACATTTTGCAATACTATGTATATTATGTATGTATGTGGTCAATTATACTGCGGAGCAAAAGTTTTGGTCCAAGCTCATTCAGAAACAGGAATTCACCTATTTTTCCATGCATGTGAGTGCTACTTTTATTTCCGCTGAATATAATATGTTTTAAGAATCGAAAGGTGTCTCCATACTAATAATTATTAAGAGACTATCGGTATTTTGTTGTTCATGATAAAGTTTCCATCAGAATCGAATCTTACCCAAACCGCATCCAGGTCCCATTAAGACGAAGTCAGCAGATGACGAGAGGAGTCCGTGCATCACGAAGACCACGGGCCGGTCCACATTGGGGTCGTTGTTCTGGTCGCGCCCGTGCCTGATGCGGTGGACGCCCAGGATGTAACCGTCGCTGGTCGTCACGTGGTGGACTTCCATGGGGTATCCATATTTAGTGATCAGCTCCGGCTAAATAATCCAACCAAAGTAACCTGTATTTCCAACCTCAATTGATCGATAATAGGTATCTACAACTCAAAGGTTGACTGACGGAGCCATGTTTAAGGGTAACTTTTGTTTGTGACCTAATAGCATATTTCTTTCGTTTAATAAAGCGTTTTACTACAACTGATACTATTATTAATTATTATCTCTCTACTACCTCTAGACTCTGGATTGCAGGGTTTTTGTAAGTATGATAAAGGTTATTAAACTGGCAGACAGAAATGGTTCTATCCGCTAGTAGGTAGCAAACAACTTGGTAATTAACTCTTTAAATTTAAATGTCGAAATCGATTGGTGAAAATTGATTTAT
This sequence comes from Adoxophyes honmai, assembly GCA_005406045.1. Taxonomy (NCBI): domain Eukaryota; kingdom Metazoa; phylum Arthropoda; class Insecta; order Lepidoptera; family Tortricidae; genus Adoxophyes; species Adoxophyes honmai. The sequence continues at coordinate 65,319 of BHDV01019943.1, forward strand.
GCCACATTACCAGGTAGTCTCAGAATTGTTAATGTTGTTTTTATGGAATTAATTTTCAGAACTTAGTTAAGTTACATGAAAATTTAAGCGATATTGAGTTGCACTGCATGCTGCACTTACCACATCCAGGTTAGCATCTTCGAGGATGTTATCAGAGATTCTGGCACTGATTTGTCCAGATTTGATCAACACGTCCAACTCATCGGCGTGTGGCGACCGGCCCGCGGCCGCGGCCACCAGCACTGCACACAACAACAATGCAGAAACTCTACTCATGGTCAACTTTGGAGAGAGTCACGGTGAGATACCATGCTACGGCTTTTATACATTGGTAAAACATACCGATAAGGAAATTAATATTAAAACCATGATAACAATAATAATTGATTGTTTTATCAGATTGAATCATATCTTCTTCTTCAAGTACTCGTCCATAACTGTACGTCGTCAGTATTCTATACCTTTTTGTATCTGGGCTAGCCACCAAAAAGCCCTAACAGACGACCAAATCTGTTTGCTCCGAACAACAAACTTGGTTGGCTCCAAACCAAATTTGGTCGTCTGTTCAGCGGTTGGCCGAACATTATTATTATTATTGACGGTTTGCTGGTTGGATGGTTTTGCCATCGGATTTGGTTCGGACCGAACCAAATTGGATCGTGTGGCCGAGCCACCAAACCGTTTGGCAGTTTGGCACTTTATTTTTCAAATCTTTTCTTTTTTTCCTGTGCTTTTTGGTAGGCGTAATAGCTACGACGGTTGCCACAACTAACGCGATTTTGGTTTGTTTTGATAAAGTCGGAGGCATTGTTGACTTGAGGTAGCACGAAAAGCACTGAACCGTGTTTGACAGGTTCGATGGTGTTTGGAGCAAACCAAGTTTGTGGTTCGGTCCAAAACAAATTTGGTCGTCTGGCGAGTCGAGCAAACCGTTTGGAGCCAACCAAGTTTGTTGTTCGGAGCAAACAGATTTGGTCGTCTGTTAGGGCTTAAAGACTTGATACAATGTATTCTAATGCTGCTTCGCGGGGTTTCTTCGCATCGAAGCATTTAATAGCATCATGTTAAAAGAATATACACCGACAGTCACCAAGAATCTGTCACGAGTTTAAGAAAAAACATGTTAATTTTAAAATACATTTAAGGCCCGAGTTTATTGGAACAATTTACAGAGTTCGCGACGAGGTGATTTTAATCATGTTTAAGTAAAGTTACTTCCCCGGTACACCTAATTAAACATAATAACGAAGTCATTAATTCTGAACCGTTGTATGCCTCCAAATGTCCCAACCATTACATCTGGCACAGCACGACGCGAGTCGAGTCGCGCAATATCGGCTGTACCTACCCTACCTACTTGTCACCTGTCTACCAGGACAGTCAAAAAGATTACAAGTAATTTACATCACGCTCGTTTCCGAGCTAGCCCAACATGAAATATCATGACAAGAGTTTTGAGAATATTACCAAATTATTACAAAACTGTATCATTTTGACTAAATTATTTGCCATTGGACGAATGAATTCATATTCATAATTTAATTTTTTTTTGTTATTTCAAAGTCTGCGCCAACTTATTGAATTCCTAAGTAAGATAAAATGAACGCGACGTTGATTTTGAGGAAGGTAATTATAGTGAAAGGTAAGTAAGGTAAATGAAATTATTTTTTTTACTAATTAGTATGAGATATTGAATTAATACATGCATACAACAATGAGACTTCATTTTATTAAGTTGACTCTGCGTCTTTTCATTTCTGTTTAAGGTACAATGTAAATAAATGCCTTGGTTGGATTGTAAAGAGTTGAACGATTATCACTTTCATGAATTTGATTTATTATTGTTTGTTTATTTTTAAAGTAGGTATCCAAATTAGATGAATATTACATACTTCTATAATTATACCTAAATATGTTTCGCACTTGAGATCAAAATATTCAATGTTTTAAGTAGTTTTTAAACAAGAAACTTGAAATAAATGGTACCAATTTTTCTTCTACTTATCTTTCTTATTTATACAAGGTTTCAACAGTAAATATGTAAATAAAAACTCTCAATGTCAACAACATTTAATAACAATAACAATGCGCTATCTTAAGAAATATACGTAACTTCTTTAGCACTCTTCTCTGCACTTCTAATCAAGCAGATAGTAAATCCGTTCATTGTATTCGAAGACGCATTAAACGTTCTCCTCGAAACCATGTATGTCCATTGATTGCATGAGGTTAATGACACGGTCGTACACCAAGACCTTTGCGTCAACTCCCCAAATGAAGTCCAAATGACCGAAGCTTTCGTTCGGGATCCTGAATTTGCCTACTGGCCTGCCCAACTCCCTGAACAGTCTGTCAACATCGTTGGTGTTAGACATTGGGTCATTGGGCGAATAGTGCAGGAAAACGGGGGTGGTGATAGCGCCCAAATTGTAGTTAGGTGGACTGTAACTGCCATAGGTTCTCCTATTTCTCAACAAGCCGTGGTCAAAGCGTCTGAATCCCTTGTCCTTAACACTCTGGCCGTAATGTACGAGTTGCCTCACAGCGGCGCCTGCTGGTGTGTGTCCCAGTTTCACGGGAATCATGGTCTGAAAATATGAATTCAGTTAGAGAAGGTAGAGACAGGGAAAGTATACATACATACATGCATACATACATACATATTCTCACGCCTGTATTCCCATGAGGGGTAGGCAGAGCACATGGATTCAAAAATCCAGTGCCACGTCTAGCAAATTCAGGGTAACCAGATGGTTAAACGTGATATTGCGGTGACAGGTTGCTAGCCCATCGCCCACAATACACTAACCCTTTCCCAGAGTCGACTCTTACGACACCCACGGGAAGAAAGGGGGAGGTGCTATTCTAACCCGGCACCACACGGGCAAAGTATAACACAAGTAAAAACTATTTTGTGTAATTCATACCGCATTATGCTGATCTTCGTGCCATCCACCTATGAGGAACAAGATGTTACTGCAGATGGGTTGGAAAACAACTTCATCCATACACAGGGCCTGGCCAGCCCATGTCATGATTTGATTGTTTGGCATGAATTCACCCAGACCGATGAGACGAGCCATGGACTGTAAATAATAAAAAATCATAAATTTACCTGATCTATACTTCGGCTAGTATTTAAAAAGCGGACTCGTAATTATGTACATTACATAGATACCTACATCACACCTATTTTCCCAAACGTCATAGTTAGGCAAGTTATATCAAGCGTTACGAGTAAACAGACAAAACCAGGGCTATTCCACGTTTCATTGCCGCTTGCAGCATACATTTTAGGTTTAAAGTTATACAATAGAAGTTGTAAAAAGTGTCTGCAACTACTATTTTTGTGAATTAATATGTTTGAAGGCGTATCTTAATTTATTACTATTACTCACGTCAAGTGGGTTGGTGAATTGAGCAATGGCTTTCAGTAAGAGGTGCTGGCTGTTGGCGAAGTATGCCGACGGAGCCAAAGCGTGCATAGAGATGATCTTCTGGTTGTAGTCTGGTCGCAGAGAGTTCATGACGAAGAATGTGGTGGTGCCCTGGGAATGGCCGATGTAGTGGAGCCTATCATTGCCAGTGTATGCCAGTGCGTAGTCAATCATTGCTGGTACGTCAATGTTTCCTATTTCATCCCAAGAGAAGTCCCAGTAGTCGGTGTTGAAGATGGCGTCCGGACGCAGACGGACGTGGGTTCGCGAGTAGTAGTTGCCGCGAGCATTGCCCATCCACACGTCGTAGCCTGCTTCGGCCAAAAGGTAACCTGGGATCCAAACAGGAAAAGTGTGACTAAGCAAGCTACGGTGGAAAAGACTCCAGGAGAGATCGCTCTTCGGGCAGATGACCGCAGGGAGCGAAGTCCGCAGTCGGAAGTTGTATCTATGTAACCAATCTTCGAAACGTCGATAGCGCCATGTAGGATTACAGTAGGTACATTACACAGAGCAAATTATGTAGATGACGTTTGTGGTAGTAGTTCTACTACTCGATGATAGGTGGCGCTTGGTGTCCCTAACTTTTCGTTGTCTTCAGTACCAAATTTTAAACTGCTCAAACTTACGTACTTATACAAGTAGGTATGTAGCTTAGTGTATTTAGGACCGATTAAACCAAACGAGTTTTTTTGTCTTGGTTATTCTTTACTCGCTAGTATTACTTTGCGTACCTTCATTTACTCTGATAATACTCACTAGAACTCTTTCCCTGACTACGACAAAATTGCATATGTACCAGACTTATAAAGATTCATAACAATTTCATACTCACCAAATCCACAACCTGGACCCATGAGAATCCAGTCAGCCGAGGAAGAAAGCAGACCGTGCATCAGGAAAACGGCGGGCCTCTTCACGTTAGGGTCGTTGTTCTGGTCCCGGCCGTGGGGGATGCGGTGGAAGCCCAGGATGTACCCGTCGCTGGTCGTCAGCGTGTGCTCTTCGAGAACATAGTTGTATTTCCTGACTAACTCAGGCTGAAACAATCCAGAACGCCTCATAGATATAACCAAGTTATTGCAAATGCCAACGGAGATTGATAGGCTATGTGGGTGATTACTACAATATATTTATGTATTTAAACATGAAAACTACCGTGAAACTTACTCATATTGAAATGTGATGCATATGTTATGGACCAAGTGATAAATTGGGCACTATGCATAATGCCCGGGCATTATGAATAATGCCCAATATGAGCGGGCAATGTGATAATAATTGTTCAATTAATCAAATTGCCCGGGCATTATACATAATGCCCGTCACGTTTTGGGCAGAGTAATAATAAAAAAATTACACGAGCGAGCGCAGCGAGCGAGCAAGACCCGTCGGAGCGGAAACGACTCTGATAGGTTAGGTTAGAAGGCCAAGGCGGAAGCGAAGCGCAGCGAGCTCCCGCCTTGGCCTTCGAGGTTAGTTTTTTTTATGGCTTTCACTATTTTGTCATCCACGTTTGGCAATATCGTGAAAAAAGAATGTCCATAAAATATTTAAAAAAAAAACCTGTCAGAGTCGTATCCGCTCCGAGGGTCTTGCTCGCTCGCTACGCTCGCTCGCGCCACTATCATATTAATCAAATTAAAGTATCATGCTAGAAGTGGGAAGTGTAATCACGGATTTGTCTATGTCACGTTTCATATGCTCTGCCTACCTCGTTTGGAAACATAGGCGTGATTGTGTCTATGTACAAGTATGGTACACTTCATATTATTTAGCTTTATTATCACTTTGCCCAATTGTCAAGTAGCAGTATAATAATGCCCGGGCAATGTGATAAATATCGAAGTTTGCATGATGTTTTATCACTTTGCCCGCTAGAGCTGGGCATTATGAATAATGCCCGGGCATTATGTATAATGCCCGCATTAATCACTTGGTCCATAACACATACACTTACATCTTTATATCGAAATTAGCTCGACATGTTACGACCCGATTTCGGCAATCAGAAGCATTGCGGCACGGCAGCAGATAGACGCGCACTGATCTAAATGAAACTCGTTATAAAGACAAACCCATGACTAATCCATGTTTCACAGCCACTTTCGGCATAATCTTTAGGTTCAAGGTTAGATAAAAGAGGTATAACAGTAACAGGTTACTAGCCTATCTACGGAAGATATTAGAAGTGTCATTCTAAACACGACACTACAGGGGAAAATGTTATTGCTACAACAATTGATTATTAAAAGTACCCGAAGCTGTCGAGCACAAAACGAGAGGGATGAATGTGAATGATGCGAGAGAAGTTTGCCAGAACAGAAGCACTCTCTAATCTCTGTCTACCCCGCAGGGAATACAGCGAGATGTTTACCTAAAGATGTCTACGTATATTGGCTACTACTGTACCAACTTACCACGTCCAGACTGGCGTCTTCGATGACATTGTCAGAGAATCTGCCGTTGACCTGGCCAGATTGTACAAGCAGCTCCAGTTCCTCAGCGTGCGGTGAGCGGCCAGCTGCCACCGTCACCAACGCCGCACTCACACACAGCACGAAGGTTCTACCCCACATCACGAATGAAGTATCAGGTTGAAAAAATAAATCACGGCTTTTATACATTGTGAAAAAGGACTGATAAGGCATATTAGAACTCATAAACAAGATAGGAGAAATAATTGATCGTCTTTTCGCTTTGTAAGGAAAGCCGGATAAGCGCGTAGGTAACTTTTGAGCTAGGGTTCTGTCTGCAACTTACTAATGCACGTGTAACTAAAGAGGATTAGGTAAAATACAATATTATTATAATAATGAAATAGGAAAGTATTTTGAAAGATTTCAGAGTGAGAGAGTAAGTTTGCGTACCGATTTTTCCAAGTAAAAGCGATGCGGGAATTTACTCTCTCTCGCTCTCTCTCTCTCTCTCTCTCTCTAAGATCTTACCATCAAACTTGCCGGGGACTTCAATTATGGGTAAACCACATATGTACCTACTAAAGTTACTTCTCACACAGAAACAGGTAAGAACTTATTAACTCATTTAGCATAATTATTGTTAGTTTTTTTTTAACGTAACGTGAAATAAGTAGTCACCTTTATGTCTTTGTAACCTCTTGTGTGCTCTGCCTACCCCGTTTAGGAATATAGACGTGGTGTTTATGCAAGTTATTGTATGTTTTCCGCTATTTAAACTATTATTTTTAAGAATGTTTTATGTTGTCCACATATATAATTAGTCTAGTCAGGTTAGATTAATTTGATTATTTTCGTAAAATTGTATTTTTTTAGATACTTTATGTGCACATTCAAACAATGGATATCCGTCTCATTTTTTAGCGTACCTAATTACAATCGTAGGGATACCTAAAAAGCATAATAGGTTTGGCCTAGGCTATAAAGAAATAAAAGAAAAACTTTTTTTTTAGAGCACTTTAATAAAAAATACGCTAAAGTATCCGTAGCGTTTTTCATAAATTAATTCATTTCAATTAACACAGCTAATTGTGCTATCGCAGCAAGAGGCAGCAGTTACAGCGAGTTGCTCACTTAATGTGGTTGCCACATTTGTTCCAAACGACGTCAGTCAACGACCGTCGTCTTTACACTAGACTGTCCGCCTACCGTCGTCACCTAGTCAGGAAACAGCTGCAGCTCGCCGAATGTAGCTGACTACCGTGTCTTTAAATTGTTACAGTCACCACATGTGGCATGCGTCGAAGACTCAGTGTGTTTGCGGCTTTACATTTAGTTTTGGCCGGAGCTCTGGCCAAACATACGAACATTCCATAATTGCTTCTAGATGACTACTTTTACACAAGCGGAAGATGATCAAACAAAACGGTAGCCAAGATCAGCTATAGTAGGTACATTGGAAAATTGTTTCGCTCTATCCAAGCGTGTAAAAAAGAGATGTAAAATGCTTTTTGAGTTGAAAGAGGTTGAAGTTCTAGATTAGTGGGTGTTATTTTTGTCATGTTTATTTTGGGGCCTTGGGGGCCTAATGCGCGCCACATATACAAAGAGCTTTCGGCGCGCCTCATAGAGGCCTCCCGTGACCAGAAGGCTGGCCATTATTTCGTCCAGCGAATCAGCATTGCCGTACAACGTGGCAATGCTGCCAGCCTTCTGGGCACCCTCCCTATAGGCGGCGATTTGGGAGTTTTTTTTATCTTTAATATTAGTTTTAGATTTAATTTTAGTTCTACCTAGTTAAGTTTGTTTTTAGTGTAAGATATTTATAAGTTTTATTGTTTTTTCTGTACAGTTATGTTGTTATTTAAAGAGAATAAAACAATAAAGAGTTACATACTATTTTTATAAATTATGCCCAATAATTATTGCACCCTAGGCAATTTTAACCAAGACATGGAACCCTAAATATGGAAGCAGGGTTAGAAACAGGTAACATTTTATCGGTAGCATGATTTTGGCATTGAGATAATATTAAAAACATTAATTATTAGATAAGAGTGCTGTGATATTCAAATTAAGCATACAACGGAATAAAAATACATAGAGTAAGAGCAAACAGTTCTGTTCTAAATAAAGCTACTGTACCAAGAAAAAACGAAATCAAACCATATTTAAAAAAAAAACAATATTTTTAATAACGTAAACGTGTTGCTTGGTCTAGAATGTTAAGTATTTAGTAAAATAGACTTAGTCCTTAAACAGCACATCACTTCTTTGGATTCGTTAATCAAATACATAAGGTAAGTAAGATGTTTAATTGTATCTACCTTGTATTTTTAAAGTATGTAGGTATATCAGGTATGTTATATAATAAATAAGTTTATCGCCATCTAAATCATAACCATACCTCGTATTATCAGTGTATATTTTCCTCAATTGTTATAATTATGAATGCAGATTAAGCTATGTATGCCACTGTATAAATCAGGCATCAAAACAATCGTGATTTCTTAATGTTTGCCATACCGCTCATTAATGCCTTTCATTACACAGTCGCATAAATAACCAAGAGATAGCTATTTCCTTCTATATCTTTTAAACTTCTTCATCAAATCCATGTGTGTCCATCGACTTCAGAAGGTTTATAACTCGATCGTGGACTAGGGCCTTAGCATCGATTCCCCAAATGAAGTCCAGATGGCTGAAGGTGGCGTGTGGAATCCTGAATTTCCCGACTGGCCTGCCGAGCTCTGCAAATAGCCTGTCAACATCCCTCACATCCGCGAGAGGGTCAGCTGGAGAATAGTGCAGGAATACGGGAGCTGTTACCCGGGACAGGTCGTAGCGAGGAGCTCGGTAGCTCCCGTAGACCCTCCTGTTCTTTAAGAGGCCGTGGTCGAAGCGGTGGAAGCCTCGGTCGGCGATGCTTTGGCCGTAATGAGCGAATTGCCTCACCGCAGCTCCCGCTGGAGTGTGGGCTAACTTCACAGGCAACATTGTCTGGAATTAACATGTAGTAAGTAATATGCGGGGTACGTGACATAGACAAAACCATGATTATGACTATTTCACGCTTCGTAGCCACTTCTAGCATAATCTTAGGTTGGAAAACAGATGGAAAATGTCGTATAATAGTGACAGGTTGCTAGCCTGTAGCCTAAAGGATATCTATTTTCATAGTTGCCTCTCACGATATCCACAGAAGAAATGTAAATAAGTAAGTAATATAATTAATATAAATTAAAAAAAAATTTTAACAGATATTGCAGATAATAATTGTGTGATAAATTGATTAGGTACGAGTAGCACAAAAATCACAACATGACATTAATTTGATTTAATTGTAGATAAGTATGACTTGCCAACTTATCAATAGGTATAAGCAACTGAAGTATACTATCTAATCTTATAGAAATAACATGGAAATCCATTGGAAATCATAATCCTTTACATTTCTAGTCGATACTATATCCTAAGCGGACCTAATGGTTTGCCCTATTAACTTTCAAGTAGCCAATTAAAAGGAGAGTTTACATTTCCACAGCGCGTTAAGGGATGCGAAAAAATACCGTGTACTTTACTAAGTATTAAGTACACAGGTTGAAATCAAATTGGTGACATAAAATTATTGTTTCTTACTCAATAAATACTGTACCACATAATCCCTTAGTTCAAATTCTTAAATTAATTTGATTTAATATAATAAGGCCAATGAAAACAATTGAATTAGTGCATTTACGTTGTCTGTCGTTAGCAGAGTAAGAAACGCTTATTTTCTATCACCATTTAGATTTCACCCTGTAATTATAAATTATTATAAGATTTATAAGAGACGAGATCAAAACCTAGTCGCAGACCCAGTATATTAATTTCAAACAGGGATACAAATATTGACGCATAAAGTTTGAAAGCCAAGTACGTTACCACAGAAAACAATGGGAGAAAGCTTTTAACACTAATAGAGGTGCAAGTTGATGTGAGATAATAAAAACCCTTCTCAAGAAAAATGTGACGCGTCATAAATCACACATATTGACACCATCATATTGTTGATGGCATCGCGTGGACTCACCGTGTTATGTTGGTCTTCATTCCACCCACCGACAAGGAACAAGATATTACTGCAAATCGGCTGGAAAACGACTTCATCCATGCATAAGGATTGGCCGGCCCAAGTCATTACTTGATTGTTAGGCAAGAATTCACCAATGCCGATGAGTCGAGCCAACGTCTGAAAAAAGAAATGTACCTACTTACTTAATTTTTTCTATTTTTTAACCGACTTCAAAAAAAGGAAGTAATCAATTCGGCTTATTTTAAATTGTCAAGATTGCATCCCTTTATCACGATGTTAAGATGTTCTATTGTAGGCAAATCTAGTATCTACCCGAAATGAATACCGTCCTTTTTAGGGTTCCGTACCCAAAGGGTAAAAACGGGACCCTATTACTGAGACTTCGCTGTCTGTCTGTCCGTCCGTCCGTTCGTCCGTCCGTCCGTCCGTCTGTCTGTCACCAGGCTGTATCTCACGAACCGTGAGAGCTAGAGAGTTGAAATTTTCACAGATGATGTATTTCTGTTGCCGCTATAACAACAAATACTAAAATTATAATAATTATAATAATTAAGGGGGGCTCCCATACAGAAAACGTGTTTTTTTTTGCTATTTTGGACCTATTTAAGTAACTGTAACAGGTAAATACTTGAAATGCTCACAGAATATTTAATTAAATATTTACTTTAAAAGGAAATAATTAAAATATAATAAAATTAGTATTTAAGGGGGGCTCCCATACAAAAAACGTTTTTTTTTTTTGCTATTTTGGATGTCTTTAAATAACTGTAACAGGTAAATACGTGAAATTCTCACAGAATATTTAACTAAATATTTACTTTAAAAGGAAATAATTAAAATAAAATAACATTAGTATTTAAGGGGGGCTCCCATACAAAAACCTATTTTTTTTGCAGATTTTTTTGCTGTTTTGTGTCTATTTAAATAATTGTAACAGCTAAATACTTGAAATGCTCACAGAATGTTTAATTAAATATCTACTTTAAAAATCAATAATTGAATAAAAATAAAATTAGTATTTAAGGGGGGCTCCCATACAAAAATTCTGATTTTTTGCAGGTTTTGGTACGGAACCCTACGTGCGCGAGTCCGACTCCCACTTGGCCGGTTTATTTATTCCACGCGTATAAAGCATGGAATTTATTTTCTAAAGGCCGCCTACACTCTCAAGAGAATCTCGCGAAAGAAACGTGATTTTCAATCGCTCCACATTCACGTTTCTCGCGTTCTCGCGAGATTCTCTTGAGAGTGTAGAGCGGCCACATCAATTAAGTGGCGTCTTACTTTAAAAAAAAATACAAGTCTTACATCAATCGAATTCGAGTATTGAGCAAGAGCTCTCAACAGGAGATGTCCACTGTTCGCCAAGTAAGCCACTGGTGCGAGAGCGTGCATAGAGATGATCTTCTGATTGTAGTCTGGCCGCAGGGAACCCATGACGAAGAAGGAGGTGGTACCCTGAGAGTGGCCGATGTAGTGCAACCTCGGCTTGCCTGTATGCGCTAGTGCGTAGTCAATCATAGTGGGCAAATCGATATTTCCTATTTCATCCCAAGAGAAGTCCCAGTAGTCGGTGTTGAAGATGGCGTCCGGGCGAAGACGGACGTGGGTTCGCGAGTAGTAGTTGCCGCGAGCATTGCCCAGCCACACGTCGTAGCCTGCTTCGGCTAGCAAGTAAGCTAAAAAATGCAAATAAACATGAAAGTTTCACATATCGGTTTGTGTTGTTACTCATAATTTTTTGTCTGATAATAAACAACGTCGCATCTGCTCAGGTAAAACCAAACATCGGTCGGTGCATTCCGCGGGCGAAACGATGCCGATGTAATTTTCACATAACTTAGATACGTACGTTTTTGTGGCGTTACAACTTACTTACTGTCAAAACCAATTTAAAAGTGAGTAGGTAGATTTATTTTTCCATAAATCCAAAAACAATACCTCTCTGTTACACGATACCTAACATTTCAAACAATGTTCCGCCGCTCCTTGTTTACTAATTAAGTACTTACTTAATTTGAAAGTTTAGTACCTTAACCTTACCTAAATGCGATGATTTTAAAAACTGAACCAAAATACCCCATAAGGCTTTCCTTCTACCACACTGCTGTACATATGGATAATAGCAACTGGTATAAATTTACAGTCTGTAACATGCTTTAGAGAGTTGTATTTAGTTTAGAATAGCACTTTTAGCATTATCATTATCACGCTGGCTGTGAAAGTATGTATTTAAAAATACCAGCATATCTTTTGGTACATTATTTAATGTAATAAATACTTAGGTACTAAAAAAAAATCTAGTGGAACCCGGGCAGGCCGCGTCATCCGAATGCATCTCCTGCGGTGGGCTAGACACACCACCGAGTGGGTGCCACGAGATGGATTGCGACAACTGGGCATGCCCAAACGGAAATAGCGCGGGTCAATATGGAGTGACCTGGACGTGATTCTCAGCAACTGGCCCAAACCCCTCTAGATCGGGTGCAATGGAGAACAAGGCCTTGCCCAGCAATGGGATACCAATGCAGACTAAATATTATTATCTATGATAAATACAACGCACCAAATGCACAACCAGGCCCCATCAAGACCCAATCGGCTGACGAAGACAGGAGACCATGCATCACAAAAACTACAGGTCGGTCAGCTCGAGGATCGTTGTTCTGGTCGCGGCCGTGCGGGATCCGGTGCATGGTCAGGATGTAACCATCGCTGGTCGTGACCTGGTGGACCTCCAGGGGATAGCGGTACTTCCTGACCAGCTCAGGCTAAAACAATTGAAGTTAATAAATTAAAAAATCGCTGCAAAGTGCTTAGCATTGTTCTCGGCGGTGATGGTCTTTCCGAATAGCTCTTGTCATGCCTAAGACAATCAGCTGTAATTCTAAAGACTGATTGATGGACCTAATCATGCCATAGGGGTATATTTTATCATTTTGGTACTGAATCCTAAAGCCTTGTTACTAGATGGTCTTAGAAGCCTATTTGTAAAACTTGAACTTCTGAAGGTCTTTGTTTCATATAACATTAAGTAGGTATCTAACAGTTTAGTCCTCGCACATTTTTAAGTAAATACAAGCAAAGGCGTTGCAGCAAATGGTGATACCATTTGTATTAAGAATATTATATTATAACAAACGTACCTTAGGTACGGTCAGGGACCTTACTTCATGTCATGAGCCACCTTAGAACCTTTTCATAGTAAAAATCATTACGATTTCCCTTGATAATTAATGGGATGTCACTATGACGTTTACTGTGAATTGACTCCATGGTGGTTCATGAATTAAAGTCCTTGACTGTACCTAATACTTAAGTGTTATTGCAGCAATAATTTCTAGTTAGGCGTCTAAACGTAAACGAAACGGCGTATAAATTTAAAAAAAAAACAGTTGTTGTTAGATATTGCAAAATCATGGAAATCTGAAACTTGATTAAAACAAATTATGAAATTAGAATAGTACAATAGTTTATATTAACCGTTTAAATTACAAACTTCAAGAAATTTCTCTCTAATCAGATTTCTTTCAATCCTAGCTAAGAATCACTGCTAGGAAACTGGCTTTCAAGTGAAAAAAACCGCATTGAAATTGTTCCATCTACACAGAGAGATAGTGAGAGAGGTTGACATTAAACTAGGTATGTAGATAGGTACTTATACCATACAATACATATTTACCAACGTTATTATTTTTGTGTTTTAGATTAAAAATCGAATTCCACATTAACCCAGGTAATCGACTCCAACGCTAAAATTAAAAATAGATACGTGTAATTTTATAGCTTATCACGCTGATTCACTCACCACATCCAGGCTGGCATCCTCAAGGATGTTATCAGATATCCTGGCAGTGGCCTGTCCAGATTTCAGGAGTACCTCCAGCTCCTCAGCGTGGGGGGAGTGACCGGCCGAAGCCGACGCCCCGAGTACGCATACCCCGAGGACTATAGCCAGCATGTTCGACATTGAACAGTATCAGGGTCAGACAGGAAATCACGACTTTTATACGCGCCTGGAAAGATAACGGGCTAAAGCATTTTGATTATTCACCACAACTCGGATTAGGTGGTTGATTTTAAAAGATAAAGGTAATTAATCGTTTAATCGCGTACGTAGGAAATTAATGAAAATACGCCGATTAAGTGTCTTTGTTTATTTAATTGTGGCGGAGTAAATAAAGTCGAACTATTGGTATTGTTCTAAAGGCTGTTGCATCACATCTTGTAATACAATGGACGTCCTATGGCTGATAAGATGACGATGACGGTGACACTTTCGTGAAATTTAGGCACCATGGACAGGTAGGTGCTAAAATAATACCCGCTAAAATAATATATATACCGCCGGCTCCCGCTCCACCCCGGGGCCAAAAGGATCCGCCTGCGCAGGCGTCTCGCCGCCACCCGCCGCGCCGCCCGCGCCCCTTGAAGTCTACAAAGGGAACGCAGGAGCAACCTGCGGCCGCCGATCAACCAGCGCCGAAAGTGACTGCGGATGGTGATGGCTTCACTCCGGTTGTGAACCGGAAGCGCCGTCTAAAGCGCAATCGCAATCAGCGTGGGACCATACCTGCAGCCTCGTCCTGTATTCAAGCTGCAGTGCCGTTGGTAGACATCTACCTGTCTCGACTGGATAGGAAAACAACGGCTGAGATGGTCCTCAAGCACGTCCGCGAGGCGGCACAGGGTCGGTTGAAGGGCTCCGAGGTGTCCATCTGTCAGCTGGAGTCTCAGAGGACTAACAACTTTAATTCATTTAGACTCCAAGTGCCTGCCAAGCACCATCTGATGTTCCTGCGCCCCGACTTCTGGCCAGAGGGTGTGGTCTTCCGTCGTTTTAGGGTAGCGACGAAACCGTTTTTTAAAAATCCCTGAATATTTTTATATGTTTCATTCTTATATTTCATTAATTTATGTTTTGATTGTTATTGTTTTAAATAATAATAATTAGTCTAAGTTTCGTGACGCATTGGTGAAAACTGTAATGTCATGTAAACACTTTTACAATAAATAAATAAATAAATAAAATAATATCTATGTCTTACTTACACCAACCACCATGCAAAGTCCATTGCCACTTTATTTGTTGAAAATTAAAAGCATTCGTTCATTAGACACATTAAACATCTAAATAAAATTCCCAAAAGAAATATTTATATGGAGATTCATAAGAATTATACAACACAAAACCTAAGCTAAATATTCGTAATAAGTTTAGGCACCCGTTTTATATAATTGTACCTTCAATAATGGGCATTCTTTACAAGATAAAAAGTGATATCCACGTGTAAATGATCAACGATCAACCACTTTGATTATCTACTAGGCCACTAGGAAACTTTTCACGATAACTTTTATAATTATTTTTCATGCAACCTGCAAAAGCATAGTGCCATAAAACTGATTGTCTTTTAGTTTTATTTAGCAGTTTTAAGTTTTTTTTTATGAATTGTTGTTAACTACTTCCACTATGAGCAACCTATCTATCCATTCAGGATAACATTAGACTTTTAACGGACAAAACTTGAATTAAGTATTCTCTGAAATCAAAGATAAAATTGGAAATCATTATTGCAATAACCCTTATTACTGTTCGTTATAATATAACGTTCTCAAAACAAACAGATTCGCCATTAGCGGTGACGCCTTGGGTAGGTATAGGTAGGGGAAAGCAGGTAGGGTTCGTACACCAGGAGCATTCGTACGGTGGCCATATCTAAGCTATCGAATACATCGCAGTGTTCGTGTTTGTACGCGTGATTCCCGTTCATACGCGCCGCGTACCTGTGGAGTGGGGAGACAGTGCTGCCACTGGTTTAGACAGAGCAAGTCGAGATGTGTTTTTGCTCTGCGTGACAAATATTTGTATTCATCTTTGAGCACGCTTAGCGGGTATAAATAATTCTTAAGCTCTTCAAGTCGTTTATTATATTTTGTGCTTCACAATCTTACTTTCATATTTAAATGGTTATTTAATCTTATCTAGAACGGTAAATTTTATTTAAATTTTTGTTGTTGGTTTCTCGGGTTGGGGTACTTTCGTGCAGTTATGAGTGGGGTACATTAGTACAGTACGAATCTACCCCACTCATAACATTACTTGGCAATCCTGATTATACTTACTCTATAATCAATAGTGCTTTGTGAATTAAGGGCCGTAATAAGGATATTACTAACGAGACTCTGTTAGAAGCCCGACGCCAAAGGTGGAGGTATTTTATGACTCAGTTTTGTACTTCCTTTACTGCCCGTAATATCTGCCCATAATATTTTCTAACATTTTGCGTGGTAAAAAAAAATATCACTGAAAATTCATGTCGTCACGCCACCGCGCCGCGCTATTCCGCTTGCGCTATTTGGACTGTCAGTGCAAATGCATTGATTGTCAAGTTTTTTCGAATCATATACCACAGACATGAACTAAGTTTCGTACAGAATTTGAACAGTCATAGCTACAGCCAGATTCTATCAAAAAGATTCAAACGAATTTATAAAAACATAGAAAAACGTGTTCAGATACATCCAAAGTATTAAATTATTAAAGTTTCATAATGCGTACGTACATTAGTTTTGAATTTTTAAGTTTTTATATCCACACATCCCACATGTATAGCTTTGAAAAAGACTTATCTAGGCATAACCTTGGTCTGCTAAATATTTGTTTTTTTGGTAAGTTTTAGTCCTTTTACTTTTATTATAAAATATGTGTAATATGTGTTGATTTATTAGTGCATTTATTGAGGAAAAATTATTATAAATTCGGTCGGGTTATATTGCATAAATATAATTACTTAGAAGTTATTACAATACGTAAAATCGGTTTAATTTGCAGTCCTTACATAAAGGTCATTATTTATTTATTAATTACTTCGCGAAAATTGATAAAATGTTTTATTTTTATATTTTATGTATTTCAAGTGCAATTTTTTTTGTACTTTGACACGAAGGCTGTTTCTATTCATGAGCCCCTCTGTTTGAACTGGGATAAATATGAAAATAATTGTATTATTGAGTTTTGGTTGCTTTAAATAGAATAATTGTTTGATGAAGACTGATTCTTTACTTATTTTAACCTCCATAAATAACTTTTAGACATTGAATAAATGACATTTTCATTGACTGTACGAAGGCTCCTCACTATGTATGAACGTGCCCCACGCTGTGTACGAAGCTACCACACGCTTGGGGTGCTTTCGTACGTTTCTCATTTTTTAGAAAAAAAATCGTAGCTTCTGTATTCTACTTTATTATGAAAACATTACACCACAATTTTATAGCCAGATATATGGGCAATGTATCAGTATCAAAATAAATTCGTAATAGCTAATAGTTATTTTTTTTAAAATCTCAGAGTAAAAAGTGTACGAATCCTACCTGCTTTCCCCTACCTACTTAAAAATGTGTGAGGATTTGACCGTTACAAGTCTAATGTTATCCTGGTATTGTAGGTATACTTACGCCAAAACATCAAAAAGTGAAAACCTAACTCATTTATACTTATGTAGTTGGGTAGTTCTTGAGAATTATCATTCCCCTGGCTATACTTATATAAAAAAATATCGATCAATTCGCAACTAAATACGATTTTGATTAATGCGTAATAAAGCCCGTTAAATAGGCACCACTTTCTGATAATTTGTCTAAAATAAAGCCAAAAATCATAGTTATTATGACACGCCAGGGGAATGAGAAGTCTCAAGAAACACTCAGTAGATAAGTATGTTCAAGTTATCATGTCATATTTGTTCCCTCTACTTACCTGTCACAAATTAATTATAAACTATTTTGAAAAAGTTCTAAATGGCTGTCGAAAAGGTATTTGATAGGATGTGATTCGTTTGGAATTAGAAGTGTCCGCAGGAGATGATCAGTATTGGCGAATTTAAAAACAATCGAAAACAGATTAGCCGATTTTCAATAGCGTCATGCATTAGCACCTGGAGTATAATCCGATAAGCACTCGTAGTGCTTTGGCTTATCTATTTAGATTTTAATTTAGATACATTCCTCAGCACTCAGCACTATTCGGCATAACATGGCACGATTTTAAAGAGAGAGTAAATTCACGCATCGCTTTTTTTTTTAAATTCGGTACCAAACCAGGAATAGATAAGTCTACTTATACCGTCCCTACTACTACTTATTACCTTATCCGTATACAGTCCTCGACATACAACTTGGCAAACTTTTGGAGTACCTGGTTAATTTAATATATCTTGGCATGATTTTATGTGGTGCGACTAAGTTCTCGCATCTTACTACCACTACTTGTAATCTTGTCAGCTTGGAACAGCAACACTCGCGAAATAACACGCGCGCATACAATACCTGTCGCTTTCTGACGTCTCTAATTAGACAGTGACAGGTATAGTCTACGTCAGGGGTGGCCAACCGATCCTAAGCGATCGGCTGGTCGATCGCGACTAGTTATTAGTCCAGACGATCGCAGCAAGGCAAAAAACATATATTTGTTAAATATATTTACACGAGTCAGCATTTTTTACTCAAATAAAAAAAAAAAATCTCGTTTGACAAAATAAAATTATTTCATAAAATTGTGTACTAAACGCTATTTTATCTAAGATTTCAAGAGGTATGTGATTGGTAGATTGCATATCGTTTCGTAAGTATATCTTGGGTCTAAATAAGTCGGCCACCCCTGGTCTACGTACGTCGTCGCGCGCTTCTCTACTCATGCCTTGCTTTGCTGAGCCGGCAGTAAAACTCTTGTAGCGCCCCAGCGCCACATTCGTCGAATAGCCGAACTAAACGATCCTACATCGCGCTAACGAACTTTCGACGAACGGTTGCATAAATACAACTTCTGACTTCGTCTCCGTGAACTTCGGTCCCCAGGTATAACATCTGCCTGGAGAGAGATCTCTCTATTGTGAGTCTTTCCTACACGCTCTCTCAAACCCCTTCTGTCAAAAATCCTCATACAATAGATCATAAGTTTACCATATCTACATAAATTACGCCTGTATTCCTAAATGGGGAACATAGATAAAACAATAATTTCGTGTTCTCATATACCTTTTTTTTGCAGTAAGTTAGTGGAAAACACTTGATAAGCAATTCATTTAAAGTAAGATACTTTTTAGAATTTGATGGTTCATGCTGCAGTTGTTGTCGTGTTGAAAGTTGCAGAATCGTTCATTGAAGCGAGTCTCAAGCGGACGGCAATCAAGTTCGGACTGATCCCAACTGTTCTGAGATTTTGTATTTGTGAAACGTTTTGAGTGCGTTGCTCGAGCGCACTTTGTATGTGATTAAGTTCTGTACCTATCTGATATGTGTCTGCTGTGGCCCTTCATCTAGGAGCCGCAGCGGCTAAGGTAACGGCACCAGTTATGGACGGTTTAAGTTGTCAAGCAACATGTAATGGACACTTCATTCATAATTTAAAGACCATAGAGTTGTGAATTAATTGTTGTAAAACAAATGACTTTTCCTTAGTGGGTAGTAAATAAGAGTCATTGTCCATTACTGGTTTTTGCCCATTACCGGTGATTTTACCTTACTGCCGAATGCGCAATGCACGTTACCGCTCTGTTCGCGCGACTGACTATTGGACGGATGGAAATAGCTTGAAACCCGAAGAAAGATTTAGGGTATTTAGAGACGAAAAACATTCCCATGTTATAAATAACAAAAAGCATCGTCTATTCAGACAAAGGCACAGGCAACCACTGGTGAGGATTAAAACAAGAACTAAAGACAAAATTGTATTAAGAAAAAAAAAGGTTAAAAACTAAAACAATTTAGGTTTACATTATTAATATTAACAATGGTCAGTACACTATGCAATAAAAATATTGTGACTGTTTTATTTCACATATTCAAATCTAGGCACTTAAACTGTGGTTTCTTTACTGGATAAGGCAGTGAGAACGTTTCATTTTATCTATTTTAAAAGCTAACACAAACATACATATTTATCTTCTCACCACCAATAACTTTCATTACCTGAGGCCATGTTGAAATGTCTAATGACATAATATCATTTCATTATCCCCTCCAAATCCTAACAACAATCCTGAGGATCATTCTAACGTTCTATAAGATCATAGTAAATTTATACATGAAATCAAATAGTGCCATTCAGTTTACGAACATAAACCAACCTACATATGTGTGAAAATTTAGTTTCTATGTAGGTTGTGGTGAGTTCAGGTTGCTTGACAAAAATAGAATGCACAGTAATCAATTGTAGATCAAATCGGTATCGCGAGGAGCATGAAGACGTCTAACTATGGCGACACATTACTGGTAGATCAGTCACACTTCAACTCTCCGCGTTGCCGACGATGCGCCAATAGCCCCGTTTCACCAAGCGACCTGAATCTTTGTGATGTATACCCTAAATTTTAATGTCTGATAGCTTAGATATTTCATTTACTATTTCCTTGCCTCAGGATACTAACATTTGGTTCTGATAATAATTGCATACCTATTGTCCTATAGATGATAATGTTAATGCATTTAAGAATTGATAGATCACTATGGAAATAAGCAATAAAATTGAATTTTAGTTGAAAAAACTGTTGCTTGCTAACTGTAGACATGAAAAAGCTCTTCGTATTACAATTCAAAGAAGCATGAGGTTGCTTTGTCATAATGCAAGTAGAAGAATCCACTGGTTTATTGCGGAATGCTACAAGTCATCATCCGAGTCAAGTGCAGCCCTCCTCCTGTCAAACTTGACTGTGCTCGCTGATTTCGGCATCTGCTGGTTGAGGGACTCAAGGATCTGAATCAGTTCTTGTTCTGAGATCTTGCTGCGTACTTGGCCCACCTGTACCATTCTGCAGATCATGTTTTCCACCATTGCACCTTTTTCTGGTCTGCTCAGTTTGATAGTGTTCACTGAAAAAGATGAATAATGTACATAGATAAATTGACTGAACAGTATTTTAACAGCACATCAGACATTATTTTGTTTCATTAAAAGTAAATGTATCACAAATAAAAACAACATCCATTGGTGTGGTATTGGACTTCGAATATATTCTACTAGCTGTGCCCGCAACTCTGTTCGCATGGAATATTGACTTTGGGTAATTTTCCCCGTTTTTTACACATTTTGCAGTATTTCTTCGCTCCTATTGGTTGCAGTGTGATTTTATATAAAGCCTTCCTTGGTAAATGGTCTATCGAACAAAAAAAGATTTTTTCAATTTGAATCAGTAGTTCCTGAGATTAGCGCGTTCAAACAAACAAACAAATAAACAAACAAACAAACAAACAAACAAACAAACTCTTCAGCTTTATTATGTTAGTATAGATTTATTCTCTATTTCTTCCATGGATGTCAAAAGGGGCGACCAAGGAAATATGTTAAGGTATATTTTAGGTGACAGAGTAGTAACCTGTCACTATTGATATATAGTCTGGTGGTTTAGGTACTTCACTATATGTAAACAAACTTCATGTCAGATACTTATGCATACACAAACTTATCACAAGTCGCGTCTTAGCACATCCATGAAGAAATGGACTGGGGTGTTGTTCTGAACCCAACACCGCTTGAGGAAAACAACTAAATTTATCATGTCTCATAATTATCTTAATCATAAATCATAAAATTGCTATTCAATAAATAGGTACATTATACACTTATTTCGGTTCCTAGAAACTAAATTTAAAGAAATGCAACGCATTTTGTATTCAGGTTGACGGGTATATAAACATTTCTCTTACATCTGGCCCGGGCGTCTTGGCTAAGAGCTTGAGCAAGGATACTGTGTTTAGCTTCTTCCATAGCCTGCATTCGCTCTTCTTGAGCTTTATTCTGGTTGGGGTCGCCGGTACCCTGAAATGATTTAGCATAATGCGCATTAATAAACCGATCAGACGCATAAAACTAATAAGAATGTTCAAAGTAACCTCAATGAGATGGAGGGTGGATTACTCATTACTCACCCCATGTTGTGCTTGCATTTGCGCCAACCGCTGTTTCCTGATTTGTTCTAATTCGGGATCATCCATTTCAATAGCAATTAAATTACACTATTTAACTCGGTATAAGTTTTTACAATGGAAATAGCAGCCGTCAGCCGTGAGTCAATACCCTACCCAACCAGTCGATTTGGTCGGCTCGGCGGTATTGCCAGAAATGAAAAGCGAGATTCTTGAGGTTTTTAAGATACCATGCTCGGTTATATTGTAAAAATTTGATACGTATAATTTCATGTTCTAAAATTTGAGTTTCATATTGAGAACTTTTAAATGCTTGTTTCAGGTCATATTAGATCAATTTTTAGGTCGCTTTATTAAGAGGATAGGAGTCGCATCACTTCTCCATACAAACGTAGTCCCCTGTTTTCTCCCTAAATAATGACATTAGAGCAAATATTTTTTTCATTAAATTTGTATCTGTTGTGGCTATGACCCTATGATTCGATTTTATCGATATTCAATTTTTTTATTTTTTTTTATTTTTCTTATTTAGAAGTAAATTAAATTAATTAAATGCTCAAAATGTGATCCCTCTTGTCTCACACGCCAAACTTTTAATGAGTCTGCTGCCTGTTGATCCTCGGACCTTAACCCCATTAGATTATTTCTTTTGGGGATACGTAAAAGATATGCTATACAAAAAGCGATACGAGAACGTGGGCGAGTTACAAACAGAATTGTGCCATATCACATCGAGTGTTCACCATAAAATTATTAGAAAATCAACAGGCAGCGGACTCATTAAAAGATTGGCGATTTGCAGCAGACAAGAGGGATCACATTTTGAGCATTAAATTAATTTAATTTACATAAAAATACCCACCTAATTGACTATGACAGTTTCATGTATGTTTTTAATTTGATTAAACTGATTAATTTCACGTTGTTCCTTTCTTTTAAAATACTATGTTACTTAAGCAGAGTCATTATTTTTTAGCTATTCTTTCGATTGGCATCATTAAAACAGGATCTTTTTTTTTAAACATTTTAGTCGGTTCGATTCTCAGACGAAGCAAGTAATTTTTAGAAAATTAGAGCAAAATACACTATCTACGATATTTAAGGTACTTTCCCTTCATGTCCCATAACTTTGGGACACCCTGTATACAATCAAGGAACTTTGCAATATATGCTACCTCGGGCTGGCAACTTTAATTTAAATGTCAAATCCCGGAAATTTGACAGATGCCAACGAGTATGTTTGAGTAACAAATTAAAACGACGATTGAATTGCCCGACGACAAAGACCATTGAAAGAAAACTAAATTTATCTCAAAAAGTTCACAATCACAAAAACATTAATAAAAAAACAACGCAACTTGCAGATTTAATTTTTACCTCGTTGCAAAAGGAAACCATAACGAAACTGTATAATTATTTAGACTTGTGGGGTATGAAAGAAATTAGTTCAGAATCAGATACAGGATTCTTAGGGTTCTATCTTAAAAATTTGCTGGAGCGCGTTGTCGGCTTCAAATCTCTCACATATTTAAGAGAAATTTAAGCAATAAAATTCAAGTTTAAATAATTATAATTATATTTCTTAACTAATATTGTCATGCCATTGAAGAGTTTGGCACTGAACCTGTTCATGAAGGTTACAAAAAGCTAAAACTGCAATTTTATTAACTGCTACAGCTAATCTTCCAAACGCTATTAAATTTATAGGTCTAAAGGCTGTACCACCATCCTTCACACATCTAACCATGTACATAGCATGGAATTTCACTGGATCACCTGAAATCAGATACATTTATTTTATTGTATCTCTCACAAAGTACCCAAATATAGCTAAAATATATACAATTTTAGGGTTTTCACCTGGATAAAGAAGATAATCACATCCGAATTTGGAACCATTTGTGATATGATGGCCTTGCTCCCATAAATAATTGAAAATTAAAAAGTGTGTTTTAGCATCCTTTGATGCACCAGGGTTTAATGCATCAACACTGACTTTTATCTTATCTGAAACAAAAATATTTTACTAATTTGATACCTACTTAACATTAGTCAGGTCAGGAGTATCTGAAACTACTAGCATAGAAGAGATGGTAGGTTGTGGGTGAAATAAAAGGGGTATGTCAGGATTGCAGCCAGTGGAACAAAGCAGTTCTGCTTACCTTTGTTAGAGGCAAGGAATACATGGCAGTCTGCATATAATATGATAAAATTTTCTTTATAAAATAGAAAATACCTGTAGTGATGTGGTGCTGTGTAGGTAAATGTACCAATACATGAGCAGGAAGTAATGGTGGTAATTTATTTATCTCTTCTTGCAATAATGTCTCTTTGTTCAAATTATCACCTGAAAAAAATTAAGCTAAGATGAGGCTTGTACCCAGTAGTGAGACATATTTAGGATGTATTATTAATTTATTTATCTACATGTATAAAAAATTAACATTAAAACCTTATTATTTTAATAAAATCAATATGCTTTGGATCAGATTTTAGGCATTCAACATTATATTGAGGAGTTTGTAATGAGTTTATAAAAGGTTATAGACAGAAAAAGAGCAAAGGTTATTAAATAAAAAAAATATGGTCTTTACTTTAGTATGTATTATTTAGCATTAATGACGGTTTACCTGATACACCTTTCGACAAAAGTTTCTGCCTTTTACCAGCAACTATTATCTCAATTTTTTGTGATAATTGTTCAATTCTTCTCTTCTTTAAAGCCTCAGTCTGCTCTTTCAGAATCCTGAAATAATTTACTTACTGAACCTTGTACTGTACACACATTTAATTACATTGGAAACAGACAAACAAAATATGGATAAAGGGACTTCAAAAGGGTCTATATTCTAATACACTTGAAGGTGCATCCTATTGTATGTTCAGCAGTATTAGGTTAAAATAGGTATATTTTCCCTGACTGATTGTAGAAAAGAAAATACACCACCTCTCCTCCATAGCTTTAGCTTCTTGTTTTTCCTCTTCATTTGGTCTCTTACCAATGTTTGGAAGCTCATACAATTCGCATATACCTCTCTTGACTAAGAGTGTTGCTTCTTCTGGCATAAGTGCCATAGGTAATCCTAAAACAGATAAAAAAACTTCTCATTTACTAAGGCTAAACGCGCACTACGACTTTTTGTCGCGCGACACGATTTTAAAATAGCGCTGTCCATACTGATTTTTTTATCATAGTGCGCGCGATGACATATAAACCCTTACATTGCATTTCTCTCAAAAAGTTGTAGTGCGCGCTTAGCCTTAATGTTTACATCCTTGCAGTAAGTACTCTAAACTTCAAGTAGCAAAGTTTCTAGACTGATTCCTTAAATTTTCAAGTGAGCAGAGATTAATTTAACAATTATAATAGTAACAAGTTATTATATCAATTTAAATACATCTCTGCAATTAAAATAAATAGAAATAAAACCGTTGGTGTAATAGGTAGATAAAAAAATTACATTATACCATTAAGGTGAATAAATTTAATTTTGGTTGCAATTTGAGTTGAAAAATATAAACTTACTCAAGCATTTTCATTTTCGACTTACCCATAAAATCATTTTGCCTAGGAAATGAGGGTATTGACCCAATAAGAGCTCCACATATTCTGTGCTTCGTGCGTAATGTGAACCAATCTAATGAAAAGAAAGACTAAAATAGAGGAAAAATTAAATAATATTGGAATTTGAAAACAAATTCATGTTTTTCTAATGCAAACCTTCCGCATTCCATACATAAGCAATTCCGTCTTCGACAATAAGCGATATCATTTTACAGTATTGAAAGTTCCAAAATCACGTGGAAGACATATGCTTCGTATTTGATGGAAATTTATGTTAAAATTAAAACATTTTGAGTAAAACCTGAAACCTGAAACCTGGTAAAACCAGAACAACACCGCCAAAGTCCAAAGTTCTGTCAAAAGTCAAAACTGTCAAAAGTGTCAAATTCCGAGGTAACGTCAAATGCATCCACAACGTTCCGTATTGCATTTACTACGAATAATTAATTTGAATTCCTTAAAAGGATAAGCTTGCATTTATGATTTTCATTGAGTTATACACTAACAAATTATATTTTTATAGATTTCTGATTAAGTGTGTTTAGGTTTTTTTTAGAGGTTTTTACTAGCATTTGTTATAGTCTGTCAAAAAAGTCTTGAAAAGAACAAAAATGGAACTAATTTTTTTTTGGGCTGGCAATGCTGGTTTTCCTGTC
>BHDV01019943.1:103103-166851 GCA_005406045.1 Adoxophyes honmai
CGGTTGTGTAGGCGCGGCGCGACAGCAATAGATTTAGCAAATACCTATTTTTCAATTCGCTCCCCCGGCATATTGCCTCTTAAACCCACTGTTATTGTTAGATTTACAGCGGAGAAAACTTCTTGACATTTCCTGACGTAGATGGCGTTTGTTGTAGAAGTTCTACTACTCGACGATAGGTGGCGCTAGGGGTAGCTGCAGATTATTACCTCATGGACAGTGGACATGCCGACGGCATCAACCCCGACCATCTTCAACATGTTAAGTTCCGCCACCGTTTCGAAGTTAGGTCCTCCGAGACATGTGTAAACGCCTTCTCGTACTATGTTATCGATGTTCAACTCTTTTGCCACCTAGAAGAAAAAACAATAAGCATGAGTCTTACACGATTTAACACGCGTCTAAAGTATCGTATTGTATGTATTAATTATGTTCGTATTTCCTATAAAAAGCATCTTGTTGAAAAGGAGATAGGTACATTTGTAATTAGAAGTGAGTTTTTTTTCTGGTTTAATGAAATTTTGTCGGATCCATACTTATGCCTGTGAATTACTTTTTCCAGTGTTCATTTGTATTATGATTGATACAGCTAGGTAATTGCATATTCAAAAGGAGTTGTAATCGGCTATTTTTCTGTTATAGTAAGTATGGTATAAATAGACTTCTTTACGAAATGTTTACCATCATAAAACAGACACCTATTGTCATGTACCAGTGATGTAATAGACGTAAGTTAGAAGGACGTTTAGTTCGATCCCCAAGTACTCTTTGTTATGTCGGTACTGCTCAATAACCTAAGATAACCCCGGCTAAGAATTGTAAATACAATCATTATCGTTAGCGAAGCGAGAATCGTAAATATTTATCACGTTGTATGACGTTCAACTTCTTTGGCGTATTACTTTTTTTTCTAAACTTGTGTTTAAAAGTAATATCCCTTCTAGACGTACAAGTGAATTTAATTTGATTTAGTCTTGGAATAATTCCTTCGATTGATTTACAATCCCCGAAATCTAACTTGGCAATATTTTAAGTACCTATCTAGTGGTGTAAGTTCGCCCATCGCTTTTCCATGGAAAACCATGTTTAAAATCTTGCCGCATTTATTGCTCACGAGACTAATTTAAATTCTCGTTTGCTTGAATCCACCCATAAATAACCATTTCATTAAGCTTAGGTACTTACTTGTCTTGCGATTTTCCTGTACTCCAAATTGTACGCTCTGCTCATTGGGGGGAAGCGAGGCCCGAACCTCTCGTCATTGGGGCCGTGGAGGGGGTTGTTCCCAGCGAATCCCATGAGGTTGATGTGGTCTTTGACGATCATGAGGTCTCCGATTTTATAGTTGGGGTTGAGGCCGCCGGCCGCGTTCGTGGCGATGAGCGTTTTGACTCCAATGAGTTTCATCACGCGAACGGGTAGACAGCACTGTAAGTAATAAGCAATGCAGAAAATTATTAGATATAATTATAAATCACTTATGTTTGAAGAAACGACTAAGGAAATAGGTTTAGGTATGCTTTAGGCGACAGGCTAGCAACCTAAGCATGTTCACTTTTATACTACCTCTTCCTTCGGTTTTCAAACCTAAAATTATGTTAGAAGTGACTACGAAGCGTGAAACAGTCATAATGATTGTTTTGTCTATGTCACGTTTCATGTGCTCTGCCTACCTCGATGCCTAGATAGATATATTGTAAATTAGGTACTGAATTTCATTTGAAAAACCGGCCAAGTGCGAGCCGGCCTCGCGCACGAAGGGTTCCGTACCCAAAACAGCAAAAAAAAAAACATGTTTTTTCTATGGGAGCCGCCCTTAAGTATTATTATTATTTTGATTTTAGTATTTGTTGTTATAGCGGCAACAGAAATACATCATTTGTGAAAATGTCAACTCTAGCTGTCACGGTTCGTGAGATACAGCCTGGTGACAGACGGACAGACAGACAGCGAAGTCTCAGTAATAGGGTTCCGTTTTTACCCTTTGGGTACGGAACCCTAAAAAGTATAACTAACGATTACGATAATGGAATCTTTGCTACAATATAAGTATCTATACTATAAGTATAATATTATACT
The DNA here is from genome assembly GCA_005406045.1 of Adoxophyes honmai. Classification (NCBI taxonomy): domain Eukaryota; kingdom Metazoa; phylum Arthropoda; class Insecta; order Lepidoptera; family Tortricidae; genus Adoxophyes; species Adoxophyes honmai. The sequence goes on from BHDV01019943.1 coordinate 105,183, forward strand.
TAGAGGTTTCGGTTAAAATTACTATTAATTAAGTTTATCAATTATTGTGCCAGTGTCACGAAAATAAACAATCGTTTATAAGGACGACTTGTGCTACAGTGGAAAGTTGTGACCATTGTTGTTATAATACTTACAATTTGTAAATTTCAAAAAATTATCCCCTGCCTCCCGTTGTCGTATATAAAATACAAATGTCATCATTAATATGAGTTTAAAAACATTAATTTATAAAATAAAGCAATAAAACTTTGACGCTTGGTGGAAAGAACTTAATGCACTGTAATACTAATAATAAGAAGCTTAGACAGTAAAGTTTAGTGTTTCTAATTGTAAATGTATACCTCTTTAACGCAGATGAAACTGTTTGATTATCATATCACCCGTTTTCTTAACATCCACTACGTATCAGAAGAATTATATCTCAGTACAATTATTACGACTTGCGGGTTTGTCCCTAATCTATCTGATAGATATGTAGAGTTTTATTTTATCGAAACTTTATTGTATCGAAATAAAGCTCGTAATCGTTATTGGTTTCGATTAGGTAAGGTAAAAGTACCAATGCTCGACGCCTCAACGCCCAGTAGATGACACCCATCTATCACCTGTCTTACTATGAGATAAGGTTGCAGGTGCCAAGTATTGGGCCAGTGTCAAGCACAGGGACGTTTACCTTATCGGCAATCTCCGTTCTCCCTCAGTGAGGTTGGTCAAGATCTAATACTAATGCATAGGTAGGTACTTAACTATTAACTATCAGTTCCGACTTTATCATTCAGTCCGCCTTAGCAGTCATCAATCAAACTAGGGTTAATTTATTTATAGCGTATTTCGACGTCAGAATAGCTGATATTGATGTAGATATGTAAATCTAAGATGCTGCTTGTCCCAGTTTTTCCTTTCAGTACCTATTCATATTTAAAATAAATCATTTTAAGCCGCACCAGGCTGCCGTCTGTACTATCTTAATGCGACGTTTACCCTCTCATTGTGATGCTAATAAAAACAAGAGATAACCTCGCCGCTGGGGGTCGAACAGCTAACTTGCATCAGCCGCGTTTATTTTCCATCGTTCGTTCGGGAATAGTTATCTTAAGTTTATTAATTTGCTGAGTAGGTATTTACTGGTTAATATTAGCACAGGAATAGAGCTGAAACAGCGAAGGTTGCACGGGTTGCTATTTATGTGACTGCTACGTATTAAAAGGCACTTATATACGAGTGTAGTTTAATTTAAAATGAACCTGAACGGTGATTTCATAAAGAATAACCAATTCACAGTAAACGTCATAGTGATAAAGTGATATCCCATCCACTATCAAGGGAAATCGTAGTCTTTTTACTTTGAAAAAGTTCCATGGTGACTCATGAATTAAAGTCCTTGACCGTACGTAACTTTTTTTTAAAGTACGAAAGAAAGAACGGCTAAAATGGCGGCAATACAAAATCCCCTAAACAATTGGGCATCGGCGTCACAGGCTCGCGCCGCCAGCCGCGCTGATCGCGTATTCCAAAATCTTTCTTTGAATCATCATCTGTTTGAACATACTCGAAATTTTGATTTAATTGTGGTATCGATATCGATTGAGTAATGTAAACATTATAATGGTTACAATTAGACCCCGTTATCTTGTCGCAAAGATTTTGTTTTTCAGTAGAGCATGAATAATTTATTTATCGACCTTCTTTATATCGATGTTTAACACTTTTATATCGATGTTTGTTTGTTGTTGCACTTGAATTTTGTCCTTTTAAATATATACCTACTGAAATTCAATTAAAACGTTTTGTTTCACATCACAAAAAACCCTTAAAATAAATGTTTTCCAACTAGTGTTATTGAATCATGAGTGCTACAGATACGAAGATGTTACATCATGCCTCTTATTTATTTATTACTAAGATTGTCGTACCTATCGCTATCGGACGTGTATGTTATGAAGGCTTTGATCGGAATGAATCAGTAGTATTTATAGCAATTTTCCATTGGAAAAATTCTTCATTGATATCTACACCTAATCCCTGACATCTGTAAACTTGTCTGTTAATCAATCAGGGGGTTTGAGTTTAATCTTTGAGAAGGTGTTTTACAGATGACACGTTAAAGATCAAAAGATTTCAATGAATGTATTAGACATTTCCTTGTAAAGTAGGTATTATTACTTTTTTTTATTTTTTTTCCCAAACCATGTTTATTGTAGCCTCTCTTTTTGTCAGTCTCTATAATTAAGTTTCCTCTGTCTCTCAATGGTTGGTTATAAGAGATCCCTAAGATATAAAGTATAAATCCGCGTAAGTACGTACTTTACCGTCTTGTTTGTATTTTTTTGGGTTACTTACGTGTCTTTTTGTGTAATAAAGTTTTTACTTACTTAAATTGAACGACAATAAATATCAACAGACAAAATATAAACTCAGTTCCGCTGGCTCTAGGTAGATAAGCAAAGGTCATCTACAGACATTTAATTGCGTAGTTTTTCCGTAATTGTAATGACAACATCGACTAGTACGTGTAACGATAGTCGACTAATAACTTACCATCCAGAGCGGGTATCCTTCGTAGTAGTGGAACCTCCCCTGCATAGCGACGACTTGGACGCCTTTGAGTTTGCCGAACACCAGCCGCCCGTGGTGACCTTCCACCGTACTGACGGGGAAATTCGGTATCTCCTCATAGTCTATGCTGTCCGCGTCTTCGATCTGTTCGGCCAGGGAACCTGGTGTGCAAAGAAAGGCGTACGTGAACGAGACGCGCAAAAACTTGGACATATAACACGGATAAAGTAAAAGTAGAGTCTGGTTTCATGCTTTCTTCGAGCTCTTAATACGATACTTGGTATACAGATCAATCGGGATTATGAAGGTCAACCGTTGCTCTTAAGTATGTCAATACAACATAAATCAGTCCAGTCATGCTCTAAGGGGTTCCAATTCTGGTTTTAGCCCCATAAAACGACAGTATACTTAATTAAGTGTTTAAGACGTCGCTTGTTTTATTAGCGTTTGATGCAAACGTTATTTAAGTAATAAATGGACCTACGGATTCTTAACATATTATGTGGATAGATACTTAACTAGACTGCCGTTAATAGTGGCAAATGCCTAACTAGATAGAAGTTGATTATGGTACCCGACCAGGTACAGTCAACGTCAAAAGTACTTTATCACCTACTTCTTGTCTTGACTTGCCCTTAACGTCGATTAGTATGGGATACGAAAGTAACTAGCTACGTTTGACACTATCACACTAATGAAGAAGTGTAAATCTTATTAGATACGTCTATTCAAATCCTTTTTATCAAACAACTATACGGTTAGCACTTTTGCATCACGGTAGAGACGATTTAATTATAGTTTCACGAATACAAAATTTATTGGCAGGTATTTGATTGTTAATAGGTTAATACTCTCATAGAAAATAAGTTAGTAAAAGCACCTAAGCAAAAGGCAGAATACCTGGAGAATATTGAATTCGTAGCGCTCTACTAAACAGAAATGTAGGTGAGTCTAGTATCGGCTATCTTATACTCGGGGGTCACTTACGTCTACAAAATTAACATGCCTAAGTAACGAAAATGAATAAATACCATCTTTCCAATACGCACCCAACCCTGACCCGCAGATGATTCCAATGTGCGGCCGCACCGAGGTTCTGGAGAACAGGAAGTTGGCCGTCTCCACCAAAGTCTCGTACGAGTACCTGTAACCAGGAGCGAACGTGATTTATTAAATTATAATACCACTTTTTACCGTATTTTTGTTCAGATATGTCATTAGTATTTACGGGTGCCGATAAGAGAACAATCGCTAGGTAAAACTGTTTACGGACTTACTAATCGCAAGGTGGAAATCTGTTTCGTGCGAGTTAGAAAAATAAATTCAGTTTTTAAAGATTGAAACAAGTTTTAAATACCAAATGGTGTTCGAAAAAATTTGACGACAGAAAACTCCTACTAAAATACCTACTTAAGAGGGCGCAAACATTTTTTACGAGCGTAGGTAATATAAGATCAGGTGGGGGAAGAGAAACTCAGGGGCGGGGCAGGGGTAAGAGGCACCACAGACCATAACTCGTCGAGTTATGAGTGAGTATGGTCTGTCCTCCTACCCCTGCGTTTCTCTTCCCCCACCTGACCTTAGTGGTTTTGGACCAAAGTTTAAAAAAATTAAATTAAATTAACTCATATTTAGCCATGAAAAAAATATGGTTAGACTAAACATATTCTGTAAATTTACAATAAAATTGTTTCATTTGTAATTACATTAAAATCAATGAGAAAAAAAATAAAGTAATGGTTCAATTTTGAAATTATGTAAAATGATATTTGAATAATAAAAACCAATAATTTGATTCATGTAACACCGTTATTCCTCAGTAGACTATATTGTCTATCAGATAATAATATCGTTTATAGTAAATTTTAATGGAAAATTTTCAAGTGAAAGACAGCTCTGACGCGTATTTTTGTGAAAACCCTTCAACAAATAGGCTAAGTAAAAGAAATCTGTGTTGCTAATAAAATAATATTTACCGTTAATCCCAAGAAAAAGAGTTTATTTATATGTTACAGTAGTTTTTCTTTAAAAACTTAAGGATTTATAGCTTTGTAAAGCATTGGAAAAACATCAAAATCGCCGAATTGTGTTTGCACGCTCTTAATCAATTTTACGGCAAATGTCATTTTCAAACGACTTTCGCCAATTTTTAACCAACCTTTGGTACCTGTTCATGTAGAATTTTGTCTTTAAAAGGGCACAGTCGTAAGGAAATAGATCCATTTTTTTTCCTGTTGTTCCACATTTAGCTCTACGACAAAAACTAATTACTACCAACGTATTTCTCTCCTTAATAATCACAATAAGACACCTTTGCACGTGTGATCTCAAGTTTCTGATGACATGTTTTTTTTATTCAATAAAATGATGTTCGATTTACCTTTAGACAGACGAGCAACTTAATTGAGGTATCCTTCCCGGCGTTTTATGAATCTAAGCTCTTTTGAAAAGATATAAAGCTGAAGTTTCTTGTAAAGCAAAGTAATTCTTAAGTTTCGCGTGAGGAACGAAGGTGCAGCAGTCATGATTATGGTCATTTTGTTGGTTCTTCCGTGCAATATAACGAGCGCGGGCCTTAACTACATGATACATGATTGACCAGATTCCTTTCTCGGTATTGCTACTATAAATACCTACCATAAGTTTCACATTTAAGGACAAAACATTTTAAATGTACGGAGTTGTCAGCTGATTTTGGCTTAGTGTCTGTTTAATTTATTCCTATTCCCTTTACTTTTGTAAAATTTGAACTGATGACAACGTTGAGAAATAAGAAATAATTAGTATGTGCTTCTGTTGATAAGGGTTTTAAAAAAGGATTTACTGTTTTTTTTGTTTTTTTTTAACGAGGCTGACATAGGTATACCTCAACTGAATAAAATCCCCAAATGAATAAAAAAATGAAAACAGATTAAATTAATTAAATTAAATCGTATACCGGAGGTACAAAAAAATAATAATGACGAAACAAAAAAAAACGAAATTTTAAAGGTCAGGTGGATACTAAATCCTATCACTATTTGAAAAGGTCTTGAACAGTCGATGTCTCTTTAATTTACACGCACGGGTAGGCACATGTAATGTAAACATAAAGTGCTTCTGATTGTTTCTACTTAACCCTAGTTGACATTTATTAAACAATATTTTTGTGAATAAAGTTTAAAATAATTTCCGTGATGCTTACATAACAAATATCTCATTATCATTAGCACAATAAATATCACTTTGATAGCGTAAATAAGTGTTACCAAAAAATAACTAATACGAGCGTGGGAAAATACTCCGTTTTGTTTAATATTAGACTTTTTAGCGGACTAAATTGTATTTTATCTCAGTTTACTTAAAATGTGTAAGGATCTGCCCGTTAATTATCTAATGTTATGTGAAATGGAGTATAAGTGAGGGTTATGACTTACCCTTTGCTGTTGCCATTGCTGCTTCCGTTTCCATTTTCCGTTTCGATTTCCGGCAGAGTTTTCTTTACGAGCACAAACTCTCCGCTGCTGTTCAGTGCCTTTTCATTAACGGGAGCCATGTTTTGTTTAACGCGTCTAGGAATAGATAAGATCAATGTTCTACTGTGTTCGATGTCCGAGCATGCAATGCGGGATCCTGTGGTCTCTCAGTTAGTTTTATATCTCCTCGCGATGATGAGGCCAACACACATTTTGCCCGATTTCTCGTGTTTGTGTCGGCTTATCACTGCTCAAACTTTATTTCGTCATGATAAACTTTTAGGGGTCAAATCTCTAATCTGGGATATTGTACATCGTTAAGATTGTATAAGCACAGACGCTATAAAAATTGTGAATGAAAACTGTCTGATGAAATAGCGAATGAGTGTTTAACTGGATTTAGGATGCAGAAGTGAATGGGCATCTGTTTTTAACAAGTATTTTATTAAAATGCGATTGGCATTTGGCTACAGTATTAAATGTTTTTTGCGTTGTTTTTATAACACGTTGCTGACATTTCGGATTTTATAGAGGTACAATAAGTGTGTAGCGAAGTAGATACCTACCAATAGGTTGGCAAGTCAATAAGTAATATCTTTTAGAACCGGGGCTGGCTTTTAACATTAGCGAGATAGTACATACGAGATAGTAGGTACTTCTTAAATTCAAATACGCAGATGATATTTTATGTAGATTGTACCTACTTATTTCAAATAATCCTTATACTTTTTCCGAAACTTCACAGGTAATTTAAACTTGCGCATTTAATTAGAGAATAATGGTCTAACCTACCGTTTAGAACGAAAAGTAACGACTTCAGCTGATATCAGATTTGCTCACGGCTTTTTCAGTTCTCACAAAGGCTTGTTACAGTAATCTGTTGTAATATCACATGTTTTAAGATCACCTGATAATGTCATAAGCGAAATCGCCGCGATGCTCACTTGTTATCAGATAGAGCTGGGGGCTGGGCTGTTATGCTACATAAGATAATATTGTATTACTTCGTGACGAGCATTTTTTGTTGCTATAGCTACATATAAAATTTGCGATAGTACATAATTTTATACTTATCTGTTCTTAAAAGAGGATGTGCCGTAAAAACAAGTTTTACTCTCCGTAATATGTGCATACATTGCTCCATAACAATGTAGTTAGTAATAGGTTAAAAAATGTATAACTTATTTTTACGAGATGCATTTCATCAGCCCACATTAAATCTTGAAGAAAATTGCAGATTTAGGTTAACCAATTAATTCCTCATCTACGGCAGAACGTTGTCTCAATAAGCAATAAACATATCTAATAAAGATTTCGAGCTATACAATGTCACTTTGACGTTCACTGTAAATAGATTAAGTATATGTTGGGTCATGAATCTATCGGGTCGATGGTACGACAACACAATGCACGTATGTATTATACTTACTAGGTATGTACGTAAAAATTTTTTTTAGCTGAACTCAAGCCTAATATTTCATACTTTCATTTTGGAGCTATTAAGTGGGATATTGCAACAATTCAGACTGCTATTTTTTAGTCTATACCTATAGCTATTATGATACTCCTCAATGTTTTAAACTTTCATGATTAAGGGTAAACATAGGTAATTTATAATTTAGCACGACTCATCTCGTTATCTTTTTTTTATCTAATTTTAACTACCTTGACGTTTCGGCCGTGGTCATGAGCAGACTCTACTTGACTTTACCGGCCGAAACGCCGAGGTAATTAAAACCGTGTCAAAAATCCCGCCAAATGATAAATACTCTGGTGTTAGTCATTGGATTTGAAGGTTTTTGCGTAGTATCAAATTTTGCTAACTCATATTTCACAGCCAATGGCATGCCACCCAATGCTCCTTGCGGTTAAGCATAATATGCGCTTGCGCACGCAAGGCCGCCTAGAATCAGTTCAATCAGCGATCGGGGACAATCTTTCGAAGTCGGCGTCGTGTCAAGTTATCTACTTAATGCTAGTTGATTTTTAATGAACTTTTTAAATGAACTTTTTTAATTATTTTGAAGTAGGTAGGTAAATATTTAATGCGTTTCTCGAAATAATTTAAAAAAATTAACGTCGGCTACAATGTTTGTCTATTGAGTGCTGGCTCGTGTAGAAGCACTTATATTTTTTTAAGTAAGTTGTTAAATATTTAGGTAATAGGTAAATAAATTAGGTACTTAATAAAAACTGACTATTTCTTGTAGTTGTAACAGTATTTTTAAGTAGGTATCAAAGTCAGTGTGATGTCAAGTTTAGAAAAACACTTCTCCGTTTCTTTTGTGGATGTCGTAAGAGGCGACTAAGAAAATTAGGTACCTAAGTAAAGGTATATTTTAAGTGCCTAAAAATTATGCTAAAAGTGGCTACGAAGCGTGAAATGTAACAGCAATTAAGTACTTGCTGGTTGTTTTACTGTCCACGCCGGAGCACAACAATACTAGCTAGCTAAAACCCTGTTTTTACAGTCAACATTTGGCACAAACTAAACGGATTCTTGACATTGACAGCATATGTGATCAGGGGCGTAGCTACCAAGGGGCTAGGCGGGGCAGTGCCCCGGGGCCCTCGAGCTCAGGGGGCCCCTGAACCGTTTCTATCGAATCTAGGGAGGGGGGCAACTACGCCACAATCAATGATCAGTTTACATAGGTGTGGGGCCCCATTTTTTTATGTGCCCCAGGGCCCTTGGTTACCTAGCTACGCCACTGTATGTGATTGCCACAGGGTTCTACTGAGACGTAGCCATAATATACGAGTACATGTAGAGATAGAAATGAGTTTCCTGTAGATTTAGTTCTGAAGATAGTCGCACACGTGATGTCAATCTTTCGCCTTAATATGACGATGTTTAGTGACAAATGGTAATGTAACAATTGCTTTTGTGACTGAAATACAATTACTCTAAGTACAGGTACTGGTACTGACTCATGTAGGTAAAACTTATTCAAGTATTTTCGTGGATGGTATCAGGACCAGGACAATATTTTCCTGTTACAGTCTTCATTTAGACAGGGCAGAGTAACGATGTGGATTTTAACTATTACAATAATTTTACTTTACTCTTTTATAATGATTTTTGTGCCTGCGAGATCGCGATTATACCCGCCAGGTTAACTTTTTTTATAGCTCTAAGTTTTAAGTTCATACATTTTTTAATTATTGTCAATATTGTAGGTCCTCGTTCGTTGCCAATAGTAGGAAATCTTATATCTGTATGGTTTGGTCTCATGAAATTAAAAGACCATTACCGTTTATGGCAATCATGGGCTCGAATTTACGGAGACATATTTGGATTGCAATTGGGTTTCATCAACGTGGTTGTGGTGTCAGGAAAAGACCTGATCAAGGAAGTATCCTCAAGGGAAGTATTTGACGGAAGACCAAATGGATTCTTTTACATGATGCGATCTTTTGGCAAGAAAATAGGTGAGTACTTTAACTGCATCTTCACACAATAACTCACTTTAGTGCATTGAGGTATTACTATTATTAATAGTAATACCTCAATGCTTTAGTGGTTCCTGATCTGTTCAGTTCAGATTCCCTTAGAACTCTACCTCTTTTATAACAAGGAAGGTTACCCAACTGTCCGACTCCGATTTGATTTATTTCGTTCCTAATATTATAGAGTAAAGTCTAAAATAACGGATACATATCTATAATAGCTGTCCAATCTCAACCTGTTAGGAGAAAATGGCCTCCAAAGTAGGTAGGTACTGGAAATTGACCAAACCTACTAACTTCTGTAGAGACATTTGTTCAAAATATTGATAATTCATTACTGATTTCGTTTTATATGTTCAAGAACATGATTAAAGAATGGGGACGTGTTTTATCATTTCACCATAAGCTCGTTTATTATTTAAAAAAAAACATCATAGTTTTATAAAATAAATTTCGTCGCTACATTCACTTCCTTACGGTAATTTTTTTAGCTTGATCCATTAGTCCATGATCTCATGGTTAATGGTCCTGAAAAAAGACGATAAAAAACAATTGGCGGTTTAATCTATTGAAAAAAACTCTAAACTTTTCATTATTTTCGCTGCCGTTATCATTAAGATTTTATTTGAAGCGAGAGAAATATGCCAGAATAGAAGCGAAGGGCGCTCTATCCCTACTTAGCAGCGATTAACGATTTTACCTTGAAATCAGCCTTCTCTCATACAGGACTAGTATTTGCTGACGGCAAGCCATGGAGTTCGACCCGACGCGTGATCCTCAAGTATTTGAAGAGCTTCGGATACGGGTCGCGTTCTATGGAAACTTATATAACCGAGGAGTGTACAGCCCTCGTCAAACATCTAGGAGACTCCTGCCAACCCATCGATGTAAACGAGATGTTTGACGTCTCTGTCATCAACATTCTGTGGAGACTAGTAGCTGGTAAAAGGTTTTTACGCGTTTATTTTATACGTTTATTATATTTGACCTCGTTTTTACATTCTGCTGGAACCTGATTGACTTGGCTTGTATTTAGAACCATAAAATAAAATCTTGGAGATGTACAAATCAAGTCTGTCTATAAATAAGTGGTACTTAAATAGTGCTAACATGATTTGACAGACGCACTAAATATCGCGTTGGGGTGAGACCCGCCGAGTAAGTTTTTTTTACGTGGCCGATACATGTAATAATCATTTCAATGGCACAAAATGTTACTCCAATAAGTAATAATTCTGCGTTAATTCGCAAACGACATCGTTATCGAGTCCATGACCGTTTTGAACACACTAGACGTACCAGAGTACCAGATTCTCACAAAGGTCTAAACCCCGCAGCGAGTCCCACACCTCGTCAACACGTGCGACGAGCACTGCTTTTGTTCCTTCGGCTCTCATGTCCCATCGTTGGACCATTATGGCCCATAAATTTTCTATAGAATTGAGTTCCGGGAAGCGCGAGGGCCAAGGAATTGTTTCAAATCTTTGGTTTTTTATAACTTTAAAATTATGTCTTTACAAATTCAAAGACCCTAATTGGTCAACATAACAAACGGGCGGGCCACCGGGCCAAGAGTGGCCAAGACAGATCGTTCGTTGCAAATTATTTTGTTTTAATATTGATCAAGTGTGGCCACATTCGGCACCTTTAAGTCTGGTTTACACACAGTACAAGCTACTGCCTGGCCAGTAGACAGTTAAGCGGTTCGTCCACTCGTACGCCAATAGCTTGGCTTGTCTTAGCTATCGACACGGCACCTAGCTAGCTACTGCCCAGTCAGCACGTGCGAGCTAAATTGTTGAAGTAACTCGGATGCGAGTTACTGACCAACTGGCACTTACAAGTTACTCGTAAATTACATCCAAATAGTGGTAGTTAAGTAATTACTGCAGTGCAGCTACTTGGAAGGCTGACTCTTACGCTAGCTCGCACTGTGTAAACCAGCCTTTACTTACTCCGTTTCATATAACATTAGACACATGAGAGTCCTACCGTATGTAAGGAGAACATTATAAAAAGAACATAGCAACAGTATAAGTGTTACATATTGCAAAAATAATATCCAGTTTTATCTTGGGATTCCTGAGAAAAATTCATGACCGTTAAAAGTCTAATGAAACGGAGAATAAGTAATACTTAGTTTTACTTTTGGCTGTTAAAAAAGTGCCTGCCGGCTTAGTACGGCATGGCGCAAGTAGAGTCAGGCGCAGTTTTATCGCGCGTAGTTGTGTGCTATGCCTGCCGGTTGTCTTTCCTGTAGACTTATGTAGGTAAGGTAAAGGCACCAGTTATGGACGGTTTAAGTTGACAAGCACCAGTGATGGACACTTCATTCGTAATTTAAAGACCATAGAGTTGTGAATTGATTGTTGTAAAACAAATGACTCTTCCTTAGTGGGTAGTAAATAAGAGTCATTGTCCATTACTGGTCCATGTCCATGATCGGTGACTTTACCTTAGGTGTAATTAGGTGTATAAAGATTATTGTTTTAGGTATGATTTAAAGGACGTACGAGTAAAAGAGTTATGCACACTGATCAAGCGATCGTTCAAAATCGTGGATATGAGCGGAGGTATCTTGAATTTCATGCCGTTTTTAAGACATATAATACCTGGCCCCATTGGATATACGGAAATCATGGAAATCCATGACAACCTTTACAAGTTTCTACGGGTAAGTTGGTGATTTCTAATTATACTAGCAATAACTATTGTAGCAACCCTAGACTAGCAAGCTGCCGCTTAAGAGTGACCAAAAGGTACAATTATCTACATATATCACGCCTGTATTACCAAATGAGGTAGGCAGAGCACACGCAACGTTGCATAGTCAAAACCATGACTATTTCGAAGCCACTTTTATAAAATTTTTGGTTTCAAAAGTCTTCAACTCTCTGTCTCTATTTCTTCATTTAAAACCTACCTCTACTTCTTAAACATACATACATACATACATACATACCGTCACGCCTCTTTCCCACAGGGGTAGGCAGAGACCACTTTGTTCCACTTGCTACGATCCTGAAATACCTCTTTTGCTTCATCCACATTCATTAGTCTTTTCATACATGCTCGTCGATTTCTATACCCTAAAAATATCCTAAAAGTAGTAAAATAAAATTGAGAGATTACCTCGACGTGTTTCGGGCCAATATGGGACTTATTGTCATTGTCGCGGCTGCGGTCATACGCGCACTACGAATTCCATTACAGTTGCTAGCCTATCACCTAAAATATACCTTAGTCTATTTTTCTTAGTCGCCTCTTCCGTCATACACGGACGATATGGTACGGTTTTACAGTAAACCCGATACCATACAGCCAACTGTGTAGCTATGTATTAAAGTAACTGCAAAACAAACAGCCCGCCGAACAGAGTCGCACCCACAAGGGGCCATTTTTACCGTTTTTTCGGAACCCTAAAATGTACTAAATAGCTGGCACTCGGTAACAATTGAGATGCTTAGTAGGTACTTACTGTTTATGGTCGCAGTGGCCTATTAACAGAGAACTTGACCGTGCTCTGAACAACATCAATCGAACCTTCTAGACGCATTACGTGTTAACTACGTCATATTATTTTTGTGTAAAAACAAAGGTTCAAGTTCAAATAAATTAAAACACGGCTTAATATTAACTTGCAAATAATGATAAATGTTCAATAACAATGATTGTTATTTAAGTAGATCACGGACGCAAGAAATCGTGTTTTTAACCGACTAAGATATGTTTTAATTGTGCTCATAATTTGCCTTGCCGTCTTTCATTACACCACATCAGTCATGTAATGAGTTACTTAGTATCAAACGAGAGATATAAAAGAAATTGTTTGAATATGGAATTACAAAGGGTTCGAAATTTCCGCACAAACGGTAGAGTCGCTTGTCATATTTTCGCACAAACGTTCGTTTGTTTTTTGTAAGCCATGCTTTAGAAATGTGTTGATATCTTGATAACTTCAATTTTCTCTACCTACCGGTAAGTAATTATGAACCATTTTAAACGTGTGGGACTGTAGGTAGAACCATTTTGTGGTTTGATCTTGATGGGTAAGTGCCTTATTTTTATGAAAAATGTGTTTTGTTGATAATTTGATCTATCAATACAACCACGTAATCACGTACATACGTAACGTAACATCACATATATATAAACATTCTTAAATAAAAAAGGGAAACGGTGCATAGTGAAAACCACGACGTTGTCATGTTTCTTGGCCACTTTTAGCAAAATTGTAGATTTAAACAGACGAAAGATGTATAATAGAGGCAGATTGCTACCCTGTCGCCGAAATCATACCTAAACCTATTTCCATAGTCGTCTCTTGCTCCGTCTACTGAAAAAAGCGAGAGGTGTTATTATAAGCTTTGATACGAACATTTTTCACAATAAAATGTAAAGTTTTGACGTATAAAAAAAAACCTTGATTATGCAAAGTCCTTAATTTTCCCAAATCAATTTCCAGCTTATCACTAACATTAGTTAAACGATGCTGATTACGCAGAAACAGCGCAATATGAAATTATTATTAGCTATTATTTCACAAAAATGTGCAATAACTTTTTAATATATCTAAGTATAAAAATAAGTATATTCACAATCGAGATACTCGTACATATTGCATAATCTTATGTAACAATCTCCTAAACTAGAAACTGGACTACTTATTACCGATAATATGCATACTCTATGTAGCGGTGCGTCGATATTACTTTGAAAATTATATGATGTATTTCGTTAGCAATAACAAACCATGGAAATGAAAACACAATAAGCCGACGACGTAAATTGTTATTAATTATTTAGCTCTGGTTTTCTCACAATATGCACCTGATATAAGTTTTAAACACAGATTTATCTATGTCTATTGTATATCTACATATTCAGTATGAGGTTAGCACTTGCCAGCCGGCATAAGCTCGGCAAAACGCGAGTCGTTTCGCACGGGATATAAACTATACCTGTCATTTTCTTTTTTTTTAATCGTAAATTATGTTTCTGTATTGTTAGAAAATTGAAATCATAACGAAAATCTGACCTTTTACACTCTCCAGCACCTAAACTGACAAGACTTCAAGTAGTAGGGCACCGATTTTTTCTTAGCGAAACTATGCGTAAAGTTACCCCCACTAATTAAAACCTTTCCAAGTTAGATGTCAGGGTCTACACCTATTTTATGTTTCGAATTATAACAGGAAACAATAAAAGAACATGAAGCCAACATCGACGTACAAAACCCGAGGGACGTCATTGACGCCTTCCTCATCGAATCCTTAGAAAACAAGACTGACGCATGTAAGTATTATCAAAGCCTTTTCGATAATTAAAACTACTCTTATTTATCTCTATGTGATTACTTGCTGCTGGCGTCACAAGTTATATGTAGGAGATAATGAAACTCTTTACGAAGCACTACTGTCGCACGCCTTGGTTAAACGTATTAGCAATGATTGCATAGTGTGTTGATCCTCAAGGACTGAGGACAAATCACTTAGTCTAACTTAATACGCTACAAAATTAATTAAATACTACATTAATTAATATCTTTTAGAGATTGTAAAAGCATTTTCTATCTCTACTTCTTTTGTAGCTGTATTAGAAATAACAAAAAAGCAGCAATATCGCAAAAGACGTACTTAACTAGTAGCAAAAAATTAAGATATACGCACAAAACAAAATGACAATGTTAAATTTTATGACATGTTCACAAAACAAACGACTACCTAGGTACTTAACTTAGCGCTACTTATACATACAGCACAATGAAAATACCCAAGGGGGCACGTATTAATCTATCAATCTTAGAACATCAGTTATCCGTTTTTAAACCTACCTGTAATGCTTTGACCGTCATGTCAGTTTCCGATGAAGAGCTCCAAGTGGTCTGCCTGGACCTGCTGGAGGCCGGCATGGAGACTGTGAGCAACACGGCCGTGTTCCTGCTGCTGCACGTGGCTCTCAACTCCTCGGTGCAGGCAAGGCTTCGCCACGAGATCGATGAAGTGGTCGGCGCGAGGTCGCCGGTTCTCGCTGATAGAGCCAGGTAGAATGTTACATGTCAAGCTGTCATTTGTAGGTTCAGTTTGTGGCTCAGGTAATTTACCTGAACCTTAACCGGGATCGTTTCTCCACGCACTTGGATTGATTCCCCTGCCGAAAATACCTATCCAGATGGAGATTCACCAAAAATCCCTGCCTCATTTTTACGCTGGTTGACTATGAGGCCCAGAGTGACTACACGGCCAATAACCAATTCGGTCCCTAGGATCACCCGACGTAGTATCACCTCTTCACAATCGGTACCACGAACAGCCACCGTCGAGCCAACCACGTAGCAAAAGATGGCATTTCGCGAGAGCAAGTCTCTGCAGATAGCTTAGTCGAACCCAACGTTCCACAGGACTCACAGGAGGAATGCTCCCCGCACCACTTCCGATATAGCTTTACTATCACATTGCCCAATTGTCAAATACTTACTTAGCATAATGAAAAGCTTTTGTACTCCACTGTGGTGTACCTCCACTGACTGCAATTTAGCTCCCAAAAAATCATGAAATATGTCACTCGCTAGAATGGTGTACACGGAGGCGGTCCTACTGGAAGCATTGCGTATATCCAGCGTGGCGCCAGTGGGGATTCCGCACATGGCCAGAGACGACGCCCGTCTCGGCGACTACGTCATTCCTAAGGTATTGTTTACGGGCAATTCTTACTCATTCTGCCGATTTTTGATATGTTTATCTCATCGTCAGAGGCCCGTGTCAGTTAGTCCTCTGCTGGACATAGAGGCCTGTTCCAAGGCGTACCACTGAGTCTGGTCCTTGGCCATTTACATCCATCTGATGTATTTTATGTATTATACTTACCTAGTGAAACAATTCATCTAGTATCTGTACCTAAATTCCACTGTCGGACATTGGTACAAGCGGGGGACTTTAGTCCGTTTGCTCTTCAACTAGAAGGGATTCTAGTTGAAGAGCAAACGGAATCCCTTCTAGTTGAAGAGCAAACGGACTAAAGTTTCCACATGGGGACCCAGGGCACTTTTCACTTCTATTTCAGCTTTCTTCACGACAATTTCCTTCTCGATGCGATGCATAGCATAGACCGAACCTTTAGGTCAGCACAGAGTTTTATGAGCAAAACACGCGTAGGTACCAAATAGTACATTTCGAGTACATGTTTTTAGTACAATCGTTGTGTAATAGTACATTTGTGAAAGTACCCTCCGCTATTTTGACTCTCACTGTTAGATGCCTCTGTTTCGACAGCTACCATCATTCTAATGGTAAATGAAAGTCTCCGTAACAATAATAACTACTCTATTTCAGGGTACGTTTGTACTGCTGGCCATGCACGACCTCCACAACGGTACCCACTGGAAGGACCCAGACGTGTTCCGCCCTGAACGGTTCCTCACCAAAGAAGGGAACCTGGTGCAGGACGAATGGCTGATGCCCTTTGGAACAGGTAATAACAGCAACTGTACTGTTTTTTTTTAATTTACAATACATGCATAATATGAACATCACGCCTATATTCCCAAATCGATTAGGTGGAGCTCACGAACCACTTCCAGTTCGTAGCCACTTCTAGCACATTTTTTAGGTTTTAGGTTAAAAAGTTAGATGCAATAGTGACTGCTAGCCTGTATACCATAAATTTCTTCCTTAGTCGCCTCTTACGACATCACGGATTCCCGGTCGGGGCAGATGTTTGTATGATGAATACGATCTTGTGACCCTGAAATAGCTAAACGTGGCACTGGATTTTTTGAATTCATGTGCTCTGCCTACCCCTCTTGGGAATACAGGCGTGAGAATATGTATGTATGTAGGTATGTATGTATGAATACGAATGTTTGCTCTCAAGTCTTGGATCTATATATTCTATGTATAAGAGAGTTAATCCGTTATCTAGTATCCATAGCACAGGCATCAAATGCCTAATTTGGGACTAGGTGATTGGGTGTAAATTGTCCAATGATATTATTCCACAGGAAGGCGGCGTTGCATCGGCGAGGCGCTGGCGCGATCGGAACTCTACCTCTTTTTAACCTACTTGGTCCAGAACTTCCAGCTGCTGCTACCCGAGGGGGAGCCCCTGCCATCCACGACGCCCGTCAACGGCGTCTCGCTCTCTGCTGCACCGTTTAGACTGATATTCAAATCTAGGCGTTGATTAAAAAAAAATCTTCTTAGCATTGAAATGGTTGTTAACCGTGGCTCTTGTTTGAGTTGTGTTAAACATTATAAGAATGAGATCAACAACAAATTGGCTTTTATTTACTTACCTAAGTATTTCCGAGATTTGTCTGAATCCTACAACAATTAATTAAAATCGATGTCCTCTTATGTTTATAACAAATTTTTGACACTCAAAATGTTTTAATTACTGGTATTGCAAAATTGCTTTTGCCCATTTCACAAAAACCTAGTAGATATTTGTCAGATGTATACCTACTCGGAGTTAGAGCCTTCGAATGTTTATTATTTACGAAGTTATTCAGTACTTTGATTATATTTCTTAAAGGCTAAGTATAAAGTAAAATATTAAGTAAGTCCTTGATGCAGCAAAGGCCACACAAAATAGACGTTTTAAGTCGAAATAAACCCGACGCAAATTGGATTTCATAGCAATCGAGAAACAACATTCGAAACCATCTACCTACCTACCTAGCCTTTGTTAGTTACGTATAATATACGTAAGCCGGATGAATGTCTTGTCATTACTAATAAGCCCTACTAAAATTAACTATCATTAAATTAGGTATAGGTTCATAATTCATATCAGCATAGTGCACCTTCGGACTTTGGACAACTTTTTGTATCTTTTTCGCAAACTACGTTTACATTACTATCAAATCAACCAATTCGTGTGGGTACTGAAAATCAATGCGGAGCACGCATGCGCGGCCGACTCGCGCGTGACAGCAGTTCCGCCGGCGGTATTTTGTTGATAATTCCTAAAAACCGATAAAACTCCAACGTCTTAGTAAACAATACTATAAACAAATACGTAATTAGCAAAAGTTCCTTTGAAAAACATACCGCCGTAGCGTTCTCGGGTTGGCGTATTAAGAGACGTTATGATTACGTCGATGCAAATCTAAAAATAAATTTTCAGCGAGACCATAATGGTATAATTTTGTTAAGTGCCTGTTGTAGTTAAATAATAGTTTATTGAAAAGTGCAAAGGTATTGTCGAACGAAAATAGATGTTATTAAAATAATGGATCGAGGTAATTAAAAAATACCATTTACTTCTAAGAATGTGTATGTGAGTGTGTAAAATGAACGAGACGTTAGGGCGCGGGTATGCTCGCATAGAGTGCATCCGGGCTGCGCGCGGCGAGGCCCTCGCGAGCATGGAGCCCGGGGCGCCGCCGCCGGACCGCTACAACTCCGTCTACTTCACGCTATTCGTCGCAGGCGCAGCTTTTTTACTGCCATTCAATAGGTTCGTATGTAACTTAATATCTGACCATGAGACTTGCAAAAAATACACGCAATTTCAAGACGGCTAAAGTTTCATATTTAAGCACAACTAATGGCTAAGACCTTGTACTCGACTCGTAATTGCACTATGTTCAATTAATAGTCAGAAGCAAATTATTATAAGAAGTGTAAATTTGACTCTACCACTTTGCTAAAGTTTAACCTTACCGTGGATGACGCGATAAACCTGTATGAATTGTATACCAAGATTGTTGGCATCACAATTAAAGCACCTATTCCAAATGAAATTTGTCTAATTAACGTAAGTATATGAGTACGGGTACAGAAAAAAATGTCAAACGCCTGATGATTTAATTTGACCATTGTTTGGCTGAGAGAACCATAACAGATGTTTCGAGTTTCGACATCAATTGTATACGTAAATTACATAACTTAAAACTGACAATCTTTGTAATTGATAATAATAAAATTATAGGTAACTTACCTGACCAACAAACGCATATCAAAAAGGTCATCACATCATAATTTGGTACATGGGTTCAAGCAAGATGGTTTGTTTTTTCAAATGCGGAACAGAAGTTTAACAAAAACAAAGATTGTAACTATGTAACTACCTAATTGGTACACGTCCTTTTAGACACCTTCATGTAACAAATATTTATTACCGAATTCTTTAGCTGCTCTTTTGACAACTACAATTGAAAAATAAGTACTTTTTAAAGAAAATATTTGCAAGATTTCTAGCCACTAGCCAGTTCTTAGCCTTAGACGAAATATTACCCTCTAAAAGCTTGTCCGAGCAATTGCAGCGTGTGTCAAGTCGCCTAGTTTACCAACGAAACTCCAGCGCCTATAAGGTTTTGATAGCACTTGTTTCTCTTAACGTTTCATCCACAGTTTCATAATGGCGGTGGACTACTTCCAGCATCACTACCCAAACACGACGATCATGTTCGACATGTCCACCGTGTACATCGCTTCGGCCTGCGTCGCTGTCGTCACGAACAACCTCCTCTTGGACTTGTTTACGTACAACACTAGAATCACTTTCGGTAAGAACTTTACTGTAATTGTGGGAAAGACTCTAATAGAGAGATCTCTCTCCAGGCAGATGTTATGCCTGGGGAAGTCCACAGTGAGAAAGTTGGAACTTGTATTTATGCAACCGATTGTGGAAACTTCGTTAGCGCGAAGTAGACCACTTTGACAGTTGATGACGTTTGTGGAAGACGTTCTACTACTGGACGATAGGTGGCGCTAGGGTCGCTACATAAGTAGGTATACTTTTAATTGAGTAACCACATATGTAATCGATAAACGTGTACCAACCCCTTATTAAAATCTTTTAGAAAAGTTACAGAATAGACAACTAGCCAACTGTTTATTTCAGTGCTGTAATCTACATAGGAATCATCGAGTGTTTATTAACTGGTAGAAAATTGCCTCCAATTGAACATTTCAGGTATTCTGGTGTCTCTGGCTACAATGCTGTTCGTGGCAGTCTGCAACATCGGCTGGGATGGTTTTTCGACCCACGTGTCCTATACGATCAACCTGGTAGCCATTGGGGTCGTCGCGTTCGGCTGCACGATTCAGCAGGCTTCGTACTACGGATTCACTGGGTGCCTTCCACCGCGGTACACGCAGGCTGTTATGGCTGGAGAAAGTAAGATGTTGTACTCGTACTAGGTTAAGTTAAAAAAACGCCTAGTAAGAAATAGCTACTAAAACTAAAACTGTCACCGAAGCATAGATAGACCTGAGAGGAGATGGCAGGATGGTTTACTGCGTTTCAAGTCTGACTGCGACTGGTGAGATTTAGCAAAAAACGGAAACGAATGGTAAAAATCCTTCCGCAGCAGTGGGATACTTAATAAGCAATAAAATAAAAAAACGAGGGTTTCGAGCTCAGCGTAGATCAGAAATTTCATAGTTACAAAACATAAGGTTAACTGCATTAAATAGTTAGATACAACTTATAAATCGTGTGCAAATTTTTTCATGATGTTTTCGTTCACTAAACAGCTCGGGGCTTTCAAATATTTGATTAATTTGATTTTATATCCTAGATAGCGAAAAAGTATGTATGTATGTAAACAATTTACTAGTAATAACGTGACCATAAAGTTCAAGCGACTATTCATTCATTCCCTTTTCACTTAACGCCTAATATCCATACTAACAGCAATCCTTTTTCATAAAACCCACAGGCGCCGCCGGCTTCTGGGTGTCCCTCGACCGCATAGTGACAAAGTACGGCTTCCGACAACCGCGCCGCAGCACCTTTATGTTCTTCGTGTTCTCTATCCTGATCCTGCTGGGGCACTCCATGCTGCACCACGTCATGATGCGGCACCCCCTTGTGATCCACTACCTGCGCCTGACCAGCGAGTCGCGGCAGCGGCGTAGAATACTCCTCCATGTGACACCGAATGAAGATGCTACGTTGGTAAGTTTTTTTACATATTACATGACTATTACGAGAGGCTTACCTCATACCTTACATATCTGATATCAGTCTGGAATTGTGCATGTGCTCTATACTTGCTCTACGCACTTGCTCTATAATATAGAACAGTACAGTATAGACTCTATATGTCTATATCCTTCTCTGTACAAAGATATAATATTCCTATACCAAGTAAATTAAATCACTGAATTTGAAAGTTCTGGTCGTACCTACCTATTGTAACCATACTACCTAGTAGTAAATGCCTGAAAGTTACGACAACATAGAATACTTACTTTTAGCAGGCTGATTTCCCCAACTACTTAGTTACGTAAAATTTAGTATACTAAAAACGAGTAGGTGTACACACGATCTTACATCTTACAGATAGAAGGTGAGCCAGCTGGTGAAGGTGGATATGGCGTTTTGAAGATACAAAGTCCTGTTTTGTCGACTACAGGTAAGAGTACAGCGATGGTCGTCAAACTGCGACCCTTAAACGAAAATAAAGTGTGACTAGTGAAAAACTAAAATTCAATTTGGTAATGATAAGTATCTACATGAAATTGTGATTTTTTTCACGAGAAGTTGACTATTAAATTTTGTCAAGGGGTTATCAAGGCGCATTATTCGAGCTTTTCAACATTTTATACGAACTTTTCGACTACTTATCTATTGTAGAGTCCTCTAATTGATAACTGAACAGCTCTACTATGTAGGTAGACTCTATTAAAATATTCTTCCATTTTTAATTAAAGTATCCAGATGTGACGGCTGACAAGCTCGAATAAATGTCCAATCTTTAGTAGATACTGTTACTTGTAAGAAGTTATATGCAAGCGTCGAAGAATGGTCCTGAGCCACTGTTTGTTTCAACAGACAGAGAAGGAAACGCCTTTAGTTTCGCGAACCCGCTGTACTCGCCCACGTCGAGTGCGCCCGCGCCGCTGGGCTCCCCGCCCGGGGTGTCCGAGCCGTCGGTCTCCCCTCCCGCCACGCTCCGCTCCCCCCGCCCGTCTTACAAGGTGGAGGACATCGTGGTGGAAACCAACGAGAGGCCTACTTCCTGGAGGGCCTTTAAAAGTGAGTTTTAGTATTGACGGCATGAGGTCTAAATTTTATGTGGGAGTAAAATTCTAGGACATAGGCAATAATAGGTGCAAGTTTGCTTGACTGCGAGACTGTAGGCACAGATCTCCTGCGGCTTTACTATTCCATTTTCAATTTCAAGCCTTAATGTGTTAAATATTATATTTTAACAGGCGCAGTCATTATTTAGATACCTACCTATGCTTTTTTAATAATATGAACAGAAACATTAAATATAAACATAAAAATCACGGCTGTATTCCCAAATGGGTTAGGCAGAGCACACGAATCGTTACATAGTAAAAACCGTGACTATTCTATGTTTCATACCTATCTAAACCTAATTACTTACTTAGATACTACCTTATTCTCCTCTTACGACATGCATAGAAGAAATGGAGAGGTGTTATTCTAACCACACGGGACCCCGTTACGAATGGTGAAAAGTGGAAATAATGATTGTACATGTCAAAACTATTCGTTTACAGAGTGCGTTTTCGAACACTTGCGTTTTCAATGAATTTTCACCTCTGATAACGGGCTGATACTGTCAAGTCAAAGACAAAGATATCGCGGGTATTGACACGGCCAAACTGCCAAAAATAAGTAGATAGATAGACTCGTTCTTATTGTCTCGACATGGTCGTGT
This sequence comes from Adoxophyes honmai, assembly GCA_005406045.1. Lineage (NCBI taxonomy): Eukaryota > Metazoa > Arthropoda > Insecta > Lepidoptera > Tortricidae > Adoxophyes > Adoxophyes honmai. The sequence continues at coordinate 128,289 of BHDV01019943.1, forward strand.
GTAGATCATATTTTTGTCAGTATGGCCATGTCGATAACTTTGTCTGTTCATTCAAGTATAAAAATGTAAGTACGCGTAATAAAGTTGTCCTTCGTAGAACATTGCAATGTCACTTTGTCACTGCAAATAGGTTCTATGGTGGGTCAGGAAACAAAAGTACTACAGTAATTTTCAATAAGTACTTCCATTGTTCAGGTGGCGTCCGCGCGCGGTGGGCGGTGGCTAGATCCATCTACCCCTACATGGTGTCGATTGGCCTCGTCTACTTCACTACCTTGAGCTTGTACCCCGGGATCGCTTCAGAGGTGCCGTCCTGCCGCCTCGGCTCCTGGATGCCCATCATCCTGATGTCGGCTTTCAATCTATTTGACTTCATTGGAAAGGTATTATGAAGTCATTCCCTGCAGAAAGTTGTCACAATAATATAATATAATGCCAGTCACATGGAGCTACTCAAAAGTGATGGAACTGTTTAGTAATTACAACTATAAACCAATTAGTAACTGTACTTACCTCGCACACGACGCTACTCAAACGCGACGAAACGAAACTCAGTTTCCCTCAGTGTTGCCAATTTAGCGCCTTTGTCTCAGAAGTCTTAGTATTTTAAAAAGGACAAATAATTTACTTAAGTAGAAATAAATGACTTCCGAGAATTGTTTTCGATCCACACAATGTTGCTGCGACATGGCTATGGCCAAAACATGTTGACAGCGACAGCTCTTGGCTGCATCTGTTGCGTAGATTGTTGTTTCTAGTCAATGTCACTGCAATGCAGGCGAGTAGAGGACAGAGATATTGGGCATTCTTTACTTATTACGGCATTGTGCGTCACAGATAGCAGCGTCCTGGCGATACGAGTGGAGCCGGAGCCAGTTGCTGATGGCGAGCGGCCTGCGACTCCTGCTGGTGCCGCTGATGCTGCTGTGTGCTGCTCCGAGGCACTCGCCGCACATCGTTGGCGACGTAAGTCAAATTGTTGGCAAGAATTAATAAAGCGGCGACACTTAACTCGTTCGACATGGACGTATGCTAAATTATTGGTACATACGGAGACCGCAAAAATTTACGGGCGGAAGCATAATAATCGAAACGTTAGTTACGAAGTTACGTTATTCTATGGAACGTGTGTATCGTGCGCCGCAGTGGGGCTCCGCCCTAAAGAACACTGTAGTCGACCGCATGTGCTGCAGCTGTCACAGCCTGACTAGGTCATAGTCATAGCGGTAGGCGGACAGTCTAGATGAGAGACGACGCTCGTTGACCGATGTTGTTTGGAACACGTGCGGCCACCGCATTAGGTGAACGACTCAGTGTACCTAATAGCCGATAAATCAATGAAAAAATCACTGGTCAAAAAAAAACTGTACATTTCTGAAAGGGCTCTAGTAATTTAAACAACTGTTAAATTAATGAGGGACCTTAAACCATCGTTGTTTGCGTCGAATAAAAGGTTTTCGAACGCATTTAACAGCCTCGTTTTGTTTAATTTTAACACCTCGACGCCGAGTTTGACGACGAGTTTAGTTCGTTACTTTTATGCCCGGGCCACACTAACAGAAAATGGCATTAATTATCGCGATAATGGACGACAATCATATGGTGAAAACACGTTTTAACGCGATAATTAATGCCATTTCCCGTTAGTGTGGCCCCAGCATTAGAATAACACCACTATCCGGTAGATTGTGTATTCACGCGAGTCAATTATTTGGCAGATTTGCACAACACAATCACAAATAAGTATATGCAACTGATCACAAATTAAATCAGATAGAAGATTTTGGTCTTAGCTATCTCTCTACATAAATATAAAAAAATTCATTAATACTTTTTCTGTAAGTTAACTTATAAATTCATTTCAACCGTCATGCAAATTGCGTCAATACTAAGATCGTATCAACACCAACGTAATTTCTCTGAATATCATTTACTTAATTAATTTTATTTTTCCAATTGATAACCTGATCAACCTGAAGTAATGATGAGTTCTTTATCTGGCTGTCTGCAATTAGCGTATTTAAGACTAGTATTTAATGCAAATAACATTAAAACGACAGATAAACCTTGCACCATGTTTCGTAACAAGCAAGATAACGTAAGTGCATTTTGGAAAAAAATCTACTTCATTTAACACATTCACGACCAAGCCTAAAATCGAAACATCTGCGCGGAACCGAGTTTTTTACAATGTATAAACATAGGACCCGGTAGCCGGGTCCATTCGAGCTAAGTCGAACGAATCAATGCGCCTAACCGAGAACCCGGGAGCCGGGTTCACTTATCGCAGAACCGAGGACCCGGCTCCCGGGTTCAGGGCTGCCCCAAAATGTATTAGGGCCAATCGTCAACAGACAAGCTAAGACTAAATTTTATTTGAGCCCATTTGTCCTCAAGGAACTTAAACAAAGACTAAAGGACTACCATACACATAAAAAGGTAGGTTAAAAGTAACTGATTGGCGTTCACGATCTAATGTATTCAGACACCTGCAGTAGCAAGGTAGCAACATAAAAGATAAAGATTAGCTTCCAACGTAATGTTTTCTTTACCTAGATATTTACCTACTACTATTTCTTTGTTTATACATATAATAAATAGGTATAACAGAATATTAATAAAAATAATAGAATCACCAAAAACCCAACGACACCTTTAAGCATGCCTATAAAAAGTAGTAGCCTAACCAAAGTGACTTTTTAAGTTGGCATAATTTTTACTCATGCTATGCGAAACATGATTTGACTACTTACTGATAAATATTGTCGCAAACTTAAATAGGTTGATTATGATTTTAATCATTATTTTTATTTTATTATTATGTTAGCGGCAGCCCTGACCCATCGAAAAAGGCAGAACCCGGGAGCCGGGTCCTCGGTTCTGGCATAAGTAATCTATAGCTAGTATAGCATGGACTCGGCTACCGGGTTCTCGGTATCTGAGTAATGTTTTGAAGAACCCGGGAGCCGGGTCCTTGGTTCTGAATGTGTTAAATTATTTCACACTAGCTTTCCGCCCGCGGCTTCGCCCGCGTGGAACTCGATTAAATTGCGGTATAAAGCACAACTATAAGAAAACTTCTCGTTTCAAACGACACACAGCACCATCGATCTATCATCTATCGATCGGTCATCGATCGATATCGATCTATCGTCGATCGATAGCGATCTATCAAGCAAACTATATTTTTGTTTTCCCTCGAGAACATCAATTTTTCCGGGATAAAAAGCAGGCAATTATTTAATCCGGACTACTATCTTTACGTCTGCAAAATTTCAAAGCAATCGGTTCAGTAGTTACGGCGTGAAAGCGGAACAAACAAACAAACAAACTCACTTTCTGACTTATAATATTATAGTAAGGATAAGAATTTTTAACTTCAATTTCTTTTCAATACTCGTAGCTACCTACAAGGTGTTAGAAATGTTTCTAGGTATATTTCCCAACAAATAACAAGACGTTATTAGCTACAAGAATTCTTACCAAGTTTGATATCGACCTATTTACTTTTTGGACATTTTTTTGTCTCAAACCGAAAGACAGTGCCAACTGCCAGTGCACTGATCATTTTAATACATTTTTCTCATACTTAAAAACCAGCTTGAAAACATACGGTACAACATTAAACCAAATTCCTACATAAGATTTTCTTGTTACAGTTTTACCCGATTATGTTCTCCGTGGTGCTTGGCTTTACCAACGGGGTCTTTGGGTCTGTGCCCATGATCATGGCTCCGTCGCGAGTCGGCCGCGAGCACCGCGAGATCGCTGGTGAGCTGTAATTATAATGGTTTCCGAAAATGGGGTTGCTAAATGCTAACACAGCTTCGGTTGGTTCTGCCCAAGAATAGCAATAAGGGGCAGCACAGTCGACAGACTTTCTGTGCGATCGAATCTACGGCGCAAAAAAGTCTGAGTGGATTGTATGCATTATGCGCCGGACTTTTTGCACGTCGTGTACGTTACTGCATATAATTCCATAGGTTCTATTTTCACTGACTAAAAAGTCCGTCGCGGACAGTCTGTCGTCTACGCGAGTGCTGTCTTTACAACAGCCCCAAGAGCGTTTTTAGTCTCACGCATATACCTACGCTCAGGCACGCGGATTGGCATAACCTACGGAATAATTCACGCTACGGATCATACGCAGGTTTGAGTTCCAATTTTCTACGGGTTGCGTAACGGTAGGTATAGGCGTGTTCAAAAATGATCAATGTCAGATGAATATTGTGTCACTTACATGCTTTACAAGTTTACGCATGCGGGCCTAACCCGCGTGCGTGAGCAAATCCGCATGAGATTAAAAACACCCTAAGTGGGCAAAGTCAAACAAGAATAAAGTTTAATCTTAGAACAAGTCAGTTTTTACACGCGAGTAAATAGATTTTTTATGTGAAAAAAGTGGGTACGAGTACTTATTTACCTAAAACTAAATATTATTCTCGTTTGGTTAATTTGACCGTAAGGTATTTATCGTTAGGTACTCAAAATACATGACATCGCCACTGACGCCTATAACTTTTGTTTTGATCGAACAGTTGCTGTAATGTTATTTCAATAACGATTGAAAATGTATCTACTTGTTGACTTGACACAACTTGAAGTCGGTTGACATCGATGAAAAATACACCTATTTCTGGAAATTATACCTTTTTGTTTAACACAGACACGTATGAAACTTATCCGGTGTAATGCGTTTCTTTCTATAATTTCAGGTAACATGATGACTTTGTCCTACAACGGCGGACTGCTCTCCGGCTCTCTGGTATCCTACCTTCTCCTGAGCATGTTAGGTCCACCGGCAATAGCACCCTGCCGGTTGTACCCCACTCCCCCGCTGCCGACCCTGGCTCCCGCCACAACGACCATCGCTGCCAACTTGACACATCTCGTCACAGCTCTACATTAAGAGAGCAGGTCAGACATAAACCGGCTGCAAGATATTCGAGGTACAGAAGTGGTCAGTCTTGTCGTGCATTGGATGTAGCTATAGCCTCTTAAATTGCTAATGGACACTGTTAATGTACTTAATGTAAACTATCCGGCTACTAGCCGAGGTGCTTTTCACAGTTATTGCCATTAAATTACGGCTGAAAGTGAAATGTCAGTACCCTACGCTGCACTGCGGTAGCGTAACTTAAAATCATAATGATAAAAGAAAAATAAAATGATTAATTTTGTACGGGGTGCCTTGTTACCCTAATTTTGTTTCTCTCCGAATGCACGCCACTGATCAAAGTAAAATAAGACGTTAGATGCAAAACAAAATATACCTATTTAATATCCGTGACTCAATTTACACTAGAATTAAAAAAAAACTTTAACAGGGCAGTTTTTACTTATCAATCACTTATTTACAAACCAGGTGCATACAACATGAGGTATAGTAGTGTTTTTCGAAAAGCATAAAATTTATACATTAGGCAAGGTAAACGTCCTATGGCTCGAAGCTGTAATAGGTGACTTCAAATTAATGATACAAACAAGTGTTCTTACTCAGCTAATGCTAGGCAATGGAATGCACAAACACATTTCGTATTAAATTTGAGGTCTCCATACGTTAAATTCGTGATTTCATTTCACTTTAGTACGAAAATCCAAAATTTTATCGGGCTTATTTTAGTAATTACACTAATGCATTATGTTATTAAGTAGCATTAACTAAGTAAGAAGCACTAATTTTGTATCATCAAGGAATTTGAAGTCATCCTGTACACTATTTCAAACTCATTATGTCATATGGCATAGAATGTCCAAGCCATAGCATACTAGTTCAACGTCGAACACTCGGATGATTACCTTTATTCATTCAATTGTCTGAAAACTGTATACATATTTTCAACTTGACCCTATCTTACGCTTAAGCTTGGGCAGTGATTAGCGATTACTGATTAAACTTATGTACGCGTCTTAGATAGGGATTATTAAGAGTTATACAAATACAACTATAGAACTTTAAATGGCGACTACAAGTACTAAACATTTCTGTTGTTGCCCCAACATTGGTTGTTGTTCCGTATAGCGTCAAATGAGGTCAAGATATTGGTCAAGGAGTGTTGGGGCCAAGCGTGGTGATGCGCCATGACTGAACGTAACGAATTCCATGTGTAAATATGATATTGTTATAACTAATAAGTTGTTTAATGAATCAGTAGGAAATAGAGGAAGCGTTTAAAAAAAAGTATACTAATGGAACCACGATATGACGTGAGGGACACTTGCCTAGAGTAGAGAAGCACTAGTTTACGTTAAGACAAGCAAGTATCACGAAAAAAATCAGTGATAAGATTAGAATAAGTATATTTGGTTAACAGATATTTAAAAATATTCTTTGCTGCCATAACTTAAACATGAGCGTTGTACATTATTAACATGGTTTTAGAAATGTCTGTTAAATTGTTGTGTATAAAATTTTTGTATAGCATTGCATAATTATGTCTAACGGGTGTTTCCATCTTCCAGCGTAAACCCTCCCATTTTTGCATTGAAACTTAGATGGGTCGTGTTGCAAGATGGGTAATATCCCATCTACCTAAATATTATCGAACCTATTGATTCCTGATCCACCATAGAATATATTTACAGTAAACGTCATAGTAATATTTCATAGCTCGACAAAGGAAGTCTTTACTAAGTTTATTGTGGCATTCTAAATACGGTGGGTCCGTAAACAACTGGTTCAACTGTACAAGTGTACACAAGTATAGGTGAAAAACTTAGCTAAGTCACCTGTTGTATGTGTGAGTAACGTGTACGAATAGACATTCCACTTTCAAAATTTGAAATATGTCGTATGGTTTGGACCAAGAAGCTTATACTCAAACTGGAGATTGCATATAGAAGAAAAAAGTGAAGCCCAAAAAATTGACCTTGAATGACGTCACTGTTATTTGCTGTCCCTTTCATTACGGTGACAATACTTTCGGACGTTAGGTGAGAATCATGATTAGTTTTATTCTAAACCTATTTACGAACATAAGAAAGATCATAAAAACAAGCAAGTGAATCAACTAAAAGAAGTTCGTCTCTTAAGAATTATTAAATTTCGTAAAATTGTCGCCCCCGGGGAATAAAATGGTAATAGGAAAAAGAAAATTTTACAGGAAAAATAAAAAACCGATTCTACTCTATATCTTTAGTTCTACAAAGAATTCATCAACGAGTTATATATCAAATTAATGGTGATTTTAAGGGCGTGTATAATGTGTATACGTATGTCATAATTCATTTATTTTTACCTATCTTAATTTATTTGTTATAAGCCAAAATTTACATTACCGAAAATATATATGATTGAAATATTTTCGTAATAAACGGTTACCATCTTATTCGTGCAAATCACTGACAACTAAAGCTATCGTAATATGGAGTTGCTATTCTACTCATTGACTTTCTTTACGTGGGCTTGCTTTGGTTCCTGTAAAAAAAGTAAAATGTTATCTAAAAAATTAATCCTTATATCCAAAAAAAGTATAAGGCGCTGCGCAGACGACAGTGTTTTGTGCGATCGAGTCTGCGCAGCAATAAATTGTCTGAATGGCGCGGTGACAGCTTCTAGGAATTTCCATTCAGAGTTTCGTAGAAACTGTCAGCGTGAATGGCGAGAATTTATTGCTGCTCGCACAAAACTCTGTCGTCTGCGCTGCGCCTAATAGAACTAGCTTTCCGCCCGCGACTTCGTTCGCGTAAATTTCGGATTTTGGGGTCGTAGGTTTCTGAGCCTGAGTTTTCCTCTTCATAATATTAGTGTAGATGTAGGTATCTAAACCCAAATATTTTACGGAATCCTCTTTTTTTTTTCAAAATAAAATTTAGCCTATGTTACTCGTGGATAATATGGCTTTCGAATGGTGCAAGAATTTTTAAAAACGGTCCAGTAGTTACTGAGCCTATTCATTACAACCAAACAAACAAACAAACAAACAAACAAACAAACAAACATACAAACAAACAAACAAAGTTTTCCTCTTTATAATATTAGTGTAGATAAGAAATAAGTTTGTTCTTTGGATATGTAACTGTAACTGTACAGTCCATATAATTACCATTAACTTCATAGGCAAATCGTAAAACCTTCCGCGATTGGGTTTTATTTAACCTAAAACATGGTTACCCTAATCATTCTCCTTCATATTTTTATGGTTCATTAACAATCAAGATTTTTTGTATTTACTCTTATCTAACACCAAAAATGAGAACTTAAATCTGATAATAAAGGCTTAAACTAATTTTATCTGTCTCTATTTAATAAAATAGTTACGAGATATACGTGAAATAAGCTTCTGTTAAAAAAGTAAACGATTGAGTAATAATAATGGAATTAATAGCTTGCCTCTGAAATTATACACTTGATCCTGGATACCACACATTTCTGCAACTACGAACTATGCAACTCATGATGATTATCTCCAGAATACTGCTTAAATAATACATAAAACCGTTGGAAACTTTCGAAGCGAACGATAACTCAATGACAGCCGCAATCACAATGTTTGACATATGCAAATGGTGTTGCTATATTACGTTGCAATAATTACCGTAACTTTTAGTAAAATTTTACGAAAAATGATGTAATTTGAAATCACTTAAATGTGTTTTTGTCAGTAGGCTATTTGCGGAAATAACAAGCAAGTAACAAAGTAAAGCTAACATTTTTTTTACTTCACATTTTATAACTTGTGTGCGTCCAAATTTGGTAGTAACATATAGTGCACTGTGAATTAAGCAATTTTATTTGGGAAAATTAAACCTGAACTTGGCTACCCCGTCTAAAGAGTAAACGAGATAGAAGATACAGTAAAGTTCAAACCAGGTCAAAAAACAGATCTTCAAAATTTTATTACTAGTGCAATATCCAGATTGTATATAAGATTCTTGGTTTGGACACTCATTATTTGCTTATCTTTCAAGTTTGATTATTCCTGTCCACTTATGATTGAGATGACTGTCATAATACGGTATTAGTTCTCAATTTAAAGTAATTGTTTTCGGATTGTTTGCGTTGTTCATTGCAAACTGTACACAACTACATACAACAGGTGACTTGCTTAAGTTTTTTACCTATACCTATCTTACTGTAATTTTCTAAGAAATGGACACTCAATGTTACGAATTCGACGCGAAATGGATCAAATATTTATTTAATTATAATCATTTCATACACCTACTTAAATTTTATACTTAAAGATTTATTACCCTGACATTAATACCGTAACTAATCCTACTAGTCTACTACATAGTACGAAAGCACAAGGCTATCAATAGCTAATAAGTACAAGTACTTTAAACACGTATTTGACAGTATAGGTAACTATATTTTTTACTATGCCGTAGTAGATTTGATTCTGCAAGTATATTTTGACCACGGACTGGCATGGCGACTAAACAAAAGCAGTTTGTTTTCACAATATCCCCTATCTACGCAAATCACGTAGCGTTATTGCCACTATTTTCCTTAAAATCATGTAACAATTAAAGAAAATTGATAACATTTTTAACCTTGCAATCTATCACGCTACAGTATCTGGTAAGCTACGGGTCGGTGAGAGCTACGAAAGGTGTAGCGCACCTACGATGCTTCTACGCCGTAGCAGTTATCAATGTTTTCACTATCAAAATTAAATACAGCTGCATGCATTGACCACGCTGGTAGACTCGCGTTATTTTCGCTCGTACCCTCAAAATGTAACCAAGGGGTGCAAGTAGAATACCAGTAAGGGACTTCACCATTCTAGCTTTAAAATAACATCTGATAGAAAAATATTACCTCTATTGACTGAAGCAATAAATAAAATCAGCATCACATTAATTTGTTATACACATTTTATTTAAGGGTAAATAAAACAGGCTCTAAATAAAAGGTTTCTCGTTGTCCTTTCTACGTGTGATTTTCTTTTTTGGTGGGTATTTTGCCACTTTATTCACGTTGGGTACGAATAGATAAATCCTGTCTTATTAGATACGAACTCTCGTATACCGGAGAGTCAAATGTATTCAGAATATGTACTTTATTTTTCTAGCTATATTTTTGCTAATGAATGTTAGTTTACCTACTTGTAGTTTTATCATAAGTATAACATTATCATGTGAATTTTTTTTAAGTTATATCCGTATTATTGTAATTATATCAGTATTTTATTATGATCTCTGAATCTGAAACAGAACGATTTACATTTTACTAAACGCATAGGTATGTTCTGGATTCTGGAATTTTCGTTGGTGCAGTTCCCAAAACACTATACTTTATCTTGTTGTTTTGTTTAACATTAAACTCCCGTGAGACTCACTCATCTTATAAAATACGCATTGCATTATTCGTATTGTTGTTTTGTTATTTCGATAACGGCTGAATTCCTAAGACTAGTTAATAACTGAATATGTATTAAAGCTCCGTAAGACAAACAAAACATGATTACGCAAATACTGACGTAGATCCTCAATTACAGTTCGAAATACTAAAAGAGTGCATTGATATAAACTAGTTAAGATAACTCTATGTCTCGGCTCCTATAAGTACCTACCTACCTACATTTTAGTGGTCGATTGTATACGCCATTTTGTACACATGTAAATAAAATGTCTATACATATCCAGTTTTTCTAATCTTTCCTAAGTGCATAGGTAGTAAAGTTGGTGACAGAGGGATGCACAAGTTCGTAAATGCCTCAGCGGAGTACTTTTATCAGTTTATTTTTGAGCGAGCAATTCAGTATTAGATACGTTTTTTCACTCACTACCTAAAATCATACCGAGAGGAGGCCTGTGCCCTGCAGTAGGACGTATATAGGTCGGATGATGATGATGATGATGTACTTAAAATCGGATTAGTTATTCATGTGGACACTACGAAAGTATATTCATTCCGCATATAGCGTGCTAAGCATTTGTACAGTTACTGTGTACAAGTAATCGATTAACGAAATCGAATGTGAGTATTGTATTTGCATTTTGAGGCAGAAAAGAATTGATCGCCTATCAATATTGTAAAAATAAGTATTATTATTTCTTAGTTTATAGCACACAGTTTACAGTTTTAGGAGTATCATTGGAAATATTTCGATAGTAGGAGTGGCTACTATCTAATGCAATTGCTCTGAAACCAACTTTAAATAGTAATAGATATTACTACCTAGATACATAACTATGTCATAATTAAGTACATACCTATAATTAAGAGAGGAACTTTTTGTGCACAAACAAAGACTGGAGCATGTTGGAAACGATTAATAAAGGAAATATTTCAGTACCCATGTGTAATGGCCATTGGCCACGGCTTCGCGTCCCAAATAATATTAACATTTTGGAGTAACTACCAAACTAGTGGCATTAGTAAAATTATGCAGATATGTTTATTTGTAAATTTTAATCTTGGCAACACCGGGGAAGGTATAAGATCCAAATGCATAGTCTTCTCTTGAACTTTTTCAGTATAAACCTAAGTATAATAATTCTATTTTATTTAACTCGACGCTTGAAAGTCGAAATTGAATAAGTATATTTTTTAGAATATTGAGTTAAATTTTATGGTACAACTCGACTTAATTTACTGAGTTCTACCACAATTTACCGAACAAAAGAAAATGCTTTCCCCATTTTAACTTTCCACGTCGAATGAATAGGATGCTTATTTTTTGTAATGGCAACCTTCTTTTGTCGTCAATCATATCAACTCCGGTTGGTTTCACATAGGTCAAAGTCAAAGTCGAGTGAAAGAGATTTAAACTTACCTAAAAATTTACGTATCTTGAGCCTCTAAAATAATAATTTACTTTACAGTCACTTGTTAATAGAACAAATATGTACTAATAATACATTTCCTAAATTGTATTTTTACTAAGTGAGATCTTACCCCCTTTTCCCCTTTTAACTTACATATTTTTCTTATTGACACAACTGGTCAAGTAAGTACCTACCTATAATGGGTTAGTTATCTACTTAGCCCTTCAGTTTTGTCGCCCCTATGTCGTCAATGTAACTAGCTGGACGATGCATAAGATAAGGTAATATGAAACTCAACAGAATAAGAACGAACGCTTTTTCTATATTTTTTTGTGGTTCAAGTAATTCTTCTGCAGTCGGTGACTAAATACTATCTATCAATACATTATAGTATCATGAAAAATATTTTCGTAAATACATACCTACTTAAATCAAGAAGCTTAGTGGAGTGAATAACTTTATCTTATTACTTAATTCTGATACCTAACGAAATAATTATCAATCTGTGAGCTAAATGCCTACGCGAACGTGTCACTTCAGTATATTGACCTTATTATATGTTTATGAATCAAAATAGAATTGTTTAGAAATAAAGCTGTTCGTAATCAGACTGCAAATTGTGTTTAAATTATTCGAACCTACTACCGACCCAAAATAATAATTGATAACAATAAGTATTATTGAACATTATAAAAAGTAAAAATCTAAATACTTAGATGGACAATGGAAGTTTAAAAATGCGGGATATTAAAATAAAACGCCAAAAATCTCATAAAATTATTTATTAGACATGACTAGCTCAGCATCACACATTAACGAGATAGTTACGAACCACTTGGACAATGCGCCGGGATCGGCACGAAGTGGTACCAGTTAGCACTCTTTGAGGTTTCACACCCGGTAGCGAGATTCCAGGAACTGATGCAATCGCACTATGTTTTGCGTCGGCGCGTCCGGGACCGATTCGACGACCGTGAGCTCCACTCCTGGCTGAGGTCAGAGTACGACGGCGGCGTCTCCGGGAACTGGGCGTCCGAGGTCCACCGGCACGAAGAACAAGCCGCTTTAGGGGTTTCTTGGGTCTTCACAGGTGCTCCACCACCGTAAGACTCCAAAATATGCTTGTAAGCACACTCCAAAGGCTCAGGGCTGCGGCCCCGCGCCGCGCACAGACGTACGCGAACGCAGGCGCTGCAGTAGCCACAAGTTTCACCGCGAAGGCCACTTCTCATCTCGAAATTGTTGAACAACGGTATGGACGGTACAAGTACTTATCGGGGTTAGCAAACGCCGAGGACTGATGTGATCGCGGTGTACTCGTTGTATTTATTTGCTATGTCGTGGCGTCGCGCACGCGCCGGACCGATAACCCTAGGTCCGGCGCCAGTGTTACCGCCGCGACTACAATCTTAGTTAAAAAATTGTTGTGTCGTGATCGATGCCAGCGCTACAAACTACACGCATACAAGTTAATTAATAATTAATAACTTAGAAGATGTTACTACAATTTCTTCTGCGCTATGGGGAGGAGTAGGTACAACAGATAACATTTTATGTAATTCAGATTTGCGGTTTGTTTGTTATTAATCTCCATTACTGTATTTTGCCAGAGTATTAATCTTATCCTAGCTATGTCTTCGTATAAGATGTCTATAAATGTGAAATAAGATGAGGCGACAACAGAATGGTGGCATTTTCGCGTAAAAACTACAGGCAATCCTTCTCAAAATCCAATCCTGCGCAAGCGTGGCAAGTGGCAACCCGAAGCTCCTACTATACTTTTTTCACAGAGACAAGTTAATATGTATATCGTTCTCTCTGTCACGTAATCCCATACAAATGACAAAGATACAAAGCTTACGGCGTTTGTCATTTTTTAAAAACATGTTAGCACCTGGCACCATAATACAAGTGAATTTTAATTTTTAGTTGGAATTGAAGTAAAAATATTAGACTTTTACAATTTTGCAATTTTATATTCGTCATAATAAATAGCAAAAATGGTGTTAAATAGTCTTCTCATTAAGTCCCACATTATCTATTACAGCATGCACTCTCCCTCTCACTTGACATCCCACTACAAGTAAAGTGATATTTTTTTTATTTTTGCACGACCCCAAGTGACACAAAAACTTCACTAATGGCTAACGTCGGGTTTGCGCTGTATTTATTAGTGAAAGTCCATTAATAATTTGACACTTGAAATTGTACGAAAAATTTATTATGAAGTCACAATCTGTCAACTTTTTTTAACCGACTTCAAAAAAGGAGGTATTCAATTCGGCTGTATTTTTTTTTTTTTTATTTTTTTTTATGTATGTTACCTCAGAACTTCTAAACGGGTGGACCGATTTCGATGGTTCTTTTTGTGTTCGATAGCAAATGGCTTCCCATTGGTCCCATTTTAATTTCATCAAAATCTAACTAGTAGTTTTTGAATTATCCTTAAAATAAAAAAAAAATGTATGGGCATTCGGGAATTTTAGTCCGAACTTACATTTGTACATACTTACATACCTACATACAGTCACGCCTGTATTCTTAAATGGGGTAGGCAGAGCACACAAAACGCTACATAGACAAAACTATGTCTATGTCACGCTTCGTGGCCACTTCTAGCACATTTTTTGTAGGTTTTGAGTTAGCAGGTATGATAGTGACAGGTTGCTAGCCTCATAGCCTGTCGCCTAAAATTTACTTTAACCTAGGTCCTTAGTCGCCTCTTGCGATATCCACGAAAGAAATGGAGAGTATTTTTATGTGTATTCGCTGATTACTCGAAGACGCTTGGACCGATTTGGAAAATTCTTTTTTGTCTGAAAGGGTATAGTTTCCAGGTGGTCCCATTGCCAGCATATCTTGACTGATGATGGAATATGAGGGAAATCGAGGGCAACCCTCAAATTTTATTGGCACAGGTAATGTTTTTAGTACATTTTTCAAAACTACACCAGTATTTACGCTTGGCTGTAAAAAAATATGATTGAGCTGATGATGAAAGGTCAACTCCTTAATTTTTAGGAGTTAAAGGATAATTTTTTCGATACTGAATGCACCTGCAGACTGAAAATTATAGTTTCAGTAATTAGCCAGGCCTGCTGCTTCTCAAGCGTTGCATTTCTGCTAATGCTCGTTCATCGTGGGGTTTACTTAACAGTTTAGAGGGTTCTAAATCAGATAGAGCTATTCCTCCTAAAGCCTTGAATCTGCTGAGAGCTACGTATACGTATACCTACTTGCCCTTTAGTAAATACGTACATAAACACAAGTTTCCTTTCAGGATAAAGCTAATTTGAAGTCGGTTTTTTTTTGTTTAAAATTATTTTATAAAACAAAGGTAGCCAAGTTTGAACACTGCATTTTTTGATTTCCCCATAAACTTATCTCCGTGAATGAGGTAAAAAGCTGTACAGTTTCAGTAGTCGTTATCCTTGTCCTGTACACTCATTGACATAGTCCTTTCTCGATATTGCCTCAGTTCTAGATCTTTACCAGATCGCACCGGCTTATCAGACCTCGTTTAGCGATTGCGTACGCTTATTGCTCCTAATTCGTCTTCCAATTACGACATTTAATAGAAGAACCTAGTTAAATGTATATGTAAATGCTAATTATTGCAATTGCAATAAATCCAACGATCATTTATCTACGCAATTGTATTGGTACCAAACGTTCCGTGAACGTTTTGAAACAGGTCAGGTCAAGAGTACCCGAAACCGACGAGCATGTATGAGGAGATTAATGAATGTGGATGAAGCAAGAGGTTAAGCCAGGATCGTAGCGAGTGGAACAAAGTAGTCTCTGCCGACCCCTGTGGAAAAGAGGCGTGACGCTATGTATGTAAGTATGTATTTATCTACGCAATTGTATAATATAGCTGTTGTCCGTCTATAACCTCCTGCGGCCATATTGGTCATTGGCGGCCATTTGAAATATTTTATTACAGGGTACAAATCGACCATAAATATTTTAACAATTAAAAAAAATTGAAAATTTTTATTATTGGATTATGTAAAAGTACAAAGGAGAACGTATCCCTTAAGGGATTTCTTCTTGCTGACCTTCGATAACACAGCACATTCGACACATTTTTCCACTTTGGAAGTATCTATCGCGTAAGTGAAGTAGGTAGGTAAGGACCAAATATTTTAGAGCCTTACTCTATTATAATGTAATATGTACTGAAAAAAGCTCGTTTACTAATATTTAGAGGGATAAACGAGCATTCAGGTCACCTGATCGAAAACAACCACCGCCGCAAATGAAAAAAAAAATATCGGTGTTTTTTGTAAAATATAATAAAGTATTAGGGTGACCGCACCAGTAATGGACATAGAACCAGTAATGGACAATGACTCTTATTTACTACCCACTAAGGAAATGTCATTTGTTTTACAACAAACAATTCACAACTCTATGGTCTTTAAATTATGAATGAAGTGTCCATTACTGGTGCTTGTCAGCTTAAACCGTCCATAACTGGTGCCGTCACCCTACTTAAGTACTTAGATACTTATAAAAATTAAATAAGTAGAAATTATTTTAATTTTGATACGTTTCTTTTCTGTGTGATGTCGGGATAGAGTAACACCTCTCCATTTCTTCCGTGGATGTCGTAAGATGCGACTAAGGAAATAGGTTTTTGGTATGTTTTAGTTTAGGCGACAGGCTAGCAACCTGTCACTATTATACCTCTTTAATCTGTTTATTAAATCTATATGTATATGCTGAAGGTGGCCACGGATCGTGAAATGGGCATCGTTTTGTCTGTGTAACGTTTCGTGTGCTCTGCCTGCCCCGTTTGGGAATACAGGCGTGATTGTATGTACTATGTATGTATGTTACTTTTAAAATAACTTTTAACATTTAATACGTTACTTTTTTTGCACTAAATAATGTTGCTAAAATTTAGTTTAAAAAAATAATAATACAATGGAACTTTTAATTTCCCCTTTTATCTTTCCCCATCTTGACTTGACTAAAATGTGGGTCAATTACCGTCAAACCGATAAGACAAAATGTGTACTAATAGATTTTACTAGAAAGTGTCTCATAATTTCGACAAGAACATGTTATACTAACGTTATCAATTAGACGCGTTACGGACGCGAGTAAACAACCGCTATTAATAGCGCTGGGGCACGAGTGGCCATTGATCAACTCACTGGACCTTTCTCAAACCTTCAGAACACAATACGAGATACAAATACTAAGAGAACAAGAGTTATCGGGTACTACGACACAGTATATTTATAGCTTACAGCCGACGGGAATAGCGCGATAGTTAGGCACTTGCTGTACTTTATTACCTACAGCTAAAGCATTTATTAGCCAGAATTAATAAACTTTCTAAACATACCTATTTTTGAAACAAATGTATTCAGAGAACTAAAATATTTTAATGTCTTAACTATAACAGGTAAAGGTTGATTTCCACCCAGCTAATTGGAATTGCAATTAACATATAATTTATTTTTCACTTCTCATGCTCTTAAAGTGTTTCTTTCGTCTCTACATAACGGGTTTAAAACTCCTTTTTAATCTCTAGGGACTAAAGTTTTTTTTTTATTTGTCTTAGAAACCCCTTAAACAGCCCATCACTGTGTTTGTGAATGTAATATTATCGCCATTTTTATACACGTAGAAATATCATGAAAATGAGAATAAGGCTATTTCCACATCTTTAAAAATGGCGGTAAGAGTCACTGTGCCAAAAAAACCTTAAAAACATATTTGTACATAGGAAGCTTTGTTATAATAAAAATTGTAATTTTGTATATAACAGAACGTCGTTTATTTCCTCTCATTCAAAGTGAAAAGTGGAGTGTTTAACGCGAGACTAAACAACCATAATGACTTGTTTTAGTCCCTTGTTGAACAATATGTACTATATTGCATTATAATGAATTGAAATATCATTTTTAATGAGAGTAATTAGTTTGCCTTAAAGTATGTAGCATTTCAATCAGCTCTCCGCATGTCCTAAAGCATCCAATACCTACGCCATGCAATTAAGTCCGCATAATTGCAATTAACTTTTAAATGTGTAAGTAAACTAATCGTTATCACATGCATTATACGCATGCACTCACTGCGTTGGAAGAGTTATTTTATTACAAAGTCCAATCCCAAAACTTTCGCGAAGAAGATAGATAAAACTTGTGAAAAAATAATTGCTTAAGGCCATAAGACATGCTCGCTCAGATAATATAACAAACCTACTCAGATTGTACTCCTCAGAATGAATTGCTTTTCTAACATGTTTTTTTACCCTATAGTAACAATATTGTACTACATAATATGTTACCATTGTAGATAACATTATCTTGGTTTTGATTTGAGTCATTTAAGTTATTCACAATTAACAAGGATGACACCAAAGCAATCATTACTTTACTGTTGCCTAGCCATTTATATTTTTAACATTGTTACGTCGCTATCTTCATGCGTGATGCTATTTTTGTCTCTTCGGGTAGGTAATTAAATATCCCACAGCGAATAACAGCTTGATAAGTCAAAGCAGTGGCTTGACAACTGACTTCACACATAAAAACAACTCGAAGTCAAAACAGGAAATATTGCTAACATACATGGTGTTCCAGCATGAACATTTAAGTCAGTCAAAACCTAAAAAATATGTTTTAAATGGAATTTTTGGGGTGTCACCCAGTGGCGTAGCTAGCTAGGTTATTGTAGTTATGATTCCTTTTATAATTTTTCATTGACTACTAAAGTTCACAGCCGGGTGTCACCCTCTTAAAGTCAAAAATCGCGTAAGGTATGTGTTGCTACATTAAATAATAAAGTGTCGTATTTAATGTAGCAACACATACCTTACGTGATTTTTGACTTCGTCGGGTTTGTTTACCTTTTTTTAAGTATCTGAAAGTCTGAACTGTAGTTATTATTATTCGCCTGCCAAGAGGGCGTAGAGAACTCAGAGAGCTTCAGGTTTCTTTCAATACACATTAATATCACAACAATTAACACACAGGTATCGAATATAACGATAAAATAAAATAATGTTGGGATATCCTGATTTGCCTGTAAACTATGTAGGTATACGTCTTTTATATAAAATTACTTCAAGGGGGAAAAAATCATAAAAGTCAATACCTTTTGCAGTTTCTGAGATAATCACCTGCGATGGATAGACAGACGGGCTTTCGACACGTTCCAGTTTACTGGAGATAGGAAAATGATATGACGCCATTATTATGTCATTTTCCTTTCCCTGGTAAGGCAAACCGTCAATAGTTTAAAAATTGGGACTGGCCGGTAAACACGCCATAAAGGCTTCGTTTTAAAATTTTGGTCCATAACCTCAAAAGTCATAAATTTTGCAAACGATATTAATCTATCTCATATAATTATTTTAAGAGTGATTATGATCGAAAAATGAAAAAAAAAAGGTAATATTTAAATATTTATTCTAGTCTACACTAAAACACATACATTCGTAGAATATTCACCAGACAAACGAAATAATGAAACTGGATTAATGAATATACGAAAGGTGCAAAGTACTCATCACGTTGATGACCCGTGATTATGTCCTAGCAATGAAATTTTGTCCCGTCACCCAAGACCAAAACTCGCAAAGTAGTTGTCCACCATTACAATTAAATATTTTTGTGGCGCAATGCCCGAAAGTTTAAGCGAAGAAGAATTATTTTTCGTGGACTGTAGTTCAAATGAGTTAGTTCTTACGTGTTTCTCACCCTTTAACTAGATTTAAAAACTGAAAT
Source organism: Adoxophyes honmai (assembly GCA_005406045.1). Taxonomy (NCBI): domain Eukaryota; kingdom Metazoa; phylum Arthropoda; class Insecta; order Lepidoptera; family Tortricidae; genus Adoxophyes; species Adoxophyes honmai. The sequence goes on from BHDV01019943.1 coordinate 147,755, forward strand.
GTGTGATTGCGATCGCGCTTACCTGATCTCCTGAAGAGACGGCGCACCTGGGTTCCGTCAGGGTTGTTTCCAGTGCTGGGCCCAGTGTAGATACTTCCCTTACAGCAAACGTTAGGCACAATACACAGACAGCTCGAACGCAATCTTCGTTGGTCTTAAATTTGGATGAATTAATTTGGATCCGCTCAGAATAGTTAACACCTTGGCTGAGGGCTACGACAAGTAAGATACGAAAAGCTCCCGAAAGAAATGACTGGTCTCGAGAACGAACGGTTGCCAACTGCCGAGTAACGGCACACGAAAAAACAAACTTTATTTGACAGTTGACAGCTAAGTTTTGACAGTTCAAATGTCAACTGACACGATCGAACAATTTTGTTAAAAGCAATTCAATAGTACCAACTTTTTGACTAATTGTTTGCCAAATTGGAGACCTCTAATTATCATATTAGTTTTAAGTTCTGGTAAAAATCTGACTGATCAGAAGAATTTAATTCAAACTTTGACTTTGGTCAAGAGTAACGAGATGTGTGCAACATTAGATATAAGTACCTAGTAATTACCATAGGTAAATTATAATACTCATCACTTTATCACTTATAAAATGACTTGTCTTGGTCTGAAGGTTATTTTTTTAGTACAGTCAACATACTAAGTGATAATTTATGTACCAGTCGCTTTTGTTTATGTCATTTTAAAAATGGCGTTGAAGTGACAAGGTAAATAAATTATCACTTATCTTATTTACGATGTTGATTACTAGATCATGAAAATATATACTTGATATTGTCAATGAAGATGGAAATAGAACAAAAAGAAAAAACTAACAAGATTGAAGAAATGTTAATTAAGAAGAAATAAAAATTAGAAATAGAGAGTTATACCAATACGACCTTTCTACATCATTAATCAAGTTTTTTATTAATCATAAGTAATTAAGAAATAACTGTTGGTTACGTAATAATTTGATTCAAATTTTAAAAATACGTACAACCTGGGGGAAACTCTATAAATACAACATCAGACGCAACAGTACATACTGATTTACTAATTCGTATTAATCATTGCTTTGTTACATGTAAACTTTCACCGAGTTTATCATACACGTCATTTTTACAATTTATTTTTAGAGATTTGAGATAGTGGCAAAACCGATTGTTTCGTTTGGAATTAGTGTCAGTTTTGGCCTTTTCAAACCTGCATATTGTACGGCATGACGACCAGTAGTCCAAAGCAAGTGCCCTCCTGTCGAGAGTTGACGCTAGGTTCAGATGTGCTGAGACGCTGTGGTGTCGTGAGATTACTCTGTCTCTATCTCTGAAAATAATTTAAAAAATCATATTACTTCAAAAAATATTACCATCTGTACTAATCATTACTGAATGTTAGAAAATCGGAGGTAGGTAACTCGGTCTCTGACTGTTTTTCAAACCAGTTGAGCCACACTTGATGAATCTTGGAAGGAATACTCGTATACCTGCTTTGAACATTGAGAAAATTTATCATTGCTACTTTTCAAAACGGAAAATTAGACAGTTCTCCTGAAATAGCATTGCGAGGGCTAATTGTGGTTGCTCATGGGAACTAGTAGGTTAGGATAGTAAATAGTAGGTTATTAAATAAAAAACTAGTGGTCGGGTTCCACTGGTTAAAATATTTAAAGTCAATTTCCGGCCACCCTGTATAAATATTATAATCTACAAAAACTAAAGGGACATCCATTATTGAGCTTGCTAACGAGAAGGCTGCTGTTACTCTGCCCTTTTCTCGTATTTAAATTTATACTGTGTTTTCATGATCTATTAGTAAGTTACGTGATCGTTTACCTTTGCACGGCCATCCGCGTCGGTTGAAGATATAGATTTTCTTCGCATTCCAAACACTTCTGCGCATTAGATATAGATCTGACCACAAGAGTTTTTGAGAGATCATCATTTAAATCGTGACTTTCGTTGTAACACACTAAGTTCTCATTTTCCGAAGAACTGTCAAATTCTGATGTGTACCATGGCTGACAAGATATATTCGTTCTTGAGTCCGGTCGCAGTTGACTGAAGTAATCAGCGACGGAAAGATTGTTTGCGATATTCGCTAATTCAGTCAACTGACGAATAGTTTTTTGCTTCTCACCAATATCTTCTGATACATCGACTTCTTCTTTAGTATCAAACACACTGTTTAGCAAAATCGGTACATTCCACCAAACATTCCACAAATCGACGGGAAAAAGAACAAAAAGTAAATTCGATTTCATTTCCATAAAATATCTGAGCATTGAATTTACTTCTAGTGTAGTAGTTTTGGTACAAACTATGTTTCGATCTTCTTGATTGTCTGATCCAGTCCACGACGTACCTGAGGTTTCATCATAAAAAATCTCACAATTTTGTGAACATTTCTCTTTTTGTCTAGACTCTTGTTCTATGTAGCTGCTTGCATAGAACTCTAGACAATTTATGGTTTTCCTGATATCACCTTTAAATAAGTCCAATAAAACAGCTCCTAAGCCAGGCCAGCATATTCCACTATCAGCTATACACATGATATCTAACCATGTACCAAGCATTCTAGGAAGCAGAGGTTTCATAGTCATTATTTTCCCATTAGGTAAAAAGCGTTGTAAATGCGGACATGCCAGCGATGTCGTTACAAGTATGACCGGTCGTTTAGAATATTGAACTAGTTGGCTAATAGCAGAACAGAAACCTTCGTCTTGGTCAAAAACGATATCTGCGTCATCAATTAGAATCAGCGACATCCCAGTTCTCCCGTTCTCTGACTGGCTGTTAGTTGATTGACTCGCTGCTTCCTCTTTCCGTTTCGCCACGTCCTTAATTTTCTTAGGTCTCCCGCGTTTTTTAGCTTTTTTTGTCAAATCAACATCAATGACTTCTTGGGATTTCTGAGAATTATCAGTACTGCTCCCTTTCGTTCTATTAACTTTATGGGACTGTGTAGCTTCTTGCAAGTCTTGTAACATTATTTTACCATTTCTTTTGCTGCTAGCATTAACTTCAATCACCTTAATTGCCAAATCTGCAGCCACAGCATATACACCTGAGGTTTTACCACATCCAGTAGGGCCTGTCAGAATGAGAAGGTTATCTGTAGTCTTCACACTGTCTTTGCTATCGGCATCAGAGTAGTAAAAATCAGAAGAATCAGAATCAGACTTCTCATTTATTTTTCCTCGTGTAGTCCAAAACTCCAGCCACTTCTTCAACTCCTTAATGGTCTCAAAATTACCTATTATTTGATTTGTTGCCATGGGTTTGTATTTATCAGCCCAATTCAATTTATCCACTTGTATCTTACCAGAATCTACCAAATTGTTTAGTATTTCAACACTGTTATCTAATTCTTGGGTGTGAATATCGCCAAAGTCTCCCTTACTCTTGGCTTTTAATAAATTATATGTACGGTATACTGGGAATTTGGGATATGAAAGTTTAATATCTTTCAACACTTCACGAGCATTGATATCCACTTTAGGCATTACCTTATGTTTTCCAGGCCTTTCAGGACTTAATATGTTTTTAAATAGATTTTTTTCACATTTAACTGGGCTACATTCAGCATCTGAGTCACATTTTAAATATCTAACAAATGTATTTTTGGATAGAAAATTATCTTGTATTTCTTCCTGCTGAACATGCACCACTGCAGGAAAATAGTTAATTTCATTTTCTATTTTAGCTCGTTGAGTTGCAATTTTTTTCAGCTTATCTGGCACTCCACTTTGAAGGAATTTTTGTTTAGCCTCCAATGCTGCAGGGTCAATTTGAGGCTTAGGAGCAAAAATAGGTGCCAACTTTATGTTACTTTTTTCATTCACATCTAATTTTTTGAGAGGTTTTTTGACATCTTTTGGATCATTTTTGACTGATTTCTCTTTGTTTGATGGTGTAGATAGTTTACTACATTGGAGAGCATCAAGTTTTTTATCTGTTACTTTCTTCTTTTTTGTTGTGAAAATATTGTACTCTTCTTCTGAACTGGACAAATCAAAATCTGTATACTGTATTGGTCTTTTGGTATTTCGTTTGGGTCTTCCTAAATTATTCTCATTTATCTCCACAGATTCTATGGAGATTTCTGGACTTTGCGGCACTTGCGTATCTTTTACATGAACAATTTGCTCTCGTTTTCTTTTTCTTGAATCAATATTACTATTTGTATCTGTATTCAAGTGGTTTGTGCTGATGGTTTGATCCTGTATCACAATCTCAATATCTTCGTTTTCATTTTGTTTCTCTTCTAATTTCAAGCTTAGTTTTTTCTTTTTAGACTTATTTTTGTTTCTAGTAGAAAATTTAACTTTAATTATAGGACTGCTTAGTGCTGTACTTTCACTATTACTTGAAACTAATGGTTCTTCATCTTTATCAAGTTTTTTAAAGTAACAGAGCATGTTTTCCTTCTTTTTGATTGAAGGGGACAACTTTTTAAGAAACTCAGTATCTTCTTTCGATATTTGCTTTACACATAAGCTTTTTATGCCTGTGCCATTGCACACTGGCTCATCAAACATGTTTATCAATTGAAGTGTACCAGGACCATGTTGGTCAACATCTGGTTCTTCAATAACTTCTTTTTTACAAGGCGTGGGAGATTTTTTGTTGTTTTTTTTTCTTTCAATCAATTCTGTATTTTCTTTCCTTGCCTTATTTTTGATGTTTCTATTGTTAACAAGCATGTTAGTGAGCCTTTCTGCTCTCTTATCCATTTTTTTCTTAATGGCTTCCTCTGCCATAGCTTCTTTCTCTCTCTTCTTTAATGACCCTTTTGCTTCTGCCATTTTTTCTAATACTAGAAGTCTCTTGGCTTTATTGCTTTTCTTTTCATTCAATAACTTCAATTCAGCTTCATCAACAGTCTTTTCCTTCCCAGGTGAATTACCACCAATACTTTTGTTTCTAGCTTCCATCATTAACTGAAACACATTTGTTTGTTTTACATCCTGAGCATCTGGCGTAAGTAGGTCCACTTGTTCAGTTTTATCATCCAGGAGCGTAATTTCATCAACCAAAATATTATTTTTAGGAGTTTCTTTAAACAAGGTTTTTAAAGATGTATTTTTATCAGAAAGACGCTTCCTTCTCACCATCTTGGAAAGGTAGTTTCTAGGATAAACTTCAGAATCACAAAAGTTCAGCTCTTCAATGTAATTATTGTTTGGTGATTTTATTTTTAAAGAGGACTGAAATATGTGAGAAACATTTAGTACATCAGGATCCTCTTTGCCATCTCTTCTTAGTTTGTACTTTTTTAACTTATTTTTTAGTGCTTTATTTTTACTGAACTTGTGTTTGAAAATATTTTCCTTACATTTTATGCCATATTTTGAGTTTTTATTGGAAAAAAAGTCCTTTCTCAATTTACTAAAGGATGTGTTATTTTGATCTCGTTCCACGATGACGGGCTGGAGCACAGTTGACATTACTTATCTGAAATCATAAAATAAGCATCTCTAAGAATAGGATACAATTTAGCAATCTAGTATGTAAAGATTTTATCACCAATATAAATGTTTCCTTTATAAGATTTGTCAATCACTTTGGGTAGAATATTGAAGTAGTATTAAATACTTGTTTATAAAAAAAATACTGAATCAAAGTTATTTGTCAGATTAGACATGAATTTATTACCATTTAGCCTTTGAATTTTAAAGGTAATCCTACTATGTATACATCAGTATATCACAAAAAAACACTCACATGCTATCACATCTATTACAGATCAACAACTTGATCAACATTTACATAGAATTTCTAAAAGGTATTCAAGTGTGCACTGATAACTCAAAAAAATTGCCAATAAAAAATATTGAGATTCACTATAACATTAGTCCAAAATTTAATCCATTGGTGAGCTTTTAGGAGGGAGTAAAAACAATTTACTAGAAACTTGAACTAGGTTGAATATCAATAATTTACTTAGCCCTGGATGTTTTGATAAGAATAACCACCTAAAAAAATATGTCGTCAGTGGAAAAGAAAAAACGCTAAAGCACCATTTATCAATTTGGCGCTTTAGCGTTTTTTCCTTTCCACTGACGATGTGGTGAGTTTACACAATTTCTACTAATCTCTACAACAATTTGAACAATTACAATTAAAACAGATGAAAGAGAATAGTGACAGGTTGCTAGTGTGTCGCCTAAAACATACCTACTTAAACCTATTTCCTTAGTCGCCTCTTACAACATACAGAGAGGAAATAGAGAGGTGTTATTCTATCCTGACACAACACAGGATTTAATTAATTATGGGGATATTTTGTTTCCCAAAGTAGGTTATAGGCCTTTTCCAGCTACCTAGCTTTGGAAACACAAGAATTAAAATTAAGTAAACATTCCTCAGTTAGCAGGGGCAACGCATTGGTAAGGTTACAATACATAGAGTGTTAGCTGCCGTGATAGTGAGTGTATACCACACAAACATTGTTGCGGGCAACATCTTGTTACTTAATATTTAAGATTTTCTCATACAATTTGCCCTAACTATACCATAAGAAATAATTAGGCAAAAACATTAAACTAGACATGCGCAAAATATGTCACTGAAAAGAAAAGATAGATATACTTATTAGTCCACTGTGAACTACTTCATTCAATTAGTTCACTAGTTCTTTTAGTTCAGCAGTTCAACAGAACTATCTATAACATGTCTTTTACTGAACTACTCGCAGCATACTATTTTTAATTCATAATATTTTGTATATTCCAATAATTTAAAGCAATTTGAAGTACAATTAAATGGCAAAATTTAATCTCAAACACAGATTGATTTCACCTCACAATAATAATGTTTTTAGTACCATCACACATTTCCTTCATACTTGGACAGGCTTAGGACTGACAATCTAGTTTAAGTTTACCTTTTTTAATCATCAATTTAAAAAGTTAATAAATGATTAAATAGAATGTTAGACATACATTGCATGCTAATATCTAAAACAAAGGTTTTTGTTTGGGACGGGACGCATTGCATCATATAATTTGTTGAAGAGAGTGAGTAAGTGTAAGATACAATTGACACACTTACTACTGAAGTACTGAAGTAATTGAAGTATTGAACTTTTAGAATCCAAACTGAACTAGTGAATGAAGGAGTGACATCAACTGAAGTACGTCATTAGAATCATTTATTCAGGAACTACTCATGTCCTATAACCTACCTACCTGCCTACCTGTCATATGTTTAGGAGCAGATCTGCTCCATTCCATACAAATACATAGAAAAAATCGGCTGCGCCTTATACGAGGTTAAACCAATTCACAAACCAGCGCAAATTATAGCCTATTTATTGCACTGGAAGATATGGATTGATAACACACAAAAATACCTTCCAATGGCTGATGTATCAGTTTAACATGTGCACCAAATTATACTTTTGCAATAAAAACATTATCCCCGTGATGCGTTGTAAAATCTCAAGTGTTTAGTAAAATGTCGACCAATTTCTGTCTAATAGTTTCATAGTAGCCACGCATACTAAACAAATGAAAACTGTTGCAGTGAGATCGTGTCAGAGAGATGAAACATAAAAATAACATGCAATGCACATGCACACATAATAAGCACATACACTATTTATTAAGTTATTATTTTTTCTTCTTCATCACCCAAAATGTTGCAACTGCACTCACAACAACACAAATTTTAAGTTTCGGTTTTCCAGTTCCTGTTCTATAGGAGCAACACAAATTGGCGGTAAACAGTAATGTAATGCAATTGTCATGTTATGTCAACTTTGGTGAAATGTCAATGTCAGGCACTACCAAGGACCTTATAAATAAGAACTGCGCACTTGCCACTAAAAGCTGTGCCAAGATGAAATAGCTACCAGAGATACAGTGAGTGCGTTCTGTTAAAAGCCCACAACGATTGTATCGCCCTATTCAGCATTCCGCCTGGCGCCCGTGGTCGTTGCGAGCGAATCGTTCGACGTCACAGATAACGTCATTGCTCGCGACCACATCGCGCCCACTTCGCCCGCAAAATGTAGGTGGGTCGGAGAGGGCTTTCACTTAAACCTCACTTGTCACGTGACTAATGTCATCAGATCTTGATGACTTTACCGAATCTCATTCGTTCTGCGAAAAATGCAACCATAAATTAAAGGGAATCCCTGTTGAATAAAATTTTGCTCCAATCCATCCGAAATATTTACTAACAACCCGCAAAACTGCACGTTTTTTCTATGCCACCATATTGGAAGCACACAGCGTTCAAGTTTTGCGTTCCACTTGTAACTTTCGCCCACAACGCCCGCGGCGTTTTTTCCCAAGTGGAATAGTAAATTCTGCGGTCGTGGGCGAGGGCGTTGTGGGCGCCAAGTGGAACGCACTCAGTGTGTCCATTTCTAATAGGGTGACACTGAGATTTTTGCTATATGAGACATTAAATTTCGTAATCTTACATAACCCACGCTTAAATTCCCAAATGGGTTGGGTACAGTATTAAAAAAAACTTAAAACTATGCTAGAAGTGGCTGCGAAGCGTGAAATAGTCATACTCATCGTTATGTCTATTTCACGTTTCGTGTGCTCTGCCTACCCCATTTGAGAACATAGGCGTGATTATATGATTATACAGGGTGTTACAAAAATGCGGGTAAACCCGAAAGGAAAGGGGGTTAAAAGGCCCATTATAAGGAGTTTATTTATAATATTTGAGAACCATAGTATCGCAGTTTGACTTATCGCCAAAATAAAAAAATAAAAAGAATTTATCATTAATATACCAACCCTATTACCATGTAATTAAAGATTAAATAACACAGAATGTACATTTTTACCTAATGTCCGCGGAATACCAAAATGTACAGAAGCCGCTCTGATCGATATTATCAAGTTAAAAAAGAAAATATAGACATATTTACATTTATACTTTACGGTAAGAATTTAAACCTTAACTAACACATATTTTTTCATAACAAACAACAAATTTACAGAAACGGCTCAAAGTATCACCCATCTTGCTTTATACACAACTTCACTCGCCGGAATATGGTTTGATAGCCATTTTTTTCACTTAAGAAATAATGTAATAATTGTAAGGTATCGATTTGAAGATTTGAAATTGACAGTACAATTTTTCTTTTTTGACTTGACGTTTTTCGAACCCAGAAATTCCTCTTATTGAGTTTGGAACAGGGATCGTTACCGGTATTCTTACTACCGGTATAATCAATACCGGTATTCAAATGTTATAGCGGTTATGACAATTATTGTCAACATTACCTCTATTTGATATTTTACCCATAAAATCATTACCGGTAAACCTGTCAGTGTCAAAACAAGCTAGTTTCCTAACAAAATAGCGAAAATCCATGCATGCAGAACGTGAGAGCGAGAGAGCTCGGGGCGTACCGAAGACGACCGAATCGTTATTGTTTCTTTTTAGGTTTTTAATGTTTATTGTAAATCACGTGTAAATTGAATATTTTGCGTTTCGAGTACGTTGGTGATATTTATGGTAACCAGGGTCTGATGATGGAGCTAGAAGGTCACCATAAGAACTCTGTAACTAAGCAACATAAAAACATCAAGTTTGGGGTCCTTTCGCTTGTAATGATGAGTACTTTGGTGTGGGATAGTAACCAGGGTCTGATGATGGAGCTAGAAGGTCACCACGGAGAAATACGCCATTATGTAAGTATAGAGCACCCACTTACATTTATCGAAAACACATCTTCTTTCTCTGGGTGACAAATGTGACAATAATCCCATATCCTAGGTATATTTCTAACTAGGAATTTAAGCGTGATGTATCTACAATCATGAAATTTAATATCTCATATAGCTAAAATCTCATTGTCACCCAATTAAAAAGTGACACACTGCATCTCTGGTAGCTATTTCATCTTGACACAGCTTTAAGTGGCAAGTACTTAGTCCTTAATTCTAAGGTCCTTGTCTATAAAAAAACCACAGATTCCACAGGCATATGAGAGTTCGAGATATCAAAAAAGTCGCTAAAAATGCACATGATTTTATTTTTGTGAATATGAAATATTTTTAATTTTGAAATTGAGGTAGTTTGTACAAATTTATGACATGCACAAAATCTTTTTTTCCCATTTGGAAGCGTAATTCTTGAAAGGATGAGCTCTCTGAATATAAATAGCTGGCTTAATCAGCAAGAATCTGAATAGCAGATTTGTATAGTGAACTGTCAAATAATTAAAAAGCATATTTTTTCGATCGAATAGGTGGTCGTGCTACTGCCAGTGCCATTTCTTGAAAACCCTAAAATTTTGGTAAAATGGCCTCAAATGCACTAAAAGGCAGTTTTATCCGTCATGTCGGGGTAACTATAATCGAATCGTATTATTTTATTTGCTCAATTTTAGGCCTATTACATTGATCTCCACCTGAGCTCAGGGCTGTCAAATGCCTGTTATGTAAAAGCTATTTGCTTCGTATTTTTTCTTTAAATTGCAAATATTTAATTGTAAATGCCTTACAGACAAGAAGTTATGCCCAGGCTGCGCCAGCCGTCGCAAAAAAGGAAGCAAGACTAACACACAGTGTTCTGCCCAATAAAACATTTGTGGCCGCTCTGGACAACGGCTCTCCAGTAACTCGAGTAACTGTTGCCTTCAAGTAAGTAAATCTGCAATAATACGCAGATGTAAATACTAAGATGTTAAATTGCAGTTATAAGTTATACCTAGTAGAAAAGCTTCTGAAATGTTGTATTTTTTGCTTTAAGGGCTGGTTCCCGCTACGAGTCGCCTTCGGACCTAGGGCTTGCCCACGTCCTGCGTTCAGCAGCTGGCCTTACCACAGCTAATGCTAGCTCCTTCATTATTGCGCGCAAACTGGCACAAGCTGGAGCCTCGGTTACTGCCTCTGGTGACCGCGAGTTTATTTACTACACACTTGAGGTAATTTCACCATTTAATTACTAATATTTATTTCTATAGAATAATGTTCACCCACCTTAAATTGTCTCATTATTTTTGTACCATCGAACCAATTGATTCCTGACCCACAATAGAACCTATTCACAGTGGACGTCATAGTGACATTGCATTTCTTGACAAAGGAAATGTCAATGACGTTTATTGTGACAACGTTCTGCGGTGGGTCAGGAATCAGTTGGTTCGATAGTACCTGATTTTGATAATTTTACAAATAATTTTACAAAGTTGAAAATAATTTTGAGGTATTGTAATGATCTTTTTAAAAAAATGCAGATTTGGATGAAATAAATCTTTAACAACATAATCATTTACTCGAAGATGTTGGCTGTTTTATTAAGTAATTTTTTTTTTAAAGTACTGGTATTTTTTTAAATAATACTCTATACTTCTGATTATTTTACATCAAGCGAAAAAACTGCTGAAAAACTCTTTTTACTATCTAATTTTCAAGGTTGCCAAATCTGTGAAGTAAATTTCAAAGAAGGCTGTACTGTACTTGATTAACTTTTCATTGGTGGCTTATACTTATACCATAGCATATAAGTACACCATTCAACTGTTTTGAAGTTTACTTAAATAATTTGTACAGTTTAAAGCTTATAAATTGTAATTATTATTTAAAAAAAATGTCAGATCTTGTTCTTCTTATTGGAAATAAATTTTAATGATAGTCTCCACCCTCTTCTTTTCAGAAATAAATTTTAGTTTTTTTATTTTTGTGTTAATTGCTGTTGTGTTTAAATTTAACTATTTTATAGCTATGTTGCCATAAGCAAAAGTTGAAGTTAAACTATTTTATAATTATTTTTATCAGGCCACCAAGGAGAACCTGAATCCAGCCTTGGAGTGTCTGAACAACCTTGTCTCCAACCAAGAGTTCAGACCTTGGGAGCTGAGTGACAATGTGCCCCGCCTCAAGTATGACATTGCTGCTCTTGCGCCTCAGGTAAAAAAGTTAATTTCTGCATAATATACTCTATTTCATCATCACCATGTGAAAACCTCACACACCATCCACATATTGCATACAGTTTTTTCATAAATAGTGGTTGTTTGTTTACTGCTCGCAAATCTTGGTTACAAATCCTCGTACAATTATTGTCACATGATGCATTAAACCACAGACCTTTCATGTGCCTTCGCTATCATATAAAAAAAACAGTTGTTTTTTCTTAAATTATACTTTACTGATTAGAATACCTAAATTATGGGTAACTTGAAAGAGATAATCAAGGCTTTAGACATTACTAAAAGACTTTTTTTTTATGTGAGTTATTACCATTTGCTGCCTTATAAAGGTGCGCGCAGTGGACCTGCTCCACAAGGCCGCTTTCCGCCGTGGACTGGGAAACTCCCTGTTCATCTCGCCTAAGAAGATTGGGAAGGTCTCGTCAGAGTCCCTGCAGCACTTCGCTGCCGGCACGATGACGCCCGGCCGCTGCGCCGTCACCGTTGTTGGAGACACTCAGGTCAGTAATAGTTACTGGTGCATAATAAGATATTAATTTAAGAGTGCAGTTTGTTTCATTAAGATTCATGAGTATTTTAATGCCTAATTATGTAGTGGTGTAGACAATTTTGTCTACATTCACGTTATTATTATTTTTATATTTAAATGTAGCATTTTTTAGACATACATACAAGAAACAGCAGACTCAAATTCGGCAAAGAATTGCACATCGGCGTCACAGCAAGCGCCTGGCCGCCTGACACACATGCTTGTCGCACACCCTGTGTTCTAATTTGATATTATTTTTGTTTTTTCCTATCACCATTCATAACCTGTTTTATAAAGTAAACATTACAATGAAAACAGAATACAGGTTTCTTAATGTAGGGTAGACCATTTTCTTATTGTGTCTGAACATGTAGTAGGAACCAGGGATGTTATGGATATGAAATTATTTCGGATTATCCGATATTTTCGGATAATTTCGGTTACGGATATTACAATCTTATGGAATTTCAAAAATGAAATACAAATAGGTAATAAAATGATTTTATTTTTTGGCAGGAATCTTAGTCAATCTGTGACTAATTATTACAACTTATGTCGGCTTGTGTGTCGGAGAGTCGACTCCGCCCCTATCCGATATTATTCGAAAGTTTCGAAACTTTTATTTCGGATTCGGTTACGGTTACGGATATGCTTTTATATCGGATATACGGAGTTCCCTAACATCCCGAGTAGGAACCACAGAATAGAAACTACACACAGAAACTCCACTGCTGAACAATAATCATGTTTAAGCATTAAAAAAAAATTGCTGTCTTTTCTACTGTTACCTGATTGTACACGAAATTGATAATTATTGATCCGAGCGTTCATATTTGCCGTGCTAAGCTGGCAGGTCGATAAACGATATTGGCATAGTAATTAAATTAAACCCTCCTAAAAGTTTAATGGAACAGTCTTTAACAAAAAATAATGATAAAAAATGCAACTCAAAAATTAAAGTGCTATTTATTTCCAAGGTATGCATATTGACTCCCTTGATTTTTACAGGATAGGGCGGCCATGATTGCCCAGGCCTTGCAGCTGCCTTCCGGAGATGCTAAACGCGAGCCTGGCAGGTTCTACGGTGGTGAATTGCGGTATGGTATAATAATAATAGAGTTAGTAGTGTTACTATAAAAATGAAACTGAAACTGTTAAGTTCATTGCTTGCCTTTTTATTGAACTAAATTAAGGAAGCACAATAAAATATTTGATTATTGAAATATCTCTAGTTTGGCAGTACCTAACAGGTATATTCTATCTCGCGCCTTGTCCTGTTAGAAGCTGGTTAAAGGACTAAAAATGTGCAATAGACTATCATACTATGCTATTAGTGCTGTTACTACTGTATACAGCCTCCGGCATCTAAATTCGCTATTTAGTTGGGGGATTAAGTTCGCACACGGCTTTTTCCGTGGTAAAACGATGCGCGAGCTTACCCTCACCACTCCAAAACCTTTCCAGGTTAGTTGCCGTAACTGTACCTTAATGCCACCTATCTTTTTAGGAAGGAGACTGGTGGTGACCTGGCTCACGTGGCAATAGCCCTGCAGGGCGCTCCGGCTGGCACACCCCAGTCGTTGGCTCTCGCAATCGCTGCCAAGGGTAAGTCATGAAGTCATGATACTATTCCACCACTTTATACTGAATCTACACATTTTCCAATAAAAAGAAACAAGACTTATTCTGATAGGCTATAACCTATAATGCAAAGGAGTGAACTATAATATAACTTTACTTGGTGATTTGTTGATGAGTTGATTGACCTATTAAACAGTACAAAATTGAAATCTCAGGCCTAATCATGAGGAAATGTTAAATTTTGTAAAAATATGTTCATATGTTTCCAGCTCTGGGCAACGGACCTGTTACCAAGTGGGGTGCTGACCTGTCACCCCTGGCCAAGGCCATCGGAAACATCGGACCGTTCGCCGCGGCAGGCTTCAACGTGTCGTACTCCGACAACGGGCTCTTCGGAGTTGTGCTGTCTGTGCCTAAGGACGAAGCTAACAACGTACGTTTTACCAACTACGGCCCTGCATCGCACAGAAAGTCTATCGTCTGCGCTGCGCCTACATCTGTCACTGTCTCTGGAGACGTCAGAACATACAACATAGTCTATACCGCGCGTGCGTTGCTGTGCTAAGCCTACTGTTTGTGTTTTTGAAAACGTCTCACCAGTATTTCCCAATCGACTAGGCAGAACACACCGAACATCTCAGACAAAGTCATAGCGGCTTCACAATTTATGGTCTACACTACTTATCTTATCCTGTCGTCTGTGTCTGATAGGGATCCCAAAAGTACCCGTCGTATGTGTATGATATTTTGCGGGTTAGGATCCTTATCAAACAGACAACAGGTTAAGGCAAAAAATTGCAACTCCGTTAAGGTAGTTTAAATTACTGTGTCGCCTAAATAAAAGCATAGCTAAATCGATTTCCCTAGTCGCATCTTACGAAATCCACGAATGACATGGAGGTGTAAACCCAATACCATGTGGTTTATCCCAGAAACCAAGAGATTGGAGATATCCATATCCAATTCAAGTTGAGATGAGCTCTCTGCAATAAGGTTGCTCAAATTAATGTGGTCCAGTTTACGTGTTACTTCGTTTAAATCTTATCAATTCACAATCTAAAATTTTATGTGATCTTAATGTGGTTCTACCGCTCGGCTATTGAGGATGTAGAATTTATATTTTTACTATATGTAATATTTTATGTTACAGGCTATCAGGGCAGTAGCAAAGGTGCTGAAGTCAGCGTCACTCTCTTCTGAAGCTATCAAGGCTGGCAAGAGCCAACTTAAAGTCCAGCTTCTGAGCGAAACTGATGAAGGAACATCCCTGGCCGAGAGCCTTGCTGCCCAAGGCCTCTACACCGGCTCCGTAAAGTCTTCCGGAGAGCTGGCTACCATCATTGAACAGATTTCAAACACCGACATTGGACAGGTAAGAAAACTAGTGACTGGTCAATATTACTGACTTACACTGTCACAATTTTAAAAAGTATGTGCCACCACATAGCTTGTTCACAACTTTGTCATGTGGCACCTTCTTTAATATTTTTTCTTACATGTGGTCAAGTGGTGTCTGTAATCAATATAAAATAGTATGACATTTTACATGCACTGTCACAGTAAACATCAGTTTTCTGGTCTCAATAAAACACAGAACAGAATAAAAAATTACTTTGACCAGTAACTTACTATGTACCAGTTGAAAAAATAATCTGAACTATCTGAAGACAGAGAGGCTAGAAGCTTTAAAAATTTCTTATGCACATTGTTTATTTTTCAGGTTCTTGGAAGTGCGGCAAAGTCCCCTCTGGCAATGGCAGCAGTTGGCAACCTTGCATTTGTCCCATATGTTGACGAATTACTTTAAAGTATTCAGACACCTTCATAGAAAATTATGTATTGTACAACACTGTAAAATGAGATCATAGATTTGAGGGATTATAATTTATTGTTTTACCTAATAAATAAATGATTTGTTATTGGTATGTTTTTTTTAATTATGTGCATAGAGGATAGAACCTATAGAGAAACAATGTTCGCAACCTCGGTCCGCAAATAGTTTGTTGATTTCAACATACTAAACATCACCGTCACTGTCACAGAAACTGTACAGAGCCAATAACCGTAGAGAAAAAGGCACTACCGTTACGCGCGATCTTGGACCGGCCAATAAGAGCACAGCGATCACTTCAATTGTTTTGCGGAATAATTTCCGAACAACCAAGATGACATTAGTACTCTATAGGTTCTATCCTCAATGATTATGTGCAACTCCAAGTTCATAACTAATCTGCAAGCATATTTAAGTATAAGTCCATATTTCTTAGTATGGAATTATTGAGACGGAATGTTATGAAGCAAAGTCGAAAAAATGCAAATTAATGGTACTTACTATTATTACTTAATTATTACATTTGATAAGATATTGTTGGTTTGTTTCCTGCTTTGTATGTGGGAAATAGAAAATATACTGTATTCTGATCTCTTTTGTTTGAAATAATAATCTTGAAATAAATTTTTATTATTATAAGTTAACCCCTCATATGCGGGAAGTAAAAAAAGATATCCTTCAAAAGAGTATGGATCCATGCCTAAGCATACGAGGGGTTAATCTAGTTTTTTATGTCCTGGTAGTCTCCTGGGTCTTAGGATGTACTCCATAATAAGTTAGAAGATTGTTTCAGTTAAGCGCAATACGCACTGAGCCTGCCAGGTCACCGACAAAACCAAATGACACAACCTGACGTACATTTATTTCCGTGGCATCTACTGAGCACAACACAGAACCTATATTACAACCTTTTTTTTTAACCCTAGAGTGCTCGCGCTATGAGCATTTTGCCGCCCGCGGCACAGTTTTCGTTTTATTTCGTACACTATGCATTTGTCAAGGTCAAGCGTCCGTGTAGCTGCCCCTCTGTCCCTCGACTTCTAGTTTTAGAAATAAAAATGAAATCGGTGCGCGGGTGACCGCAGGAGGCAAAGATTATCAGGGGTATGTCGCGGTTGGCGGCAAATTGCTCACCGCGCGACTACTCACGTAGGTAAAATTTGTGGATCTAATTTTTTACTATTGTTGAAATATTGATTGTTTTCATTGCGTAGTATTATTGTTTTAATGTAAACATGGTATACAGTCAAATAATATTTAAAAAAAAATACTGGCCAATTATTATTAATTAAATCGAACATTTCTGAAAAAAATTGTCCTGGCTGTAACTAGACCATATAAACAATAGAGATCCAGCGTAAACACTTTACAAAACCATCTGAGGAAACAAATAGCTTGATTTGTGCCATCAGAACATCAAAATATACCCATAGTGCGAGATGGTATATATACGCAGTATGTCCATCAATGAAAAACAGAGGGACAAAAAAGGGTTGTACATCTGTCCAAAGTTACTGTGCAACAAACATTGTATGCGCATTTACCAGGTTTGTTTTGGTAAAATGCATGCTGTAGATGATGAAAACGTTTAATCTTGTTGTTTAGTTTAATTTCTAAATTTTTTGTGGAAAAATTGATTCGGAACTTCCAAAACATCAAAAATAATTACCTAAAATTTCCCGAAGCATTTTTTACTAATTTATAAATATAAAACTTCAAAAAATGCTTCTTATTCTTATAGTTGGTTATTTATATTATCGTTAAAACATAATTACAAATGTGTAAGACTCATATTAACAAAAATAAATCGTATGAAGTACGGGCGGCAAAATGCTTCCCTGCGCGAGCACTCGCGTTACACAAAGAGGCGCGACTACTCTAGGGTTAAGTAACTTTATAAGTTATCTCCCGACTTCCAGGACTGAGTATCAAGTCTGAGGAATAAATCAACAAAAACATATATAGGCCCATGTTCACAAAAATATAGAATTGATTCTTAGCAAAAGCAGACAAAGGATTAAGTTTATTCAATATTATTATTATTTATATTTCTAATAAAATATAATATGTATTGTATCACTGTAAAGTAACCTTCACAACTAAAATACTCTTCCTAAAGCTTAGTTTGGACTAGGCTAGTAAGGTTGAATAAAAAACATAACTTATAACAACCTTTTTATTGCACTTCAGCTTCTGTTAAAAGCATATTTGGGATTCCTTTTGTTATAGGGAACTGTCTACCTGTCTCTGGACATGTGAGGTAGCCTTCTTCTACTTCAATTTCTAATAAAACTCGATGAATTTTCTTCAGATGTTCTTCATTTTCTGCGGAATTCTCTAATGTTTTTGGTAAGCCGTCACTGTGGCCTATACTGTCTGCTGCATTCCACACCACATCCCAATTAAGTTTAGGTATAACTCGAGTTATGAATTCTGGATTAAAATCTACTTGTATAACTTTAACACTTGTGGCGGTAATAGCAAGGGGATAGCCGGTTGAGACCCCTTTCAAACATTTGGATGTGAGCATGTTATGGGTTACGAGCTTCATACTTTATAGTTTTTCTTCATGTACTTAATTAGCAGCACTTAATATGTGTAATAAGTATCATCCGTGATAGCTACGAAATCAGATGAAGAGTAACGTAGAAAATCTATAATCTTCAGACAGTTTTCATGACTCGGAAGAGTAAGGGCATGCGCCTTGCTTTGACATGACAAACGTGAAACGTGCGTGAAACGTCACGTATTTGTCAAATTTGACAATTTACTGAAATAGGGCTGCCCTCAATATCAATAAACAAATACCGAAACGAAAATAATTTTGTATCATGAACAAGGACAAAAGGACATAATAATATCATGAATGTGTGTATGTGACTGCTGCTACTATTTGGTAAATTTTCAAAAAGTGGGTTCGATAACTACTACGTATACTCCTACCCAGATTTTAAATAGTGAGAGGGGAACTAGTTCACGCATATGCATCACAAATTTACCTGGATACAGTGATGCGTGAACTTACCTACTTAAAATCTTACCAAGTTTATTGCCGTGCCGACCACTATGCACACTACCAGAATTATTGAATATAGACATTTTCCAGCATTTTCCCCAAGATCCAAAAATCTTTTGGCCTAGTCATAGGGCGCGTTCCACAAGGCGCCCACAACGATCGCATCGCCCTCCTCAGCGTTCCGCTTGGCGCCCGCGGTCGTTGTGGGCCAAGAAGCTTATACTCAAACTGGAGAT
>BHDV01019943.1:176306-206874 GCA_005406045.1 Adoxophyes honmai
TCAAAAACTGTCACTCCTAGGATGTTGACACTCAGCATAAATATCCCTCACTATAAGATGTACTCACAAAAAAATCTCAACCCATTTGGTCAAAGGGCCATTTTACTATGAAAATCCGACTATAGCCTTTATGTATGTATGTAAGTAACTATTTAGAAAAGATAAGATAGTTTGATTAGAACACGAAAATGTTGCTTGAGCAACAAATACCGTGCCACCTCCCAGAGTCGAATTTTCTTCAGGTGTCTCGAATGCATATGTGCTTTCAAATGTCTGCAAATCTTTTGACAGCCATACTGGTACTGGGCGAAATTCACGAAAACTCTAATGTTGTGTCTAAAGTAGTGAATGCATTAAATAAAAAGTAAAAAATTACATTATTTTGCAGGATTTCCCGGGTGACTTTAAATGTGTAAAAAATGACGCTGGCGCTAAACTATCACGTATGGAAATTATTTGGAAGCCTCCTAATGCACCGCAAGTCAAGCAGGTCATAGAAGTATTCTCCATTGTGAAGATTGAAATGATTAAAGGAACTGATCTGGTGAAGGTCGAAACTAAACTTGTCACACCAGGGGAGAACACTCAAAACTGAGCTTATAAATAGCCCAAACTTCTGTCTTTACTAGACATTATATTGTAATTTCATATGCAGTTGCTCGTTTAAATGAGGAGACTGCTCTCTCCAACATTATAGATTTAATCCTAAAAGGACTGTATTTTTCATAAAATGTAAAATCAATGTCATAATACTAATGTAGTAATAAAATATTTTTGCCCTATACTTTTAAACTAACTTTTGACTATCTGTAAAGTACAATGTACTAGTACATAGTTTGTATTGTGTGTTTGTTGTCTTGTAGTGAATATTTTGTCCGCCATCATAGAGGCAACAATTCAGGTTAACTATTTTTTCAAATGGCCTGTGATGTGATTCTTGGAATGATCTTAGCATGAATTGTTGTAGTATAGAATAAACATATGATGGTCAATGTTTTATTGTCTGTAATTAGTGATGAAGGTGATTTGATGATGTGATTTTAGAAGCACAGATAGCTATCTAAGCTAAGATTTATGGACTATTTTATATACTTAACATTTTTTTTATTATTATATGCTTGACTTCTTAGTTACATGTAGTATGGAATTAGAAATTTAATGAGAGAACAATATTTTCCGATATGGAATAAGAACGTAATTAAATTATGACATTGTATAAAAACACTTTATGTTAGAGTTATTGTATTGTATTTATTGCACAACATTTTTTTTATGTGTTTCTGTTGCTTTACCTCTTTTTACAATATTCTACCTTCAGATTGTGCATGCCATTGATGTTTAAAAATGAATTATTTCAAAAGTGGTAGGATTTGTGTCTATGTGTATGTTAAAATGATGTTTGTAATGTAATAACTTTTCTGCTTGAAATAATGTTTAAAAATTCAAATTGTATGTTCTATGACCGAGTAGGGACAGTTAAATCAGAGGTTCCTGAACCATTCACCTTGAAACAATCACTCAAGTCACCTACTTGCCTATGGAAAGGTTGTAAGTAGGTACCTGACAAGTTGTGTACGATATGCCGTGTAGAACGCTCTCGCAGTTTTTATATCTTTTTTGACTGTAATAGAATTCTATCGAGTGTCACACACGAACTTGCCTGGCTATAATTGGATTTTGTATTTGGCGTCGAAACGGCAATGGAACCTCTGTTTTATATTATTAATGCAACATAGCTTTTACACCATCTATGCCAAAAATAATTTTGCATCTAATAATTATGATATTCGCTGTAACTTTCACTACGAATGAGTGCTATTGAGACAAGGATTAAGTTGTAGGCGCGTGTGCTAACTAAAACCACACAATTTTTTAGTTGAGGGGGCCCTCCCCCTTTCAAAGACATTCAGGGATATTTAGACATGGCCAATGCTATGGAGCCGACGATCCAAGTCAATTGACACCCTAGATTTTTAATGAATTTTTAATAAATAATTGTTGACCCAAACGTCCTAGGTATTGGACCCCCACCCCCTCTAGTCTTGTTGTTACATTTGAATGACATTACAAATGCAATGCACATAATTTAACGCACAAACTTGTTTGATATGTTCCCTTTATTTATTTGGTTTGTGGTATGTTTTCTACTTGCGCTTTTATACGAAATGATGTGCAGTGATAGTATTTGTTGTCAGTTAAGTTAAATATTGAAATGCTCAATCAGTACCTACGTTTTGTTAATCCATTGACTTTGTAGATGCATACCTACTGTGACTTTGATACAATAATGATTTGTGTTCCTTGAATAGCTGTGTTCCTTATTTTACGACCTCTCCTAATCTTCATATTCGCTGCCACTCTATCTAATCACTTCAGTAGTAATAAATCATTCTATGTAATTTTACAAATGAATAATTCATTCCCCGTGTGGTATCGGGTTTACAATAACACCTCTCCATTTTTTCCGTGGATGTCGTAAGAGGCTTATAAGGTACATATTATACTTTCGACATCGTGATTAAGTCAGCAGTTTTTATTTACTTTTTTACACAAATGGCCACGTACAATAAAATGTATCCTTGAAAACAAAATGCTCATGTCGGGGATTCCCACAAATAATAAAACGTCATAGGTACGCGCATAGACGCCAGCAGAGGAATAAACACGTAAACGCCGCCGTACGAATCCCACTCAAAGAAGGTTTGTCAACTTTGTTTACCTGCCTGTGACGTCATCAATCAATCACAGGGCGTTTCGGTTACAGTCTTACAGATGCATTATTAAAGAATATTAGAAATTAATCGAACAAAATCCATAATATTTTATATTATTATAGGAATAATCTGTTGGGATGGCCACAAAGTATAGTTTATTTTTACTGATGTCAAAGAATACCCTTTTCGTGAAATGAAATTAATGAAATGCCACGCAGACTATCATAATTATGTTTCTGTTTATGAGGAATGTCACACTGGCGTACAGTCCTCAGTCCTTGCCAAGTTTGATGTCGATGAAACCTGGCAAGATTTTTTGTAGCGGGGGTAAGGTCGCGCTTCGCTTTTATCTTTTTCACTATACCTTATTTCTTTAGATAGTTAAAACAATATAAACAATCTTGACGTGTCTTTTTATTTAAACGTACACTTTATAAATCGAAATCTTTACATTTTACAATTTAGGTATGAAAAATCATTTACTTTCGTATTTGAATTGTATAGTGTAACGATTTTCATTTTTGGGTCAATATGAGAAATCTGATATTGACCCTTTTAGACTGTATTTCAACATAAAGACATGTCAAGATTGTTTACATTGTTTTAACTATCTAAACAGTTAACATACATACATACATACATACAATCACGCCTGTATTCCCAAACGGGGTAGGCAGAGCACACAAAACGCTACATAGACAAAACAATGACTATTTCACGTTTTGTGGCCACTTTTAGCATAGTATTATTTAGGTTTTGAGGTCGCAGGTACAATAGTGACAGGTTGCTAGCCTGTCGCCTAAAGTATACCTTAACCCATGTCCTTAGTCGCCTCTTACGACATCCACGGAAGAAATGGAGAGGTGTTATTCTAAACCCGACACCTCACGGGCTAAGGTAAACAGTTAAGGTATACAAAAATTTTGGTAAGGTATATGACTGTAACTATAACATCCGTTGGAGCATGCGAAGCATCGAATCAGTGGTGGTAGAAGGAAGGGAGGCAATTTTACCGAGAAAAGAAATCTGTTGAGTGGAAGATATTGTGTTAAATAACATAATTATTAATACTATTCTATAGAATACTACTAGAGAAGTTTTTTGTAAGTAAGTGATATGTTTTTCTTGTAAAGCGATTGCAGAAACTGAATGTTGTATGTAGCAGTGAATTTTCAGCCAATAAGCTCACATTATAAACTAATGCTTAATAAATTATCCTTTAATAGAACTTATT
This sequence comes from Adoxophyes honmai, assembly GCA_005406045.1. Taxonomy (NCBI): domain Eukaryota; kingdom Metazoa; phylum Arthropoda; class Insecta; order Lepidoptera; family Tortricidae; genus Adoxophyes; species Adoxophyes honmai. Next base: position 180,255 of record BHDV01019943.1, read on the forward strand.
GCACCTTTGATACTGCATCATTATTCAGTGATGTATATTCTATTTCTTAAATATACTGAAATTTATCATACCACGATTCTGATGCACTAAAAGCGTCAGAATTGATTTTGGTGTCTGATTCTGTGGCTATATGGATTTAATGTCCTTTGCTTACAGTAAACAAAAAAACAATAATTGTATCGGTAGCAACACTGTTTTTATACGTCACTGTCAGTGTTTGACTAATTTGACTTTGACTATCCGATTCCGATCCGTCACGTCACGTATTTTTGAAGTTTTAGTTTACGCGGTTTAATGTACCGTATTATTTTGTTATTGATTGTTTCAATACTTTTTATTTGTAGAGTAAAGCCATATAAATCCTTCTGAAGACATGGTTTAGGTGTAAGAATATTTGAATCTCTAATAAAATGGACAGAGCACAGCTGGCAGCAGTCATTGCCAAATTATTGGATTCGCGCGCTGAACACGAAAGTTTAACATCATTAGTGCAATATTTGAATTCCACACTGTATCAAAATTTAGAGAGTTTAGACATGAAAGTATCGGACCTCGTCCATCCTGAGTTTATGATGGAGATAATTGGTTTATGTAATCAAGATAATGTATTCCTTTTTTTTGGCAAATCGATACGGCATTTAAAATGTGTTTTACCAGCCGAGAACGGTTTGAGAATGATAGATATATTCATAGAATATAAGGGACTAAAGAAATTTGTTGTTACTGATGCCAATTTACCACGGTCAGAACTACTAGATAGGGAATACAGTAGTTTGAGGGAAGTTATCGGCATTTACGACAAGTACATAGAGAGCTTAGCAAACTACTTTCATGAGATAGAACGACTGGACAAATTCTGTACTGTGATGGAACCAACTAAACCAACATTTAGGGAGGACTTTCGAAGAATACGGTTAGGTAAAATTATATTTTAGTAACTTCACAAAAAAATTATAACTGAATTAATCTATTCTAAAACATTCAGCATTGTACAGAATTGAGTTTTGGTTAACTTAGTACAAAACGTGAAATAATGATGGTTTTACCTCATGTCTATTTGAGAATACAGTCTTGATGTATGTATGTCTTTTACTTGTGTATGTGAAGAAGTATCACACCTTTTAATATTAATAACTTGTGCCTTTTTGTTTTGCAGACAATCGAACATGGCTACATGTGCAGATTTCTCGTGAAGGCTTTGCACAGAACATTCATTTGATAGGCAACACTGAACAGTGGCACGAGAAACTCCAAGCAGGCCTTCTCACTTGGGACCATGATATGGACATTGTTCAAAATATCATGGGTGTATTTGGTAAATATAATTTCTTCTTGTGTTAAATATTTACAAATTGTTGACTGTAATTTTATGTTGTCCAAGCAAAGTTTTATTCATCACCATGGCAGCCCCATGGGGTCCATCGCACACTCAACTTGTCAATCTGCAAAGTTTCTCTAGTTGACAAATAAACCTTAAATTTATGTGGTAAGGTGCATTATTCCACTAATATTCACAAAAGAGTGTGTTGTTATATGTTCATAATTATTTTGGACATATATTAATTATTATGTTTCACCATAGACTTACTATCATATCGTCAGTGGAAAAGAAAAAACGCTAAAGCGCCAAGTATCTACATGGCGCTTTAGCGTTTTTTCCTTTCCACTGACGATATGAAGGATATCTCATCTTATCACTAGCTAAATAGCTAGAATAATTATTCATCAATTAAAGAAATATGTGCTCTCTATTGTTATACTACTTATCTATTTATCTAGTGATGATGCCAAAATAGTGCTGTGACTTCCTACCATTGCATGTTTAATTTTCACTCTTCATTTGAAGTTAAGATCTAAGCCTGGAGGTACCTTGCAGTTTCTTGTTAGGAGGTTATCTACCCACATTTTAATATAATTATGTATATCATGACTTTCCTCCAGGATAAGAGGAACACTGATAAGTTGTTACTCTATTTTTCAATAGTAATACAAAACACTTACAAATCTCACTTTTCACTCCTTGGTCGATACACAAACGCGCACACGCACACACACACACGCACACGCACACACACACACACACACACACACACACACACATGAAATATGAAAATTATTAAGTAAATTGATTAATTATTATGTAAAATAGTAAATTGAAAAGGCGTAAACAACATGTGTGGAATCCTGGAATCTGACAGATGAAATTTAGTAGAAGCATGTATTATATTCCCATGTGTTTTCTATGATATTGTATGAGATGATGAGCCCATAATGTGGGTTGTTGTGTCCTTAACTTAGTAAAACTGAAGTAATACTATTACATTTTATTACTTTGTACCTGGATGTCTGAACTGATACGTCACTGCACTTTTGATTCAGACAGGATTATTTTATATTTCAGATATACCGGATTTACCAATTCAGCCCGAGTCACCAGATCCTGAAACTGGCTTTCTATCACCAGAGAAGGCACATCCTGAGCTGGATATTATAATGTGCAGCATTTGCTACAGCTCAGATCAGAGCATTGGCATGCCTCTGCCTCTGTGCTTGAGTGAACATTGTATGGCCTATTTTCACAGAAGTTGTCTTTATCAGGTTGGAAAACTTGTATTTCTGATGTTAAGTTGTCCTTTTAATGTTTGAAGAGACAGTAAATTAAGTTTATTATACTCATGTTTACGTCTAAACTAGTTGTTGCCCGCAACTCCGCCTGTGTAGTTTTATCGCAATCCCACGGGATCTTTGTATTTTTTCGGGATAAAAAGTAGCTTGCGTGTTGATCCTGGGTGCAAGTGCAAGCTTCCCGGTCAAAAATAAATTGGTCCGCAATTTGGGCGTGAATAAGTCTGTCACAAGCTAGAGTGATGAATGGACATTTTTATCTTTGCTGCAATTACTTCTATAAAAGAAAGAAGTAGCTATAAGAAAACCTTGAAAAGTTTGAACATAAATAATACTTAGTTAACATTTTTCAACTTTCTTTCATTTGGATTTACTTTGTAATCATATCATGGGAGGTCCACTCCGGAGGCGAGAAGATCTATGGCAAGCAGGTGACAGTAGAAAGATACAGCAATATTTTCGGAAGTGGACTGTACATAGTAGGGCAGGAGTACCGTTTATGCCCATTTTTTGTTTAAATAAAATAAAATTTATATTAACAAAACATTAAAATTTTGATTCAATTTCAAATGAATTGATGGAAATTATAATAAAAATATGGTTTTAGTATTGTGTTTTTTTGTAAATTAATTAAAATGTCAGCTGGCCAAAAATGGTGGTAAGGTGGCCACAAACGGTACTCCTACCCTACCACCTACCTGTAGTGTTCCTATTCTGTGATTGTTCTTTTGTTTCTCAGTGGCTGTTGGCGAGTTCAGGAGGCCGCCAGTCCACGTTCGGTGTTGCAAGTGGCATCTGCCCAGCCTGTTTCGAAAATACTACATGTTCCGAAAAGGACGACTGAAGGATCAAGCCTACTACTCACTTAGGGTACACTTAACAAGACGAGAATCAAATTTAGCCTTGGAATAGTCACTCTTACCTGCTTTTTCGTATGAAAAATTGATTAAGTACTCAAGAGTAAAGAATAACCTTTTCCTAAACCAAGTTCTATTCTCGTATTTATTAAATGCGGTCCTAGTCTTCAGTTATTTGAAATTAGGTTTGGTTATTGCGTTGTTATGTTTTTGTGATATTGCATGTAATTGGTTACTTTACTTATTTTCTTTCTTTCATATTTTAATTTGTTTACCTTGTTTGCACTGGACTTTGGCTTCTCGATTATTTACGATATGATAAAACCTAATTAAAGTAAAGCAAATGCGTCAAATGTAAAAAGGAATATGGTGAGGCAAGGAGAATTCACTAAGTTTATTTTTGTATAAAATGGTTAGTTGTGATGAATTCAGTTAACTTTTGATTAATAAGGATCTTTTAGGTGAGACCACTAATATGTAGAATAATTACAATATTCCAACTATTCAGATTTTGGTTTATGGTATAACTCGTGTCATAGTGAGCTATTGCTGCATTTGTACAAAAATTGACTGAAGGATTTACTTTGAAAGAGTTTAGCCATATAGCATGTTAAGGATAAGTTGATGTTTTTAGAACTTGAATAAAATCATGTGAAGTACAAGTTGTTTCTATTTCACAAACAGTCATCTATGAAGAATGTTCGCAAAGAATGTGTACCTATCTATACAGCCGGCATCACACGGCAAGGTGCGAGTCGAGTTGCGTCCGAGATAGAATAACTATCACTGTCTAACTAGAGACCTCAATACAAGACAGATTTATTTATTTATTTCAAACTAGCTTTCCACCCGCGGCTTCGCCCGCGTGAAATTCGGTTTTATTGCGGTATAAAGCGAACATTCCCTCGGGAACATCAACTTTTTCCGGGATAAAAAGTACCCTATTATTTAATCCGGACATCTATCTTTACGTCTGCAAAATTTCAAAGCAATCGGTTCAGTAGTTACGGCGTGAAAGCGGAACAAACAAACAAACTCACTTTCACATAATATTAGTAAGGATAATTACACAGCATAACAGTAACAATACCAAAGCACTGTGAAATTTATACAATTAGATATATTATAGATAGATAGTCTGTCACGCGCGTTGCCTTGCTGAGCCCACAAGTGTAATCTAGAGTGTAGAGTACCTAGGCCATTATTCTGTAACTTTAACAGATTTCGTCAACTGAACTCTTATTAAATTACCTAATGAGTAAAATGACAATATTCTGACAACGAACACCTAAGCTAAGCTTTGTATAGCACATCAAGTGTCTCTTTGTAAATCTGGATACGTTACAAAATGTTGTACTAATCTTACTAATATTATAAACGTGAAAGTTTGTGAGTATGGATGGATGGATGTATGGATGGATGGATGGATGTATGGATGGATGGATGGATGTTTGTTACTCCTTCACGTAAAAACTACTGAATGGATTTTCATGAAACTTTACAGTAATGTAGCTTATACATCAGAATAGCACATAGGCTACAATTTATAAAGATTTTGTTTGAATTTTCCAAAATATGACGATAAGTGTCGAGAAAGTAGGAAAAAATCTAATGTCTGCTGGCTATTCTGGCGGGCGCTTCCTAATAATAATTCCGAAATCTCTTCTGTGTTAGCCCGAATTTAACGCGTGCGAAGCCGCGGGCAGAAGCTAGTAAGAAATAAATATTATTCAAGCAAAGTTAGTTTTACTACATTGTTACGTTAATAAACAGTTTCCTTAAATATCAGTACTAACAAAAATAAAGAAACTCGAACCTTTTTACCGACTAATCTCGTAAAAAGTTAGGGATGTCACTCAACTCATTAGATAACAAACTCAATATCAGTTCAATTTTTTACGTCTGTAATAGTTACGGAATAAACGACTGGGGACACAGCTGTTACACTAGAACACACACGTAAATAACTAGTTTAGTGATACAGACCTTAAAACCTATGAGCTAATGCAAGAGATGCTGACTTCGGTATATAAAATTTCCTGATTACATATGTAAAGAAACTCACTTGTCTTTCATAGTGGATCTAGAAATATTATCAGACTATTACACAAATTTAGAACAAAGGTCAATACGTCGCTCAGTGTTATCGCAATGTTATTCCGTCTGTGTATTGGATCAATCTCATATTAGGTATGTACATAAGAATTTTACTTTACTTTAAAATCAGGCTTCTATTGAAATTGCGGCATAGCTAGTGGGAGGACCATTAAAACCCATGGTACCTTTACTCTTTTAATGATATTAAAAATTACGTAGACATATTATTTTGTGGTTACATAGAATAATTCATTTTATACAAATGTTGAAATGCTTGCACCAGCTGTTCAAGTGTTGTGATTGCCGATAAAACATTTTACTTAAAACAACAAAAGCAATTTTGCCATGGCAATATTGCTGAAACCACAGAGCCTACCTTCCTTTCTTGTTAAACAAAAATTATAAGCAAATATTCAGTACACAAAAGGGAGTTTTCTTCAAACAATTCGGTTTTCACATGACAATCTAATTACAATTATACTTATTTTGAATTTGAATTATGTCAACATAATTCTGTCTAATTTATTAAAAGGAGGCATTTTGCATATTACTTATGAAAGTAACTATAATTGTCATGTAAAAGCACTGCTCATAGTTTCCTACTGATCAAGTTATGTGAGGGCATCACAAGGGCACTGTGTCGATGGCCCGAGCAGCACAGAGGCTGGTGCTGGATCCAGGCGCTTCTCCACTTTGTGGGCCAGTCTCACGGCCTATGTTCTGAAACAAAATTTTGCATTTTTTATAACAGAACACATGAAATAATTTGAATATTATAAAATAATGAAACTGAAATTAATTATCTTAAGTGCTAATATGTTTAGAGTTGGTAGTACCTTTACATGGATTTGATTCTTGAGCATTGCAGCACGTAGAATTAGCATGGAAGTTCTTCTCTGATATTCCTTTCCCATAGTAAGGCTCCTCTCAAATGTTGTGCTTCTCTGATCAACATCTTTTGCATACAGAATTTTATTGTGTGAATCAATGCGTGCTTGGATTTGCCCATCCAGGATGAGCTGCATTAGCTCATCTTCCAATGCTGTCACTGTGCGGTTGAAGGCTGCAGCCATTAGGTGCATGTCAGCAGACAAATATGGACTGAAATACTGTATCAGTGCTCTGTTGCGTATTTGCATGTACAAAGAATTTAAATGTGGGGCTAAATACATATCTAGTAAAAGATTGTCCCTTATTTCATCCAGTAACCTTAAGCAGGACGCATACTTCGATTCATAGAATTTAAATATAATGTCACGTAACTGCGGCTCTAGCTCTAAAAATAATTTAAAAGAACTGCTAACTATGACTTGCTTCTGAAGTTCAGAACGATCAAAAGTGGCTAGTGCACAAAGTCCTCCATACACAGCAACATTGTTGCTGCTGAGGAGCTCAGGATAGTCACAATGATCGATACTGGCAGCCAGGAAGTGCTTAGCAGCAGACTTATACTTCTTCGTTGCCAGTTCTGCTAGTCCCGCAGCACATTTTAAGCGTGTCAGAATCGTTTGGTTTGTATCCTTACCAGGTGCTTCGGTAAAGTCAGGTGTGCTTTCTGCTTTTGACACATAATTGAGGACATGAGCCCAGTTCTGTAGATAAACTGACACCTTTACTACATTGAGGCACATCATAATAATATGTTTGCCGCTTGTGCAGTAATCCCGGGCCCTGGAGTAGCATTTGAGGGCACTTGTAAGGTCACCAAAATCAAGATAATGATCTCCTAGGTCATCATGCCCTCTCCTGATACTTTCTTTGATTGAATTAGTTTTATAATTTTTGAGGTCGGAGTCCAGTTTTTCCAACTTTATTGCTGCCTTCTTGGTCTTTGATTCTACCCACATGGTGTCTAACACAGGGATATCTTGCGAACCCATCTGCACCGCAATATCAGGCAACCCTGCACTGGCTACTGCTTCTGCAAGCTTCTTATGTAGGGTTTGGTAAAGGCTTACATTATATGTAGTCATGACATAGGATATAGCCATTTTAAGGGACTCTAATCTCAGTGAAGGGCAGTGATCAGCTACAAACATTAATCTGTACAATTTGGCAAAACCTGTATAGGCTGCAGCGTAGGTCTCTAAGTCCAAGGTGGGATTTTCGACTACATAACACTCCGATTCATTGTTTTCATTGTCTTCCAGTGGAACGTCCACCTGCATAGGCTCCGCGGCGTTCTGAAATTACCATTAAATTAAATCATTACGTATCGTGCTTGACCACAGAATTAGAGTTTATAACTATAAACATAAAAGAAAATCAGCTCACCATTTCAAACATTTTTTAACGTGTAGTTATTTACGATAGTACGCGAATTCCACTGTCAACGCAGGAAACCAACCTAAAACACAATGTATTGCTTTACGTCTTTATTGCAACGATCTTGAATCTAGTGTTTATGTAATTTCTTAAAAAGCACTCACTGCACTTAAACGATAGTGAAAACTATCCTAACATTACTAATTATTATAAAAATACCTTTATCATTACGTTTCTTATTTGCAGCGGCATTTTTTTTAATTTACCAGCGACAGCAGAGGGAGTCAGTAACGGTTCACTTACACGCTTGGGTTTGGGCACGTTATATTGAGAGATGAAGATGACAGAAAAATAAATGTATCCTCATGCATGTGATAAATAATTTGAGTTGTTTCGAAATACAAAAGTAAGAAGTAAAAAAGAAAATGCAATGTAAAAAAATCTAAACGTGTGAGAGTACTTTAAAAGAAACGTCAAATTCTATTTCCGTTTTGCGGCATACATTGTCTTTGTATTTTAGCGCGCGAATTTGAAACTTTTGTATTGTTATGATTATGATTGTTAACGAAACGGTGTTATCCGTATTATTTGTCGTGTCATCTAGTTATTATCGATTTATCTAGTAAATTTGTTGTATGAGTCAATCATTTTAGTCAAATTACGGCATTGTATGTGCGGCAAGTGTATTGTACAGTCAGCTGCAGAGAAAAGTAGCCCCCGCCCATACAATGTTTTATTACTAGGGGGTTAGCTATCTGTACCAGCTCATGGACTTTAAGGAGGCATCGTGAAGTGAAACATGGACTGCAGATTTCACAGCAGAGCTGCAGTAACTAAATGTAAAATGAAAAATTTATAATAGCGCAATATGTTTAACTAAGACATTGTCCTATATAAGAACTAGATAAATGTTTGATCCTGTCAGCATTATTTTATATTTTGTACAAGTTCTTTATTTCCTTTTGTTATTTGTGGTTGTAGCCCAATAACGGCGGGTCCCATTGGTAAAGCAGAAATGTATTGCTTAGTTACATACCTACCTACTTTGAAAATGACGTTGAAAATAGGTAGTAGGTAGGTAATGGTAACGCGTCCTAATATTTAATTTACCGGTGGACAATACTTAATAAAGATAAGAAAGTACACCCATACCTACATTATTTGTAATTTTGGTATCCTAGTAAGCTAAACTATCCATGAATTCAATATTGGGATCAGCCGTAATTTTTCTAAACCAACATTTTTTACATCATCATTATTGTCATTTCAGCCACAGGACGTCCACTGCTGAACATAGGCCTCCCTTTAGACTTCCATAAGTAACATGTTGGAAGCGACCTGCATCCAGCGTTCTTCGGCGACCATTTTTGTTTAGGTTGTACGTTTGGCGATCTGTCAATCGTACGACAATTTGCTCCAAAATAGCGTTCTCACAACACTATCTAGCTCAAAAAATCCGCTTGTACGATTGATTGCTCAGTCAGAACAGAACATACCTAGTGAAAACGAGGTTGTAGGGATTAGGGAAGAAAATAATAGTCATCAAAATTGTAGGTAACGCGAAAGAAAAATGCGTTGAAATATTTACTTTGGACAACATTTAGCCACAAAATTATGGAAAGGAATATTCCTTTGGCATGAAATAAGTACCTAAACAATACTTTTTCTTCATTGGACAGTAGTGTAAAAAGTCAACTGTACCTAAAACCTATACGCATGCGTACTTTGCGACATCGATTCAGCTGTCACGAGCCGAGCACCTAGGATGTAGTTTATTTTTGTGAAATATAAAAGGCTTATTGGTAGAGATATTTTCATCAAATATCAAAAGATGATACTGTATTTACTAGAAAAAATATTTAAAGTAACATACAACACTTTAGAAAAATATTTCCAAAGCCGGGAAACGAAAGGATATGTTTGCGCACTGTGCAAGAGGAGGCTAAAATATGACTGTGAGTAATATCTAGCTGAAACCCTACGTATTCATATTATTGCAAGTAGGTACAGTACAGATGTTGGTATATTTTAAGATCTTTAGGTTTGTGTATTCAGTTCTCGTATTACAACATTTATCAAAATTCGTTCAGTGGGAGAAAATTAATGTCCCAAAGTTTGTACCTATGGGGAAACATGAGAAAAAAACCACAAAAATTTCGTAGGTAGGTACAATCTATGAGACAATTTCCCCCCATTAGTATATGAAACAAAATAAAAGATACGTACAATTTCATAAAATTTGTATCTAGTCAGCGGGAAACATTGTAAAAGATCTCAATAAATAGGTACCCACCCATCTTCCCTACATGGTGTGGTCACCTTTAAGCATTATTCTGATGTTAACCGATCGCTGTTTTTTTAGAGAACCAATTCATTAAACTACCGTGAGACTCATTCATGTTGAAGATTTAACGGATAACTCACGTTCATGAAATCGAGTTTAGCTCGACATGTTTCGTAGCCCTTCATCTAGGAGCCGCGGCGGCTGCTGCAGCCAAGCGCGAACTGCGCGCCTCCGCTCTCTTCGCTTCTCTTCTTCTCTTCTTTTATTAGTCCGAAACATGTCGAGCTAAACTCGATTTAATGAACGTGAGTTATCCGTTAAATTTTTAACAAGAACCAATTCATTTGACATATATTCGTGTTATACTTGATAAAAAAATTAAATGAGGAATAATAATCTATGCATTTGGCGTAACCGTAAATTAAATGATATTGCCATAGCATTGTAGGTTGATATCTATTACGTACTTAATGTACTTAATAATAATTTGTGAGTAAACATAAATATAAAAATGATGATGAATAATGTTTATATAGGATAGAGGTACTTACACAATGAACTTGAGAGACTAACTTCAATGTCTACATACACAAAGCGTTTGGTTAATCTGAAACCCCAAAACAAACAAACAAATGAAAACTTTACCGCGGTAAACATATCTAACATGATTATTAGATTATTACCTAATATTACCTAAATCATTTTATCAAGATTACAATAGGCGGACCTTTTGGGGGTAAGGTAGGGGTAAGGGGTAACTACGAAGTTCATTTTGTCTGTGAAGTTCCAAATCCCACTGCACACGTGTGAAATGCACGTATTCATATACCTTCTCTGGAGTGCCAAAGGAAATTTACCAAAATAACGTAATTTCGGACATTGGAATATTCTAGAAACTTCTAACAATTTTGTGTGGGGATAGCCACTTTGCATTTCTTAACACACATTCATTGTATAATGTATACAATACTGATCACAGAAGTTAAAAGGCGTGGAGTTTGTTACTTTGTTGTAACTTTCCAAAATTTTCCGATAACTATTCCAACTCGCACGATTTAGACAAGTATCTATCTACTTAATCGAATCGTTTTAATTACCACTATACACGGTGATTTTTAATCCGTGATCAGGAACCCGAAAATATTAACATATAGCCTAAGTTGAACTTATTAAGCGAGGTCTCACGCAATTCCTTCTATGTTGAATTAATCAAAAGTTAAAACTTAATTGAAAAGAATTACCACTGAAAACACATGGTCATCCTACATGAACATGACGACGTCATGTGCCATCGCATCGCTAAGGCGGGAAATTTGACGGATCTTAAAGTTGCGACCACACCAATGCTTAAAAAACGGCGAGCATGCGTCAAAAACAGAAAGGTGACTGCGAATTCGTACCGTCATCGCTTTTTAAGTATTGGTGTGGTCGCAACTTTATACGTCTTTGTTTATGCAATATGACAATGACAGTTACAAGTTATTACTCATAAATTATCAATTGCCAGTAAATTTGTAAAGAGGTTATAAGCTTTTAGATACAAATTAGTAGAGTGACAAGGATTTTAGGATAAAAATTATCTCAAAATTAAAATAAGTTTGAAAAAAAAAAACAAGTTCTTTTCATGTAATTACGAGTTCAGCGTGATCGCCATCAATTACTGAGTTAGAAAAAATGGTACCTGATCACGGATTAGAAGTCACCGTGTATAAGTGAAATTATGTATGAAATTTCTATTGAGTCATACAATAAATAAGAAACTGGTAAAAAGCAGTTAACACTAGATTGAAAATTTTACAATTGAACCGCCACTGATCGGTACATAATGCCGATGAATTTTGCGATAAAGGCGGCGATTGTCTGATGTCTTTTATAGATAAGTTTGATAGCTTGGTATAAATGTTGTAGGTGGCTGAATAGCTGCAGGAATTGGCCAGATACTCGTTCACAATGAGGGCTGTCTTGCTGTTCACTCTGGTTTATTTCTTGCGCTGCGAAGGTGCTGTTCTCGACAATGACGTGGTGGAAAAATACGTGGAAGTAGTCAACGAACGGCCCATCATCGGCGTGCTGTCACAGGAGCAGTCCTTTTACCTTCACGGCAAATATCCTGAGGAGAATTTTACTAGTTACATCGCCGCCTCCTACGTGAAAGATGTGGAGGGCGCTGGTGCCAGAGTTGTGCCAATCATGTATGATATTCATGAATAATTTGATTACCATTTTTAGTGGACGAACGTTAACTTTGAGTTGAGTGGTATGTTTGCTTTCAGGATTGGGAAAGATCGTTCATACTACAAAGAAATTATGAGCAAGTTAAATGGGTAAGTTTTACGTTACATTATAAATATACTCGTACACCTGGAAATTTGTAATTTACAATTTCATTGTACCTACACTAACTATTTGCTTGCAACTTCGTACATGAAGACAATTCGTGATTGACCTTAGACTACCTACTCTCTTGTTTTTTTTCGGTAAAATGGAAATTCCTGCAATATAGGTAACTAGATTTCACGTTTAGACCAATTAAAAATAACTTTCATTAATACGAGGCTGTACTCCGTTTCTGAATGACAAAGGCAACTTTTTACTTGGAAAAGTGTAAAGTTCACGCTGAATAGGATACAAATATATAGGCTGAATTTATAGGCTGAATTGTTTGAACTTACATACAAGTTAATCGAAAACGAAAAATATTGCATTGATAACCGAACGAAACCCTAGTGCGCGAGTTTGAGTCACATTTGGTTGGTTTTTTTCAGCGTCCTCATACCAGGAGGAGCGACTTACTTCAACCAATCAAACGGATACGCCGACGCTGGTCAGCACATCTACGAGCTAGCCATGGAGCTGAACGACGCTGGCGACTACTTCCCGATCTTCGGGACCTGCCTCGGTTTCGAACTGCTCCTCATTTTGGCGTCAGGGCGCGGGGAGAAGGAAAATAGAATAACTTGCTATTCCTTTGACAACTTACCCTTGCATTTTACTAACGGTAAGTGTGAAAAGTAATAGAAAATGTAAACGAAGTAGGCAAATGAGGTAGATACTTTATTTTGCATAAGCTAGGACGTGTCACACATATCTTCACATTAAACAACTCTCAAATACCTAATCACATCACACTGTCACACTAATATTATAAATGCGAAAGTTTGGGAGTGTCTGTGAATGTTTGCTACCTCTTCACGCACAAATGGTGGAACCAATTTTGATGAAATTTAGTATGTAAGAATAAGCTGAGATCTTGGAATAAATAACACAGGCTACTTTTTATCCCGGAAAACTACATAGATCTCGTGGAATTGCTATGAAACGACTTTCCGTAAACGGAGTTGCGGGAAACAGCTAGTATAATAAATAATAAATAGACGAAAACAGTAAAATTAAAAAATACTAATGCGTATATCCTGTCAATTTCCATGATTGAGAGAATAAACAAAACTTTTGCAACTCTGATTTCTTTGCATCTACTTACAGATTTTCGAAGCAGTAAGATGTACAAGGAAGCTGATGACGATATCATTGAGATGCTGGCAAATGAGGACATCACAGTAAACGCTCACCAGTTCTGCATCGTGGACGAGGTAAGCCTATACCAACGAAAACGCCAAGAAATAAAAAAAAAAAACATGTTCACTGAAAAAGCGATTAAGCGATAAGCGACAAGTCGAAAAGAGAAAATCGAGGTAAAGATAGCGCAAATTCCAGTTAAATTCCCTGTTTAGAATAGTACCTCTTCATTACTTTCATGGATGATCCGACATCTCACGGCCATATCTTAACTTAAATCCTAAAAATATGCTTGAAGTGGCTACAAAAGGTGGTAGATTTTTGAGTGCTCTTCTTATTCCATTTGGGAATACAGGCGTGATGGCGATATTTTTGTGAATTACTTGTATCTCACATGTAAATTAATCTAATCTAATCTGATGTATGTGTGTGTACAAAATTATGCTAAATTAATTTTTATTGTGATTTCAGAACTTGAGGTCTCACAACTTGACTCAGGATTGGCGTGTGACGTCGTACAGTGACGATGCTTACGGTGTGGAGTTCATCGCCAGTATCGAGCACACAAGGTATAATGTGACACTTATTACGACCTTTTTAGTTTCTGGCTAGCAACCTGTCGCTTTTAAGTTAAGTTAGAATAGACACAGAAACAGTGTCGACGGAGCTCCGCACACGCGGAGCACCTATTCCTACGTTATTTTGGCCCTATCAGCCGATGAAAACGTAATGTAACCTAAACCTACCTACGTGTCTGTGTCGATTCTAACTGGCAAAAATGCTACTTTGAAAATAAGCTTTAGTAAAAAAACGAAGTGGGTAAAAAGTTATTCGGGGAAACATGCGAATACAAATTTTGCTAGTAGGAAATAAGAATTTTGGGAAAATCACCTAACCGTTCGAGTTGTATTATATTAGTACAATAATACCTACTCACTGATCTAAACATGCCATCCAATGATTACATTTTATTGATTACAGGTACCCCTTCTACGGCGTCCAATTCCACCCTGAAAAGTCGTACGAATGGAAACTGTCAAAGAACTACCCGCATTCTAAGAATTTCAACAAAGCAAACCGCTATTACATGGACTTCTTCGTGGGAGAGTGTCGCAAGAGTCAACATTCCTTCCGGAATGCTGCTGAAGAGAATCAATACGTGATTTATAACTATAAACCATACTTCACGGGGGTGTTGGGAAGCATGTACCACCAGTGCTATTTGTTCGAGCCGAGAGGCCCTGTAACCACTAACTAATAAAAGTATAGCCAAAGCAAAGTTTGTCAGCTGTCGTGAGAGCGCAGTGAGGTGATGACACCTTCAAATTGATAAAAAGCTTTTCTTTTGTGGTGCTTATTGAATTATAATAATCAAGCAAATTATCGTGTTTTTATTTGCTCTAATTATGCCCTAGTTCGAAATGTGAAACTGCTAAAAAACCGGCCAAGTGCGAGTTCAACTCGCGCACGAAAGGTTCTGTACCAAACAAAAAGCAAAAAACATGTTTTTTTCTATGGGAGCCCCCCCTTAATTATCATTATTTTGATTTTAATATTTGTTGTTATAGCGGCAATAGAAATACATCATCTGTAAAAAATTCAATTGCCTAGCTCTTACGGTTCTTGATATACAGCCAGGTGACAGACGGACAGACGGACAGACAGACAGACAGCGAAGTCTCAGTAATAGAGTTCCGTTTTCACCCTTAGGATACGGAATCCTAAAAAGGACTTTGGTAACATTTAACTAACTATTACTACTAAACTCGTCGACAAGCTTGACGTCGAGTGGTAAATTTTTTCATAAAATATGACAACTAATTTTGATTCCCCGACGTCGAACTCATTGACGAGTTTAGTTTTAGTTTGTTACAGAGTATATTATCAAACCGCGTTTAGAAGGGGATTTGAGAGTATCGTTAGCACAATTGTACTTAATATATCATTAAATATAATCATAAACCAATCTTTGATATCTCCATAGGTGCAGACGCAGACCCTTGTAGATAATAGAATTAATAGCTGAATATGATTTGCATATTTAAACTCTATTCTCGGTAAATACTGTCATTTGTTTACTTAATAAAAAATAGTAATATCATATCTAACAAATCTTCCACTGATCAAATTATTTCGCTTTGTCAAATTTCCGTAGCTGTTCAAAAATACGTTTTATACAATACGAATCGCGGTAAAAAATTTAACGGCCGATGCCGAGAAATTATCTACAATGTGCTAAGAAAGTAACTCTATTTGATCTGAAGAATTATCTCTTAATGCAATCGGAAATCAATAAAAAACGCTGTATAATTTGAAATTTGTACCAAAATAATAATTAAATTTATCTGCATACTCTACCACTGACAATGTCATAT
Source organism: Adoxophyes honmai (assembly GCA_005406045.1). Taxonomy (NCBI): domain Eukaryota; kingdom Metazoa; phylum Arthropoda; class Insecta; order Lepidoptera; family Tortricidae; genus Adoxophyes; species Adoxophyes honmai. The sequence goes on from BHDV01019943.1 coordinate 196,274, forward strand.
CATGCCTTGGTTCAAAAATGACAAATGAGCTCAATCCCTTTCTAAACGCGGTTTGATAATAATACCAAACAGTTCAGTTTTGAGGTTATGTAGGTACCTATGTTGAAGTTCGAAATACAGTACCTACCCGGCCACAAAGTTTGCACATTGGTCTTTGGAAAGAAACAATTGACGTAATGTTAGAGAGCGAAACAACGCTTCACAGCACCTAAATTAGCCGAGAAGGCCGATGTGCAATCCATGTACCTACCTAACTACTGTAGGTTGATATTATGCTACTAAGAGTGGAGAATGTACAGTAAACAGACTGTCCAGATCGTATTATAATGAACTAGCTTTTGCCCGCGGCTCCGCTCGCATTAAATTCGGGGTATCACAGAAGAGATAGCACACTTACCAATGTATAGCTTTCTACATTGAAAACTTCCACCCCTCATTTTAGGAAAATAGGGGGTTTTGAAGAGACAAAAAGTATCTTATGTCACTCTCCATGCCGTACGTCGGAATCGCTACCATCGTCTTACCCGCTACTCCTGACGCAAAGCATGTTTTCAGTTTATCTCAAACTTGAAGTGGAATTTGTCGTCATCTGGTTTCCCGGAAATTGCTAAACGTGGCACTGGATTTTGAATTCATGTGCTCTACCTACCCCCTTGGGAATACAGGCGTGAGAATATGTATGTATGTATGTATGAAGTGGATTTTTTTTGTTTAAAATTATTTTGTATTGTGAATTCGCACGTATACGTAGTAAACTAAGTAATGTCAGGGGAATGAGAAGAATCCTCAAGAATGACCACAGAATATACTGAATATAGCATAATGTAATCGCAACACGTAGGTATTTCACGCAGCACCAATATTCTATACCTATCGATACCCTTTTGTTTCGGGATTTCCGAGCCCTTTGTAACACGATAGCCATTACGAAACAACGTGGCATTGAAATCCATATGCGGGAATTAAGTAGGTACTTCGCGGAATAAACATTACGTTATCCGAATTGACTGAATCAGATTTTCAGGTTGCGTAACGATGTTGCGCCCATAGGAACACTAAGCGTATGAGTTTGACATTTAGGACACTGCGCGGACACAGATCCGATACAATGTAAGGGGCTTACGTATTTAGCGATGTCATAATCGAGCTTAATTGAGGTGACGTTTGTGTGTCAGGTTCCGATATGCAAGTGATGGGTGCAGGCTGTTACTAATACCTGACCAATGCTAATTTTGTTTGTTTTCTTCAGTGGATATCGTAAGAGGCGATTAAGGATAGGTTGAGGTATGCTTTGAGCGGCAGGCTAGCAACCTGATATTGTGATATTATTAAGTATACCTCTTTCTTTAACGTTTGAACCTAAAATTATCCTAAAAGTTGCTACGAAACGTAAAGTAATCATGGTTTTGACGATGTAACGTTTTATGTGCTCTGCGTATCCGATTTGTGAATACAGGCGGGATATGTATGTTAATGTTTATACATATGTGGTGTTTGGTGCATTGTGTGCAAAAGTAATATGACGGACCGAAGAGGTTATTACTAATAACTAATTAATTATTAATGTACTTAGTCCTTATAACACGTTCCATTTCTACATCTTAGGAAAAATTCAATGCTGATTAAAAAAAAAACAAAATGAATCAATAAATTTGGATTTGGTATGAGCCTACATCAATGCACTTCAAAATAAAACCTTTACTTTGAGGATACGCCCAATAGTTTTTTTATTGAGTTTAAATACTTTAAATATAGTACCTAATCCTGTGTGGTGCCGGGTTAGAATAGCACCTCCCCCTTTCTTCCCGTGGGTGTCGTAAGAGTCGACTCTGGGAAAGGGTAAGTGTATTGTGGGCGATGGGCTAGCAACCTGTCACTGCAATATCACGTTTAACCATCTGATTACCCTGAAAATGCTAAACGTGGCACTGGATTTTTTGAATTCATGTGCTCTGCCTACCCCTCTTGGGAATACAGGCGTGAGAATATGTATGTATGTATGTATGTAGTACCTAATTTGGGTCTTTTGGTGACTACAAAAATTGATATACTTAAACGTAACCTGGCATGGAACGTGTTATGGGGGCTGAATATTTGGCTAGCACATCGTTTCTTAAAACGATGTGCTAGACATTCAGAATAGTGCAGAACGCAAGACAAGTAGTTTACTCTATACAACATCGGCATCACTATAGTTCTGCGTCATCTTCACAAAAACAGATATGACTGTAGAATAAGATTCAATAAAACCGTAATTAGACACCATTATGATTATCTAAAGTAGATATTAAATGGTACTTAATTAACATTTAATAAAAGAAAATAAAGACGCTAAGAACTAAGGAAAACTGAGGAAATAATAATTAGGCGACATGCCAGCAACCTGCCACTATAGTACCTTTTAACTTAAAGCCTAAAAAATGACTGTAGCGTGAAATAGTCATTGTTTTGACTATGTGGCGTTTTGTGTGCTCTGCCTACCCCATTTGGGAGTAAGTGTATATGTAACACTTAACCAGTTATTGTGAAATTACAGACATTTTTGTTTCTTTCTTTCTTTAGGTATTTTACGATCGTTTTGCTATGTCCATCACATCGCGGTAGGTGTTTTAGGCGTACCTACCTCGTAATGCTAAGTATGCGGTTTTGTGGCGCCCAAATGCGTTAAGTTGAGGGTTTATTTGGGGTAATTGCTACGTTCCCAAACGCACCGCAAGCTTCCCTGGAAGTCAACGAACTTTAAAGTGAGCAAAAGGAAGTCAAGAGTGAATTAAGAGGCACTAAAACGGGTCGAGACAAATTTAATTAACAGCCGTCGAAATGACAGCTGACATTCGTTTCGGGAAGTCATTGTACTGCTTTATGAATTGTACGAGTAGGAACTATTTCTCTAAAAGGTGCATTCAATTTGGTGGCTAATTGTTTTATGCATTAATTCTTTGCTACCTGTGCCCGCGACTTCTCGCTGGGAATAGTGACTTTGGGTAGCATTTTAAATTACTTGAGCTAATATTTTCCATTGTTTTACTGCAAAGAGTTGCTTAAAGTATGTTTTTGTAGTTTTAATGTACAAGTACCTATAGATGTGTCTACAGCCTAATAAGTTTCAAGCTACTAGCTTTAAAAATGACGATACTTCCACACATCCATTCATCCCCCTTTCAACTCCTTGCAACTCTTTTTTCGCATTAAAAAGTAACCTATGTCCTTTCTCAGGCTCTAGAATATCTGTGTAAAAAATTTCATTTAAACCGGCTTAGTAGTTTTCGCGCGAAAGCGCGACAGACGGACAGATTAAATAAGGAAATTAATTAAGCAAGGAAAATATTAAGTAAGAACACTTAAATTTACAACATTAGATTAGTGTAGCAAATTAAATTGTAAATATTCACTGTACCCACGCAAAGAGGGGCGGCTGAAAAGCAATCCACATATACTCTGTTTCTGTGATTTTAAGGGTTGAATCCTTACATATTTTTAAGTAAACCTAAGGTGTCACCGCCACTGGTGTACCATTTGTATAGGGAACATTACCCATAACAACCAGTAATAAGTGCTAATAGTAATTTCCACTTTTGTATTCCCGGGAAAAATTCAAAATTTGTCCGTTAAATGTTTCATCTAAAACGAAACGGAGTATAGTTACAATAACCAAATTTGTTATACGTACAGTCAGCATCAGAGAAAAGTAGCCCCCCACCCATACAAGCAAAGTTTCGTTACTAAGGGGATACTTTTCTCTGCAGCTGTCCGTACATTAAAAAATAATAAATGACAAATAATAATCTGTAGGTACCAGCCAGGATCATTTTTATAAATATTAATTAATGACCAAGGAGATTGCTTATCAGCCGACCCTCGTACTCTTAGTTTTTAAAATGCTGTGATTTTAACATTACCAAATCAACAGGTACCTACGTACCTACCGTAATTTTTAATTCTTAATCCTTTTTTCACCATAATTTGATGATTTACTTCATTAAGTTTCAATTAACATCAGGGAACCTTCAAATTAATTAGGATAAGCTTGGTTGACCTAGCAACAGACATTATTATTTCTGAATAGGACTAAGTACCTAAGCGTCCTAAAGCAGTTATCCCGGCCGCTATGTACTTAGGTCAATGTCAAATAGGAGACCATGTTTCATATAAAAACATGGCTGGTCTTTGACCTCTGCTTACGTGAGTTCCGAATAGGGCACGAAAATACCGAATGATTTGTCTGTCTGAGGCACAGTGACAACAAACTGGGGGTTAAATTACGTGCTAGGGGTAATTTTGTTTAATTTTAGGTCGCTAAACCCCAATGATGTGGATGAGGGCGAATGAGACTTCAAATAGCCCGAGGATGTTTGAATGGTTTCATTAGGGCTTGTCGGCCGGGGAGCACAGCGGGACACCCATACCAGACACAGGCGCTCCTAAAATAACACAAATTACCCACTGGATTCTGAAAACGATGCTTTTGGACGTGCTCTTATGCAATACATAACGGTTTAGGTAACAAAATAGTATTGTTTTGTTTTAATTGTGAACTGACAGAGGTTTTCGTAATACACGCAATTACTGCATTTCCATGAAACTGAAACGAATTAATGAAATTTGGATGCAATGCTGTGAAATACCTATATATTGATATAGTGTAATAAAATACTACTTAATTGAAATTCCTACACAACCCCCTCTCGTTTTTTTCCGTGGATATACTTAATAAGACACCGGGAAGGACAATAGGGTTTTTGAACATTTTTGAAATATACTTTTAATCAATTCTTCATTATGTAATAAACACGATATATTAGTATTTCCGGATTCTTGTCTGTATTAACAAAGAAAATAAATATTAAAGTTCAAATTCTCAAACTCACGCCAAAAACGCTGTTTGACGTCACATGCAAGTAAACAAAGGCACCACACAAAGAAGCTGTCAAAATTGTCATGTCAAATTATCAATGTCCACTTTGACGACAGATACCTTTCATGGTATGTGATGTCATCAATCAATCGCAAGCGTTTCGGTCACAGATACATTATTAACGAATATTAGAAATTAATAGAACAAAATACTCTAAAAATGCATAATATTTTGAACAAAAGAAAGTGAAATATGTTTAATTTTCCTATAATCTGTTAGGATGGCCACAAATTATAGTTTATTTTTACTGTTGTCAAAGACCCTATTAGTTAGGTAAGGTATATTTCATGCGACAGGATTACTTTTACTGCCATAGGCTACTGCAAAGGCTTCCCCTCTTTGCGTTACTCATACCTAACTCGGCAATGCTGCAGCCAATATTTACGTCTAGAGTGTGTTCAAAACGATCATGCAGTCGATTTCGATTTCGTTTAACGCGAAATTGTATGGAGCCGTGTCGGCCGCGGCAGTTGTGGAAACGTTCCGCTGGCGGCGCTGTCTCAGTTTCCAGACAATTTTGCGATAACTCGCAAACGAAATCGTAATCGACTGCATGATTGTTTTGAGCATACTAGACTAGTGGTAGTAGTAGTAGTACTAGTAGTAGTAGTAGACTAGTAGTAGGCTTAGGACAACGCATGAGTCGTCTCGCGCACGGGATTGGCTACCTATCATTTTCTGAGGTTCGAAAGTGGCAGATATAATTTATCAGATAGTGTGTATGTATGTATGTATGTATGTAACTCTTTATTGTACAAAATAAACATGACAAATTAACAAGTACAGAACAAAACACAAGTACAAAGGCGAACATATCCCTTAAGGGATCTCTTCCTGCTGACCTCAAGCGATTGACAAAACATGATAAACATTGATAGTCTACTCGCATCTTGTCGTGCTTTTAGCCAGCTACTTGAAATTTATCCCAATTACTTTTGATAAAACTATAAATGCCAGAAAACTAAGCTCGATTCGATAGAGTGCGTACTCTTAAGGATATTTAATAGCACTGTTTAGCACGTGACTCTAAAGTAATGCTTCGTACATCGACAAATAAAAAGACTGTTAAAAGAATCGGTGGTGCGTCGTTATTATTCCAGAAAACTTGATATTAAGGAGAACAACGCCTTCGCTAATTCGTGGAGCTGGAATCAATGAATCTCAAAAAGGCAGACCAACAACAAATTCCAAACAAATTGGCATTCTACAATATTCTTATAACTATAACATTACATTTGGGCTGACGTTCCAGCCATTTAGAACTCTAGGAAGGTTACTACACATAACTTCCTTACATTAAGGAACAGAAAGAGTTTGCAGAAGGGAGACAGCATGCCTTGTTCCCTCTTAATAAAATAAATATCGGTACTTTCTCAGACCTAACCCTACATGCAAGGCAATTATATACATATACAAGGGACATCGAACCCTGATATGAATTCGAAATTTTGAATAGTGTAACGTCACCTGGGACTGTTAAGTTTTAATTGGCGGAAACTCCAACGGAAATAACCCTTTCGCTCCAATCAGGTGCTGACTTATGTAGACTCGTGTATAATTTTCACCTTATTACAGTGTGTCGAACTTCATTTCTAAAAAATACGTATTATTTAGTTAACTATGTCCACGATGGTATAATGTATGTATAATGTCAATTGTTTGAGTTATTTAAAAAAAATAAGAAAAACATTTACTAACACAGAACATTTTCGTTAATTTTAACAAAAATACTTACATAAACTTTAAATAAAAATAGTAACTAATGATATGCTTGCAATAAAATAGAACAAATCCGTGCCAACTGCCAAATAGCGAGTCCTGCAGCATGATATTGCGTCAAGCCGCAACATCGTTATAAGCTGTGCCGCAACGCTGATTTTCAGAGCCACTCTGGATATTCATATCTAATTTCAAAATAATTATAATACTAAGTATGATTTGTTAAACTTCCCGTACCTAATCTATCTCTAATCGAAATCAATCGACGTTGACGGATAAACAAATGTAACAAAAAATATTCTGTATGTGAGAATATCAGTAAAAAATTAATAATGGTTCTCTTTGTCAACTTGTACAATACAGCTCTTTTTGCAGAAAAAAAAGGAATTTCGTGCTTATTTCAATAAACAATTATACACTTACTACTTTGCGGCGTAATACTGCACGTATCAGTTTCTTCTCTTGAAAATTGTGTTTACGTTTATACTGCTAAGAGTGGCGAGGGAATAGAGGCTCTATAAATAGCGCAGCCTGATCACAGGGATTACACTGCTCGGGGTGAAGAGGCGGCAAATTGAATACATTGTGGGACCTCACTCAAAAAGGTTGGAAAAGTACCGAGAACTTGTTGATTCTTTCGTAATACATATACTCGGTCTGTAGTGACTGTTACGACAGCGTCGTTTGTTTAAATAGGTTGCTTTCATTAGCGTATTTCGAATTTTTAAACTGGCTTGTAGACGAATATGTTGAATAAGGGGTGGTGATTTAATAGAAAAGTGATATACTAAAAGTGTACCTATCTCTGTCAATATTCTATCTCTCTCTGCACTAGGAAAAAACCGTGTAAGCTGACTACTTAAATTATTAATAAGTCACTAGGTCAAGTTGCCGTTGATTTGTACCTACCTGTGAATTTTCGGGAAGAAAACTGAAATTTCTAAAAAAATACATTACAATCTCAAAATCCCAGACCCGAACTGTTTCACGAATATCTACCTAGTTCTATTATATCCGAATGAAAGCTTCAACGTCATCTACAACACCGTTTTAATCTTATGAGTACATTTTACCTGATTAAATCGCAACTGTACTCAATAATATTCTTATAATGTTGATGTAGAAAAGGTATCCTAAAGTAACGGACTAAAGTAAATCAGATATTTAAATAAATAAATACGCCTTTAGTGAGTTGCACGTTGCACGTGGAACGATCTCGTGTAGCCACTTATTTAGCGCACAATCTATCCAAAAACCCAGGACTATATGAGAATAATACCCAAATACATTCAAATTATCTAACTCAAATTACAAAAACTCAAGTCAAATTGTATCGATTTAAATGTACATACTGCTTGAGTTTTTACCAATAGTTATGTATTTATGTGGAAATAGGAAGTTTGTTTAGCTATTTGCTTTGCGAAGTTGGTTATTTAATGACTAAAGAAGTGAAACCTTGCTTTACGTCAAAAGTCTTTATTTTGTACGTTACACAGTACATCTGTACAGGATTTTTTTTAATTAACTGACATAGGAAAATAAAACAAATGGCCAAAAACAATTGATTATTTCGAAGTACCAACTCAATAAAAAATAACTACAGGATAAAATTGCACTGTAAGCCCACATGATTCTAAGATATCTATTATGCATTATGCCTATAATTATGTGTACAAGCAAACAAACTTACTATTCTTGGAAAACCTTTTAGTCTAACAAAAGGTATACTCTAACTAAAATTTTCCCTGTGTTAGGTTTACAAGCGGCCTCGGATATAGTTATCAGATAAAAGAACAACTCAGCTCATCCCACCAACGCAGTCTGTATTATGTCTGGTGGGTTCACAGGACTCCAATCAGCAAACAATAAATCATATTTATACACGTATAAATAGTATTTCTACCCTAATAGGCTTATTCACTCACTTTTACTTTACTTAGAGACTTAACCCTACTGTAAAGGTGAGCTCTCGCTTCTATCCTGTGCGAGTATCTTGAAACCTCTGACGGTGAAAAATGGATTAGCACCAGACTTGATTAATGTAAGTTAGGCGTAACATAATAAGGCTATGATTGGGTAAAAATATAAAAGGGTGAACAGCCGACAAACTGGCCTTGACTCCTCCAGGAACCCGATATTAACTGCGTCGTGCGAACAGTATATTGGACTTGGTGTAAATTAGCCGGACGTGACACGACTGTCACTTGCATGGGGGTAGTGGCCGATACGTGTTGTTTAAAATGCCTGTTTCGCACAAGATGTATGGTAATGTCATTTGTCAACTGTTAAAGGTTGACTTGACAGTATATTACGTACAAAACCGTGTGGTGTCTGGTTAGAATAATGCCTCTCCATTTCTTCCGTAAGAGTCGACTAAGGATAAATCAATCTATCTAGCATCCTGTCACTATTGTACCTGTTAAGAGCGTGCAAACAAAATTCGGTGATTTTGATGTTTTTCAAATGCTTTAGAAAGCTATAAATCCTTAAGTTTTTAAAGAAAAACTACTGTAACATATAAATAAACTCTTTTTCTAGGGATTAACGGAAAAAAACATTTTATTAGCAACATAGATTTCTTTTACTTAGCCAATTTGTTGAAGGGTTTTCACAAAAATACGCGTCAGAGCTGTCTTTCACTTGAAAATTTTCCATTAAAATTTACCATAAACGATATAAACTTGTTATTATCTGATAGACAATATAGTCTACAGGGGATTAACGGATTAACATGAATCAAATTATTGGTTTTTATTATTCAAATATCATTTTACATAATTTGAAAGTTGAACCATTACTTTATTTTTTTTCTCATTGATTTTAATGTAATTACAAATGAAACAATTTTATTGTAAATTTACAGAATATGTTTAGTCTAACCATATTTTTTTCATGGCTAAATATGAGTTAATTTACATTTCACGATTTTTTAAACATTGGTCCAAAACCACTAAGGTCAGGTGGGGGAAGAGAAACGCAGGGATAAGAGGGCTCTACAGACCATAATCACTCATAACTCGACGAGTTATGGTCTGTGGTGCCTCTTACCCCTGCCCTGCCCCTGAATTTCTCTTCCCCCACCTGATCTTATATTACGTTCGTAAAAAATGTGTGCTCTTAACGTAAAACCCAAAAATATCCTAGAAGTGGATGCGAAACGTGAAAAAGTAATGTTTTTGAATATGTAACAGTATGTACAATTGTACCTACATACAAATAATCACGCCTAAGTATGTCCCTAAATCGGGTGTATTTAAATCAGGGGCGGGTCGCTAGTGTTTTACATTTAAATGTGCTCTAAGAACCCAGCACTGTCAACAACTGTAGAACTATCGGTACCTAATTTATTAGCATATTGTGTAGCGAAAATATTTAAAAACATCAGTAGCCCTTCGTACATTAAAAATGTAATAATATTTTTGTATTGAAGTCATCAACTTCTTTAACCCCAGATATATTTCATACTTAAACAAAACTTTTTCGTCAGCCTCACCATTAACATCATCCGTAAAATCTCAGAATAGGCATAAAATAAACGGTATTGCTTTTCAGGGTCTGAGAATTACCTTCTCAGATTAAATCCGTACAAATCTCCCGTTCACAGGGCATCAGAAGACATAACTCATCTGAAAGAACTCGCCGAAAGCAATTCCAATAGCAAAAAAATGTAACGGAAGTTAAATAAAGAAAACCAGATAAGTGGAAAAGCGTTTTATTGTTATACTAACAATAAATATCCTTGTATTGGAAACATCCAAGTCATTGAACTCATAAATTACTGCACCCTTTGTGATCAAATATCGGCTCCCGTGGCCCTGTTTACCTCATTACATATTCGTAAGTTGTGAACGGTGATCTTTATCCAGGATGTTTACTTTGTCCCGTGATTAAGAAAGGTTATTCCTATCATTAGAAAAATAATCAAGCATATCTAAAAAAATCATCCATTCCCTAATATGGATGATTT
>BHDV01019976.1:4551-20192 GCA_005406045.1 Adoxophyes honmai
AACCGTTCGTCGAAACTTCGTTAGCGCGATGTAGAACCGTTTAGTTCGGATGTTCGACGCATGTGGCGCTGGGCGCTACAAGTATATAGAAAATGCTTGTCCTTCTTATTCAGATATTAACAAAGCGGCTTCAATAAAACAAACTAATTCTTTAGTATTTTGTTTAATATATCTACATGTAATGTTCTATCTCTTTGCAGATATGGTGTTATTCATGAAAGTTATGAAGAAGAGAAAAGTTGAACTGTAATTGTATGTAAGTAATAGAAATCACTTTTATTGTTATTTAACAGAGTTTAAAATATATGTTTAATTATTTATTAATGTAATAATGTAAAATGTGTACCGGAATAACTTAAATAGAAATACAATATGTCAATGTATTACTCATAAATTTAAAATTATCAAAAAAATAAAAAAAACAGAAATAAAAGATAGCATTGATGTTACAAGTTTATTAATTTATTTTAAAATCTACTGAACTTTAGATGTTACATAATTTAGAAAATGTGATTACACAAATTTACCTACCAAATCCAAGTTTGGTCCATTCATGTTATATGTATTGAAAGTCAGACAGATACTAATTTTAGCTTCAGCATTTTTTATAGCTGAATAAACTAAGCCTTTACTTTTGTGGACGACACAGCGTTGTTTCTGTATTTTTTTACACGCTTCAAAGCGGTTACCTTCTGAGATTCACGAGATATGTTTGAAAATTAGGGGTAATATGGAATTCAGGTCGCTTAAATACTTCAATTAAGAGTACTATGAAATGGAGTTGATCCTGTTTAATAATTAGTGGTTCCAGCCTAAGAATTAGTGGATCCAGCTAAAGAATCAGAAGATATTTTTAGACTTTGCGTCTTGAATATGGACGCAATAGGCAATGATAGGTGAAATAGGCCATTTTGATAGTGAGCACAATTGGGAAGCCATATCAGTATGTTCCTTTGGAACATTAACTTTGCAAGAACTTACGCCTAACCTACATAGACTATGGACTATAAATATACCTTTAGTTCACGAAATATATATTTCTTATAACGAACTCTGTGCGCGATTACGTTGAATCTAATTTCAACATCAATGTTATATATTTATGTACTACGAATATAATATATTATAAATGAACGGCCGTCTGACAATCCTCCAGAAATACATATTTTCATTAATAAATATTGGGTCTATTTTTAATAAATTGTTTAAAGACGGAATAAAATAATTGAGGCCTCGCTTTTTGTGTCCAAAATTTAACCTTAGCTTTTTAATTCCATTTTAGCTTGACATTTTTAAAAAATATTCTGGCAGAATTTGTAATTTCAAAATTACAGTCCTAACATTTTGGGAAGTTATGATCCATGACTTTATTTTTTAACTCAAAAGTAAAACGTTTAAATGGACTCGAGTAGGTACCTACCCGTATATTTAGCGGAAATTACGTCGCGAACTCGCGAAGGTACAGTCGAGTTCATTAATATATGAGCAAAACTGAGGGTTCAAAAATATCTGTACACCTTTATGACATTGACAATAAGGTGCAAAAGTTTACATATTTGGCATTTGTCTGCTCATATATTTATGAACTCGACTGTACAAAGACTATTTATTGTATGTAGTTGGGAGCATAACAAAACCTATACGTAACTTATTTTGCGTGTTTTGTCCCTTACTTCAATTGACGATCGACGATATGGTGAAGATAATCGCAATCACCTTATAACATGACGTGTCCCCGGATATACGGGCTGCTATTATAAAGTGTAAAATTTTGAGTACGATTTTTACTGGCAAAAAACAATTCAAGTAATTAGGTACTAGGCGAACGAAGCAATTATTGCTGCTATCATAGCGAAGGGATAATGATTTTACAAATTCGTCATGAAATTAAAGATAGTAGCTATCAATATATTCCTTGCTATTTCATATTCAATAATACTGATGGGTAATAAAATCTGAATAATTTCGTAAGTTGATACGAATGTAAGAAATCAAAATGAGATGATAATAAAATACCTAGGTCATTCGAACTGTGGCATAGGGAAATGAATATAAATACAATGTATTTATGCAGAACTTAAACTATTAGAATCAGAAATACAGAATTAACATATTAGTAAATCTTTCTCCATCACAAATACATTTTCCACAACATTCGCATAGTAATAGTCGAGTAGCGAATCTGATTCGCGTTTACAAAGCAATCCCAAGATTAGGTACGTCTTTCATTAAAATAAGTAAAGCTCTATGTGTATTTCCTACGAATTCGTGGCCTACTTTTTGTCGTATACATCGGTTAGTTCGAATTTCCATATCTTGTTGGGCCCTATTTCGGTGACGTAGAGGTGCGAGCCGTTGCGTGTCACTGCCAGAGAGTGCGGGTTGGTGAATCCCTGAAAAGAAAAATAGAAAAATACAAATTTGAGCAAGATTTAAAGGCAGAGGAATGATGAACCATAATGTTGGAATCGTTAGTGTAACAAATCAAAAATAGGCTGCTTAGGCAAAATATAACTCACAATTCATTTATCTACTTATTTATTTTGTTAGGTGAGTCTGCTTGCGTTGTATCTACTATAATGAATTCTTTCGAAAAATATAATTTCTATGACTTGTAATTTCACTGGCTTAAACAAACTGGCTTTAACATTTATTTTTTTATTTTTGACGTTTTGTGATTTGATTTGATTTGATTTTTATATTCGTGATTTTAACATTGACATTAGGTATTGCTATTAATTTGTTATTGTATCTATTGTATTTTGACGATCTTTTTGTGAATTCTTTGTATCTGACATATAATTTGGATGTAATGTAATTTTCAAAAATAAATAAAGAAATCTAATCTAATCTAATCAAAGTGAATCCTGTTATCCCACTCATGTAAAATTAATAATTAAAAAGATATAGTCGATCAAGTCTCTAAAATTAGCGAAGTACTACAATAGATTGCTTACAGTGCTCGGTTCCCAGGTGTCCAATATATTTCCATACACAGCGTTGACGGTGAATCCTCGAACAGCAATATTCTGTGAAGTAGGTCCATTCACGGCGTAAATTGTATCTCCGTGCGACGCCACAGCGAACACTCGCCCTAGAGTAGGATCTTCTATAATAGTAGCAGGATCCAACAGCTTCACGTAACTCTTTAAACCAGCTTTGGGGCATACAATCCTCATGTTCTCTCTATCAGCCACGCAGACGATATCCAAGTGCTCCAACAGAGTTACACTGTGCGGAAGATTCAAGGTCAGCGTGTCAGTGTAGGTCGGTATGGCCAACAGCAAAGTCCCGGCGGCGTTGAATTTCAGGATTTGGTTGTTGCAATAGCCGTCGGCGACGAAGATTTCGCCGGTCGTTGCTACGGCGACCGATGTGGGCATACAGAGCAACACTCGGCGGCGGTATGGGTAGCCTGCTGTGAAGGCTTCTCCGATTGTCAGGGTTGGATATTTGTGGTTGAGTGGCGTGTACTGGAAAATATACGTTGTGTTTGAAATGTTGAGTTAGGACACCACAGATCTGATGATTTTTTAACTTTGGCTGAAATGGCATTAGTTAGAAAAACATAAAATCATATCGTCGCAAAACACCAACCAAATAGGCTCGAAGTGAAAGGTGATTCACGCATTCGTAATAAATTCAAAGGGGGTAAACATTCTATGGGTAATGCCTTTGTCTGGCTTTACTAAGTTAGTATTTTGAATTAAGTTTTGGACGTTCACAAACAGTTTGATACGTGTGTTTTATAAACTTACTTTAAATACTTGATGTTTGGCCACATCGGTGACCCAAACGTTGTCGTGGTGGTCGACGGTGAGACCATGCGGCATGTAGAAGGCATTGGCCCCCCAGCTGTGCAGAACGGAGCCCGAATGCGGATCCAAGACCAGAATAGTGTCTTCGATAATCGGTCCTTTGTCCAGGTTCTGATATACGTTCGATTCGTTGAATGTGCTGGAATAAAGTGTAGGGCATAATTAATTGGTGACGTAAACTTAGTACGCTGTGCAGTGTCGCATTGACTTGAAAGGTAATGATATCGTTGATGATTACTTGTTGTAAATGCATGTATTTGTGGATTAGCTGTACCTTTCGTCCCATATCCTTTCAGCTCTGTGGAAGATAACCGGCTGTCCTAGAGAATTGATAGAAACTGCCGTAATTTGTCCAACATTCAGAGACTGTTGGGGCCAATCCTTCACTTCTTGAGGCCTGAGTACTATCTCATCCTTCGGCTGAAAAGTGGATTAATTTGCTTAGTGAAAGATATCGAGAAATAAAAATAATTTCAGCCGGATAATTACTCACCAAATGTAGGTCTAGATTCTTTAAAAGGTCGTCATTGGATCCGTAACTAAAGTAATCGAAGTTTTCCCTCACTGTTTCTGGTTCGCAATTTATTCCGCGCAAAGCGAACAGGAACAATAATATCGGCAACATCTTCGAGCGGTTTGTTGTGGTCTGCTGTCTGCGCCAGCAGAACGCCCTGACTATTGATTCCCGACTCGCCTCCTCCACGCATGCGCGTTTCAGCAACGGATTTCCCCCTTACGGTCAAGTACAACCATCAATCATCCCAATCTCAAGGACGCAAAAAGTAATCAAGTTCACAAATAAAAATTCAATTTGTATAAGGAAATATTCGTTTATTTCTCACATAACAGGTATCTCCAACAAGTTGGTTCAAAAGCACTCATCACATTTAGAAATTAGGCGTGCTATTTTCTTAGGCTAGTTACGAAAATAGAAGGCATAATTTCTGCATCAGTCTCTAGTTAGAATCGTTGTTAGGGCATCCGATACGCATGTCGAAAATAAAGATGGTGGTTATTTGGTGATTGGAATCTATCTAAGAAAGGTTACTGTGGTCTGAAATCTGAGTTAGGCTGGTCCCAGATGTAGCCTGTCTCTGTCATGGAGCAGACGGCGTTGTAGTACCGGCCAGGGCTTCGGCAGTACGACCACGAGGGGCACTTGCATCTGAACAGCGTTTGGAACTCTTCCTTGCACACCTCGTTCCACCAGCATGTGCGCTAAAACCACAAACTCTTGTGAATATTTTGCTATTGAACTTAAATTGAATACTATGGGACTCGTACTCAAAAATCTACGACTAGAAGCTTATTGGTGCCAACAAACCGTTTTGTACGATCCGCGTGAAATGTGTGCAGACAATGGTTGTCAGTTTTATTGATTTTGCGGTCCAGCTATCAAGTTGTGGTCTCGTTTTTACGTACCTCCGTGACATATCCCTTTACGGACTGGTCTGAGTAGCTCCTCTTGCTAATCGAAGCAGTCTCCAGCATCCCGCTAAACAGAAGTATACCAGCGAACGTTACATATTGCGCCTGAAACGTTAAACACTACGTTGAGACACTTTAGCACGTTCACATGGGTTGGTCAATCGTTGGAGTATTTTACCTTAATCATAGCAGAGTTTTGGTCTTAAAATAGAATTTTATCGTCCGGCCGTGTCATCTCACGCTCACGCCCCCTGACGGATATCGGAGGCTTTTACGCGGTCTGTCACCCACTTCGTATTGGACGGAATGTTTGGGCGTTTTGACCGCTGAATTGTTTCGTAAAATATGAATCGACTCAGACAGTCATTTGTATATTATGATTGTGATACTACTTGTAAATATGAACGGAAGGGAATTAATTAGGCTTGGATTTTTACTGTAAAATTCGGGTTAGAATTTTATTTGTTAAGTTCGGAATGAGGAAATGAGAAATTCGGGTGAACTAAAAGCATATTAATTTTAGCCTGCAATGAAATTAAAAGTTGTGAAGGTTGTTTTTTTTAGTTTCAAATTAAAAAATGAATATCAACTTCATTTTACGAGTAAATGTTTATTGTATTGAACAACGTATAATTAATGACTTAAACATATAATTAACAAAAATCACTAGTTAAGTTTTTAGGATCTTATTTCAAAATGCTTTACGAATTCATAACAAATTCTAATTTTGTCGTACTTAATTAATTGTAAATGCTAATAAGATTCAATACCTATTTGACTTCTTAAAAATATTTCCTAAGCAAAAATTTAGTTGTTTTTTTTTTGTAGGTAATAAAAAATATATGAAATCAAAACCTATGTTTTCTTGGCCAACACAAATTTAATAGAAAGTTTAAATCTTGACACTGATTAAAAGAATAATTATTTAGAAAATACATATTTCAATTACCTAATTCATTACTTACATAACTTATAAAACATTTTCCAGTAAATTTCAAGTTTATAACTTGCTACGCGTACGAGTAATTATTCCTAAAATAAATGCATCATGCTACATCAGAATGGCACTTATAAAGAATAAATAATTTAGTCTAAATAATCAACTTTGGTCGGAGACTAAACTAAATTTGGGATAATTTACTGGCACTTCGCTAGAAGTGTTCTCATTGCTAATTTACTACATTGCCCTAATACCGTCTATGTTTATATTGTTGTCTATATTGTCTAAATTGTCTACGTTCTCATGCTCTTGTCTTCTATGCAATTCTTCGGCGTCTTTCCTGAAAAAATAAATATACAAATTCATGAGACATCTTATGAGTATTATAGTGAAATAAAACGTCCACTCACGACTTTATATCAAGTTAAGCCCATGTTTCGGGCCATTTCGTAACCCAGCAATGGAAAAGAAAGAGCAGTTTCGTGCAATGCGCGTTTATTCGCAACCGCTGTGGTACCCCGTGTGGTGCCGGGTTAGAATAGCACCTCCCCCTTCCTTCCCGTGGGTGTCGTAAGAGTCGACTCTGGGAAAGGGTTAGTGTATTGTGGGCGATGGGCTAGCAACCTGTCACTGCAATATCACGTTTAACCATCTGGTTACCCTGTAATTGCTAAACGTGGCACTGGATTTTTGAATTCACGTGCTCTGCCTACCCCTCTTGGGAATACAGGCGTGAAAATATATATGTATGTATGCTGTGGTGCGTTACTCCCGATGATGGGTCTCGGATTCTTATCCGTATTATTTCACTGCGAGTGAGACTCATGGTAGTTTTATGTATAAAGAAAACTTATATTAATTAAATTAGCCCTACACGCGAAACCTATTAGCCTATTGGCAAAACAACTCCCAAGTTTTACTGTTCTAGGTCTACTGGCCATCGTTATTAGGAAAAATAGTACCAACGCGGTCATAAGATTGACTGGACCGCTAGTTACATTTTAATCTTAGGTAGGTAAATCATTAAACGGAAGTATAAATGCTCACGAGTATTTGTTAGGCGACGGCTGGAAGATACTCTTCGGGCAGAGCCTGTAGTACGGCCAGCACTCGCCTCCGGACTCGCCCGCCCGCTGGGCCTCCACGTACTCGCTCAGGAGGCTCGCGTACGGAGACTTGCTTGGCCTGGAAGTTTGTTAATGATGTAGAGTCTACTAGGTATTTAATTGGTTATACCTGCCACGTTTCTAGTTAGACAGTGACAAATATAGTCTATCCCGCGTGCGAGACAAGTCGCACGTGTTGCCGTGCTAAGCCTACCGATGACCAAAACTAAGAATTTGAAGGATAACTCACGTAAAGAACAGCTTCATCACCTCCCCAATGAACCCAAAGTTGGTGAGAGGATGCGCGTGGATCTCGCATATCGCTCGGAGGAGGCACTCCCTCCCCTCCATGCCAAAGTTTGCGAACATGTCCTCCGCCATCCCGTATAATAGAGCCCTGGATTAAAAAAAGTATTAAGTTATTTAAAACTATGGCTAATTGGTTAATGGCACGTACCTACGTAAAAATGAAACCCTTATTTTCCTTAATCACGCGGTCACACATGAACGTCTCGATTGAATTCGCTAATTGGGCAATAGCTGAATCATTATTAAATACTGTACCTAACCTACCTACGCTAGTATTTAGCTAAGTAGATTCGTATTATAGGTGCACAGCAGCAAATGACATAATAGCTAGTTTTCTAAACGCGCAAATATTTCAAACGATGGGCCATCGGAAGCACAGCCAACTTCCCTCCGTGCGCTGAATTCCTGATGCCTTCATTGGCTTGAAGGTGAAAGTAACGGCCCGTGATGACCAAATCCACCAAAACAAACAATCAGTGGACATAAAATATACGTGACAGAAGGACAACGGAAATAATGGTTACAAGTATGAGGGTTTAATTGAATAATTGCGTTTTCATTAACAAACTGTAATCATTTAGCGCTCACGCTTTATATATAATATTTAATATATAATTTATGGGACTATGGATATTCACATGTTCATAATTTGGTAATGCGGATAAGTGACTTCAATGGGACAGTTTGACTTTGAGGAAGTTATTGTGTCCCAAAAATCGAACGTGTAATTATATCATTTTCTTATTGGGTATGAACATTAATTAATGCGTTAAATTAATGCGAAAAGCAGGGTATAGAGCAAGGCTGTCTAAATCATGGCGAATTATTGCGACTCGCAGAGTCCTTTTTATCTTCATTGTCATCAACTCAATTAATTGTCAGACATCACACATCAATGACCTAATTATAATCTTATAAGTATTTTGCGGACCTCCCTGGGACCCGTCTAGCTTGGACAGCTCTTGTGTAGAGAATAGTTTACGTTACGCCGCATCTAGAAAGCCACTGACCTTTCTCCTCCATGTAGTCGGTCCAGCACCACCGTCTCCACCTCAGGAGGGACTGGCTCCTTCGCCTCCCGCTTCCCCCGCCTCCTTTCCAGGTACTGCCCTACGTATTGCGCCATCATAGACGCAGCTGCTCCTCCCATGGACCGGGCGAAGAGAGGCGGCAGGGTCCCGTACGGGTTCTCATTGTCCGTGAGACCAAGCTTGTCGAAATCAACTGCGGCATGAGAAGATTCGTGAAAGGAGAAGCTTGGGGTTTAGAGGTAGCTTTGTTCTGGTTTATGTTTAGCTCTGTAGTCCAGAGAGTCTGGAACATTCGCAGAAAGGACGGATGTAGTGGAAAATGGTTTTGCATCTTAATCGCATTGTCTCAATTACCGTCAGTAGGTTTATGTCCAATCTTTGTCATTTTCTTGCCTTTTAACCCTCAATAGTGAAGTTTCATATTAATGGATATAACTATTGTCAAGCAATCATTTAACTCAATAATTCATAAGCACGTGCGTGTCGAAACGTGGACTTTTGTGAGTTTACAAGTTTACAACTTATTTTGCAGTTGAAAGCTGATGGTAGACTAAATTTTAAGGGAAGTAACGGTTGAATTGAACGCGGAAAGTGGGGTAACCAGAACTAAGCTACATGAGTGGTGATTAATGAATTCGTGTTACACTGCCACCGACTACAGATATTCTACTAAAATAGTTTTGTTACAAAAATGGCACCTTTTTTATTTGGTTAAAAATAAAATGTCTGCGCATGTAAGGTACCTTTTTTGAACTTGTATTAGGGTTTTTTGTACCACGAGTGTGAATATTAAATTCAGTGCTCAGTCAGCGGTGCTGCTACGAAAGTCAAATTAAAAGAACACGTCTATTATACAAGTTCATTTTGTTCTAGTTTAGTGAAAAAGACATTTGCGACAAAGTCTAAAAACAAAGTAAGTAGTCACTACTTTTCTATAAATTTTAGCTACATATGTAAGCGATCGGTTTATTAATTAAATTTAGGGCCGATTGTTCAATCACCAGATAAATTTATCTGCCAGTTAAAATTATTGCTATCCTTTTTTCGCGTCTTATAAAAGAAAAGTGACAGCCAACATTTATCGGACAGATATGTTTTATCTGGTAATTGAAAAATTAGCTCTTAAACTACTAAAATAACGTTAACATCTACCACTACGGTCTACATCTGATCTACTTATGAACATTAAGATACTGACTCATCAATTCCAGGTTGTACTCTAAAGTACCTGAAAACCAATTATTAACACAATTTTCAAGTTTCTACACAAAAACAAGAAAACAACTACAAAATTTCCTCTATCGGAAATAGCTACTTCAATCTGTTTTGCACACAACGCTATACTGGTTTACGCCCTTTTGAAACATACCTTACGTACAGTACTGTCGGCAACAAAGATATCGATATGGTCGAAGTGGCAAAAATATGTTCTATGTTGCTGACTGTACTTCGATCGTCTACTCTACAACATAAAGGGTCAAAAAAGGTAGAGTACGCAACTACGAGTACTAAGATAACACTAAAAATAATTAATTACTCGTAAGGTACATAATTGCTACTGCTAACTACAATCTGCTCTACGCAAAATCTTAAAATTGGTACCAACTCTTGCAATCCACATTGTATTCTAAAGTACCTGTAAACCATTTAATATCACAATAAAACGGTTTTCTATACGAACAATTAAAAACTCACATAGACAAATTGACAAACAGTCAAATTTCACCAAGCCGGACAAAGCAACTAACTAACACACATCTAAATTAGCACACACAACTAGCTACAAGTTCACTACGAAGGAACTTAAATCGGTACTGACTTTTGAAATCCACTTTGTACGTTAGTGTACCTGTAAATCAGTTATAACTTATAAGGTGAATAAAATCCTGATTTAGAAGTGTTTTTAATTACTTCTTCACAAACTTTTTCTCGTAATGTTTCAAGACCTGGGAGCCAGAGGCTACGTTAGCCGAGTAGTACTGTGTAGATGGACGTAGGTATAGAAGCAAACTTTATTCACAATTCAATAGACTCTTTCGACCTTAAGCTCGCTATTAAGTTGGCGAAAAAGCGCGAAAATTGCTACACATCGCTGATCCTATCGTCCAACATAGCCCACCTATTGTTATGTAGAAACCTAGGAATAGGTTGTAAGATTGAAACGTTACTATCCTACATAGTTACGCCCTATCGAAAATTTCCAGCTCGTTCACTTCTGCATCGTCCCAAATTAATTAATGTGTTTGAAGTATTAACGGTGGCGTAAATAAGTACTCGGACGTAAATTAAATTAAGAAAAAAAAATTGAACTACAAATGGTGACAAACTTACTTGTAAATGGGAAACTAACGGACACGTTCGAAAGGAACCCCTTTGGCGGGTGCCTAACGAATGGCATGGACAGAGAAGGCGTGATGGTCATGGTCGTCCCTGGGGGCAACGCCAGCCGTCCATCGTTGGTGATCCACAGGATCCGCTTCTGTCTTGAATGGGGGATGTTCTCCTTGGCTACTGGATCCTGGTTTGGAGATGCCATTGGCAGCAACGCAGCCAAAGCTATGCTGAGGATAACGCGAGGTATCGTCGTATCCATTGCGACGCTGGAAAAAAGCCATGTCGTTAACAGCTAATTACTAAAAAAAAAACCAGTCAGTAAAAGCCAGCCACACACTACCTGCTTTACGTCTACTTACTAAGTACTACTATACTAGTACGTAAGTACTATATCATTTAATTTAGAGTTGCGGATTTTCTAGTAAGGGTTTTTTCATATATTTCAAGAAAGCGCTCTCATGTAAAACCTCACACAATATTAATTTGCTTGAGATCATAAAGCTGTTCGTTCAAAAACGGCTGATACGACCTCCGTTAAGTTATTTTTTTGATAGCACACTTACTGACATTGTCTAAAATGACATTCTCATGACAATATTTCCATTCCCGTGGTATTTACAAAAGTAATTTTACAGTATTTTCTTACATTTACTTAATCCTTAAAATCATCATGAAAATAGCAGAGTGTAATCATATTCGTATAAGAGACGGCAATGATTACAGTATGGATGTTGAAAGGATGATAAAACGTTTTGAAGCGCAATATAATATAGATTTCCGGTCTCTATCGCAATGGGAAAAAATTGTGCAGAGAATGCATCTGTCCATCACAGACTGCAGAAGGAAAATCCAAGGTGCGAACCGTCGAAAGTCTCAAATAATTAATAAATTGTATCAAGAGTTTTGTAGGCCATCGCCGTTCGAACTTACCGAAAGTTTAGCGCGTACTAGTAAGTTATGGCAATTAAAGAATAACTTAAGAAAGAAGAAGATATCCATAGCATGTCCGACGGACATTGTAAGTACTAGAGATGATCTCGTATGCGAAGAAATATACGAGGAAGCTAGTGCTAATCCTCCAAATACAGAGAATATTTCATCTGCTGAACTACTTGAAAATAAAGATGAAGTGTTTTCATTTACGGAACCAGTATCTCATTTGCCTAATGTAATTTGTGTCAACCAACACAAGCTCATATCGCCGCTCAGAAGTAAAGACAGTTCGTTAAGCCGCATATCAAACGCAGATGTCTTGGATATTAAATCTGATGATATTAAACCTAAAGAGTGGTTCATACTAAACAAGTGCAAAAAAGTTATTTGTTTTCCAAGCAAAATTATTCTTGGTGACAAATCTCTGG
This sequence comes from Adoxophyes honmai, assembly GCA_005406045.1. Classification (NCBI taxonomy): domain Eukaryota; kingdom Metazoa; phylum Arthropoda; class Insecta; order Lepidoptera; family Tortricidae; genus Adoxophyes; species Adoxophyes honmai. Next base: position 16,879 of record BHDV01019976.1, read on the forward strand.
AAGAGCAGACGGTGACATTCACGTTACTAAATTGTAGCCTGGAGTACCTCAACCTTAGGTATATGGGAGTTACTGATGATGGTTATTTTAAAAAATCTAAAATTCTGCCGGTTACTCCTGTAAAACTGTACCCTGGGTTAGCAGTAACTTTTAAATTCGTGTTTAGATTTCAAAGTCAACGAGACTTTTCTACGCAGTTATACTTCAGGATTGGAAAGAAAGTTTTAGCGGAAGCACCTATAGAAGGTTTATGCATACCCTTAGCCGGTGTGAACCTTTGCTCCACATCAGTAACCGTTCCAGACGTGGTTACAATACCACCTATGTATTTTTGGCGGATAAACGCAAGAAACGGATTTCCTAGAAGTACTGTTGATGTGAATGTTACTGGAAACTGTTCGTATAATTTACATATAACTAAAGTATCCATAGATTTAACGCAAGATTTACAAATGACGCACTCTATTGACCCCATGAGCCCAACCACAGAGAGCATGATACTAAGGGAAGAAGACCAAGAGGTTATCACCGAAAGTAAAGCGTTGCTTCCTGTACTGGATGTAGAAGACACGGAATCTCAGAAAACAACTGACATAATTCTCTTAATCATTGAAGAATGCATTGACAAGGCATTGGATGTCTTTGTATTTGACAAAACTTATTTACGTGTGAAACCGCATTCTAAACTGCGAATTCCGGTTTATCTGACAAAAGCTGAACACATTGGTTACCATCAAAGCTTTTACGAGATGGAATTTAATGACCCAGAGACGGACGGAACTGTCTTCAGCAAAACGATTAAAGTATTTGGCGAAGTATTACCTAATCCTATACAAATACGGCCTGTATTGCTCGATATGACCGAGTCGCCTGTGATCCACGGGTTCTGTGAAGATCGTTTCACAGTGACCAACAGTCATAAACTATTTCCCGTCACAATAAAAATTAAGCTAACAACAAAGATTAGCAAATTGATCAGAGTTGTACCAATGGAAACCCTGGTTCCTGCTAAGACGAGTGTTGATTTTTTAGTAAGATTCTGTTCTAAAGATCTAAAGCAATCGAATAATGAAGATTTAGTTCATCTCACTTTTAAAATTATCGTCATTGGGGATAAATCGGTTTATCGAAGCCTCCCGCCGTTGTTTTATGAAGTTATCGCCCCATGTTCTTCCGAATTCAAGCAGCTGTATAACAAGAAGTATTTCAACGAGTTTCCCGATCCCAGCCAAATTGAACTAGGAGTTGCTCCTTTGGACATGACGGTACAAAAATCGCAGAAAAACCTGAAGTCCACTATCTTTCCTCGTCAATAAACCCGAATTTCTGTCAAAAGTTGCACTTTTAACATATTGTCAATTACGTTGCATCCTTATTTATTATTCAGTTCAATTCCATCTCACAAGAAAGTAATCCGCCCAAGTTTGTTTATGTTCTGCGGTTATCAGGCCGCTTCGGCTTTGTGGAATAAATATAAAACGACATAAAATGCTTGATATAAGTTATCTGGGATTCATCTATTTTATGGCAGTCATCGAGCCGGTTCCTGGTACAATCAGCAGTAAATCAGACAGCCTGATGAACACATTGTGCTGTTACATGATAAGACATGTTACGATCCCAGTCTGAACTTGTCCTGGGTCGTAAACCTTATTTATCTCCAAAACAAGGCTTTTAACAAAGTCTTTTGCATAATAGATACTTGTATTATTACAAAATGTTACGTTTAGTACGTCAAAACGGCGATTCTTTGTACGGCGCTTGCTACAAATGGGAACAAGATCATTTGCCTAATTTCAGTCTTTCTGTATATCGTAGATTATGCTGTGGTTTTTATTTTTAATAAAATAAATAACTAACTAAACATTATGTACTTATTGGACAATAAGTAGGTAACTAATCTCTAAAACCAATTAACAACTTTCAAAATTATTCTTAGCTTTTACATTAAGTATCTGATAAATGAAATTAATCTGTATCTCATTAAAACGTACGGATAAATAACTATAGCTACAGTTAATTCACTTTAACGAATTTCAAATGGACTCCTACAGTCGAGTTCATAAATATATGAGCAGACAAATGCCAAACATGTTAACTTTTGCACCTTATTGTCAATGTCATAAAGGTGTACAGATATTTTTGAAACCTCAGTTTTGCTCATATATTAATGAACTCGACTGTAAAGAGATAGAAGATTTACTTGTTAGGAATTTTGACGTACCTACTTACTGTAAATATATTTCCTCCTGTGTTGTTTATCAAATTTGGCATAAATAATACGCCTAAATATTTCCTCTGAAATAATGCTATTCAATAAATAACTACAACAACCAAGTTAACCGACGTAGCTTTGTTCGAATCGTTGGGCTCGTGAAAATTGTTAGCATTTAGTATGTTATTGTTTGAAGTTTGTAGGTTTTCTTAATAACTGTGACGGTCTGGCTTTTGTGTCTCAGCCAACAATCAGTATGCAGTCACGAATGTCTGCAGTCTTACAAATTTAACATGCGTTGCCTTGTTACCCCATTTGTGGCGAGCATTATGTTTCAAGTAACGAGCGACCTGAAACAGAAACTAGGGGTTTTTGTAAGAACACTACAAAAGCTTGAGGGCCTGAAACTTTCTATGACAATACATTTTGTTCCGTAGGTATACAGAGTGGCTTAATGGACCAACAATAATTCAAGCAGAGATTGACATACATTCGTAAACATTCGCCTACATTCCATAATGGAGTAGGCAGAATGGAAGAGCTATAATAGTTTCCTAGCCTGCCGCCTAAAGCATACCTGTTTCCTTAAGCGCCTCTTACGACATCGATGGAAGGAATGGAGAGTCGTTATTCTATACCAAATTAACAAAAAGAAAAAAATATGTCAATTACCCGTTTCAGCATATTTAAGTTTACGTACCTACTACTCTTGAAAATGAACTTGATGAACGCTATTCGACCTTTCGTTTACTTTGAGTTTTTTAACAAAACCGCGATGCGGTGTGGATGTGATGCAGCGCCTCAGGAACTACCTATACTAATGAAGAATCATCTCCTGCCTCTTAGTTTTTCATTTACTTTCTTGTGATTCATTTGGATTTCATAGTTAACAGAGGAAAGTGTCTTAGTTCAGCTAGCTTTTTTATAACTAAAACATTTTAGCTATGTTTATTACAACTTGATAAGAAACATCGCGAACAGATTAACTTTCTGTTGAAAAGCCCGCTCTATTTATTAATTTTTAGGGTTCCGTACCCAAAGGGTAAAAACGGGACCCTATTACTGAGACTTCGCTGTCTGTCCGTCCGTCCGTCTGTCC